>JAWQUT010000140.1:1360301-1384810 GCA_033807755.1 Ellobium chinense
CCACCCCCAATCTTGTCAGCGGCACTGAATCTTCGATGATCATAGATAAGTAACCCTAAACCTGACCCTGACCCCAACGCATCCTTCACACAATTGTCGATCACAAAATGCAAAATGTGTAGTAGTGGTGATACCAATGACCGGCCTGCAGGATGGATGTTATGTTATATAACGGCAGGTGACCTCCGCTATTTGTCTTATGTACATCCTCTTCAAAGACGTGAATTCTGTATTGCTGACCGATTTATAAGAATTTTTTATTTGGATAGGNGGGGGGGGGAGGGACGGGGTGAAGAGAAGAACAATAATGTTGATAAGAAAGCCCTGTGTGGTCCGGAAGGCAAGTAGCAGCAGAAGGGAAGAGGTCGTTGCGATAAAGAGAGCGATGAATGACATGAACAAGCTCACGTCGTCATCCAAGGAAACCGAACGGGGCCTCCAAAATTTTGCGGGGAATTCCCGTGATCATGCAACCTTGGGTAAAACTCCCAACGCGATCGCGTTGTAATGTAAGCCAGACAAACCCCAAGGGCCAAGGCCGCCGGCATCAAGAATAAATAACAAAATGTTCCTCCCTCTTTCTCCCCTCACCTCCTCAACGGCCGGTCCTTAACCCCGATCTAGATCCCATTCTACTCTACCAAGAAGTACAAGCATTCGAAAGTTGCACCTAGAGTTTCTCTGGAGTAAGTCAAAACAAATTAAACCAGGTAGCTCAAACGAGTATATCTCTTGCAGCTTTTCAAAACGCGATTGAAGTCGCTTTTTTTGACAAAAATCAAATGATATTAGTTGTTTAAGGTGTGTACTTAACGTTTGAATTAAAAAAAAAAAATTATTCTAGCCCGAGGTATCGTTGTTTGGGAGTACAAAAGTTTACTCTTCGCAATGGAAAATATTCTGACCAAATTGTAAATAAAAAAAACCCCCAAAACGTTTCTCAATGACAAACTGACCTATTGTATTTCACAAAAACTCTAATCTATCTATAGCCAATTATCACTCATCCATAACTCGAGAGTTATGCATATAGAAATGATTTCACTCTTGACTCCTGCAACAAACCAAGTTGACACTGGATGCCATTTCCATATTTCGAATTTCGATTCAGAATCGAAACTCAAGCTGTGGAGTTTCGATATAATTTCGATACTTTCGATACAATTTGTCTGACGCAAACATGTTTTTCTCCCCATTTCTTAAAAGTTACTTTCTTTCACGCCTTACCTTACTAAACCCGTCATGAAAAACAACATTGATTTTCATTTCGTCCAACTCTCAATAGCAGAGAGCCAGCCTAAGTTAAGAGCCTATAGTGACCTGGTATCAAGTCTGTATCGACAGCAACGGTATTAATTTCAATCCTCTACCAAACTTCAGTACAAACTATCTACTGGGCGTTGATGAAACAATGCCAGCCAGTTTGTAGCACACTTTCAAAAATGGCATCAAAACGGTATCTACAGTATCGATATTAATGTCAATCCTCTTCCAATCCTCTGACCAAGCGTTTGATGAAACAATGCGGGCAGATTTATAGTACAGTTTCAAAAATGGTATCAAAACTTTATATCATATAGTATCGATATTAATTTCAATCCTCTTCCAATCCTCAATACCAAACTAGCTACCGGGCGTTTGATGTAACAATGCGGGTCGATTTATAGCAGTTTCAAAACTGGTATCAAAACTGTATATTATACAGTACCGATATTAATTTCAATCCTCTTCCAATCCTCAGATCGGGCGTTTGATGAAACAATGCGAGCCGATTTATAGCAGTTTCAAAACTGGTATCAAAACTGTATATTATCCAGTATCGATATTAATTTCAATCCTCTTCCAATCCTCAAACTAGCTACCGGGCGTTTGATGTAACAATGCGGGCCGATTTATAGCAGTTTCAAAACTGTATATACAGTATTGATATTAGTTATAATTCCCTTCCAAACCTAAATATGAAAGTACCTACTGGGCGTTGATGAAACAACGGGGGCCGATTTACAGCACATAGATCCCTAACCCTGTAGTAAAATGCGTATCATTTCATACTTGCCCCATATCTTATGTCTTCTACCAACTGCATGCCAACTTGGAGACTGTTAGCTCTTCTTGATATCACCGGTTAGAACTCACTGACGGAAAATAATGAAAATGTGACGGAAGTCCAAAAAAAAAAAAATTTCAAGCACGATGAGTGTTGGAAATTCAAGACTGATTAACTCCTGCTATAAAAGTCTGCACATCTGCAGAAATAAACATCACCGCAGATAAAGGAGTTCTTGGAATCGAGCCACGATTGATCAATACCTGGTCCCAGGCCTGGCATCACAGCAGTCGGAACATTCCCATGTCTGCTCCGCCCTCCTACCAAGCAGCCAATGGAGTGTCTGCTAAAGTATGGCAACCCCGTCGAAGTTTATCTATGAAAAATCATTCTATGTTATACCCGCAGCGCAAAGGGTGCAACCAAAAAGTCTGTCTTAAATTACGAAATTTCAGCATTCCCGTTGATTACTCCGTCCTTCTATCCCGCAGCCAATGGAGTCTCTGCTAAAGTATGGTCACCCCGCCGAAGTTTATCTATGAAAAAGCGTTCCATGTGTGCAACAAATTATGACATTTCAGCATTTCCGTTGATTACTCCGCCCTCTTATCCAGCAGCCAATAAAATCTCTGCTAAAGTATGGCCACCTCGCCGAAGTTTATCTATGAAAAAGCATTCGATGTTATGCCCGCAGCGCAAAGGCTGCAACGAAAGGTCTGTTTCTAATTACGGAATTTCAGCATTTCCGTTGATTACACCGCCCTCCTATCCAGCAGCAAATGGAGTGTCTACTAAAATATAGCAACCCCGCCGGAGTTTATCAATGAAAAATCATTCCATGTTATACCCACAGCGCTAAGGATGCACTAAAAAGTTTGCCGTTAATTACAAAGTTTCAGCACACCCCCCCCCCCCNCCCCCCCGAAAAAAAAAACACCCTGAAAAAAAGTTAACTGTATTCTACTTTCCAACGTGATTTCATCCTAAAGATCACAACGATGAGTTCGGAAATTCAAGACCGATTTAAAACTACAAGTGAAAAAAAAATCAGCAGAAATAAATATCAAAAAAAAAAAAAAATCAGCAAAAATAAATATCACCGCGGACAAACGAGTTCTTGGAATCAGTCCGCGCTTGCTCAAAACTTGGGGCCCAGGAGCGGCATCACAGAAGTCGGAACATTCCCAAGACTGCTCAACGCTCCTACCAAGCAGCCAGTAGAATGTCTGCTGAAGCTCTTGATACAGGACAAGACCGCCGAAGTCTTATCTATGAAAAGTCATTCCATGTTACGTTCGCAGCGCAAAGGATGCAACAAAAAGCATGTCTTAAATTACAGAATTTCAGCACATCATTCAAAACGAAAGAAAAAAAATAAAGATAATTGTATTCTGTTTTCCAAAGCAACTTCATCCTAAAGATCACAATAGAAACAGATATGGCAGAATAAAGCACGTTCGAAACTAGAAATGCCACCCAAAAGTAAGAGACTGGATGTGGCAACGATATCGCCCAAGGGTTGGAATTTTTGAGTTGTTTTTTTTTTGAGTTTCTTCTCTCTTGAAATGTTTTGAGTTCTCTATGGGTTCAGAAATGCTGTTGATTCAGGGAAAATAAAGTTCACAAAAAGAAGTTGAGATACGCCAAAACTCATCAAGTCTGGACTGATTAGTATCTTTAAAAAAAAAACAAAAACAAACTTCCATCTGAAAGCAAAGATGTATTATCGACATCACTGCTCCTTGCGACACGAGAGCAAATAGTTATATGGCTGTTATACCCCATAATAGTGAGACGTTGTCACCGCGAGCTGGCAACAGAGGGTTGCATTTGCACATGAAACGCTATCCCTTCCACCAATCAGGATGCGTAAATTCGGAGATGTGTCAGCTTCTTGAATTTGCTTACAAAATTTGACCAGAACTCAGGAATTTGGCTTCGTGGGTTCGATTCCCGAACACGGTCGTGTTGCAAGTGCTCTGGGAAAACATTTTGTTTACATTTTCCTCAGGCCACCCGTCTGTAAAATGGGTACCTGGCTATAGGGAGTGAAACATATTGTCAGAATGATAGCGATCAGCGCCTGTAAGAGGCAGCTGCACTGTATGCTCCCCATGGAGTCGAGTAAATCCTAGAGTGATCAGGCCTGCCGGGGTAGTAATAGTGTGAAGTCGCGTGAACGGGCATTGGCCTAGAAACGAGACTTATAAACCGTATTATTATTTGCCTCCTGCCTCTTGCCATCAGCGTAGATTTTTGGGAGAGTCCCATAACATGGCTCTTAAATCATGCATTAATTAAATCTTAGCTTCAAAACATACTTACACTGCCTGACACCGGTACCACACGCATCTGACTGCTTGACTTCCTTCATTCGTATTATTCCCGGACTTTCTTGCCCAATGTTTGGGTTAGGGTTAGGGTTAGGAGCAGGATTACAAAAGAGACAGCACACAGGAGAGAAGTCCTACACACAGGAGAGGAGTCCTACACACAGGAGAGGAGTCCTACAACTGATAATGCCCACAGACTGTCCCAAGGTTGCATCTTCTTCCTTAACCCTAACCCTAAACCAGGCAAGGCGTGGGAGAATCACGAGAAGTTAAGATGTGCCTTGAGTTCCGAGTTCAAATCAAATTCAATACAGTGCCGTATGCGAAAAGGGGATGCAATTAGCGGCAATCCGGTGTGATGTTACCCCATCACGGCACAACAGGAGAAAACAGCAGGGACAAAAGGCAGTCTTCTTCCAGATGTCCCCAAGACGATCCCCCGCGTACCGGGACAAGAATATGCTTTACTTTACTTTGCTGCGTCTAAATACCCTTCCTAAACGGAGCATAATTATATCATACCCTACTTTTCCCAAGTATTAAGAATAAACTGACACACAAAATGTGAACTGTATGTACACAACCAAGACCACGCATCGAGACCCGCTGATGTCGTGTACAGTATTATGCAACACATATACCGGCGAATATATTCACCACGGGATAAATATTCCATAACAAAACAAAACTGTGTTAACACTGGTGGCAAAAATAGAGTGTAAAACTTGTGAAGTTTCGTGTACGTCTACAATCAAGAGGCGCCCAAACGTATATATATTCTGCATACTCGGTTCTCATTTGTAACAGAATTAAGAATCATGGCGCCGCTCAAAAGTAATCCATGATAACCAGGGATGCCATTCGGCAGTTGTTTTTTTTTCTAAATTTTGTGAACATTCTGCTGTTTACTCTTAATAACTTATATGTGCACAAAATATGTGTAGAACTAGATCTAATTAGTTTCTATAACCTAGGGAAATAATGTCCAAGGCAAACAGACTTCAAAGGGATAGAAAAGAATGAATTTACTTACATTTCGGGTTTTCTATGCAAGCTGTTTGTCAGACTGTGTCAAACCACAATCTCTGAAAGACGCAAACATTCTCTGATTTCACAGAATTCTCTGAAAAAAAGGCATCCCTGATACGCGTAACTGAGCTGTATGTCAAAAGACTCACTCCTCAAGAAGCTATTTTTAGCGTCGGTGTTGATTGTATCCCACACCTGAAGAGTTAAAAAAAATCCTCCAAAATGTATCCCATTGTTCGGAAAGTTTACATAATACAACATTTCCCTTCTTTTCATCTCCACAAAAGTGTTTGAAATCTACATGAAAACAATTTTAAAAGGCTCAAGAGTTGTGACAGCGAGGTCGCCGCAAATAAGCCACAGAATACAGTAAAACATGATGTTATTTACAGTATAGTTGAGCCCTCTGGGTGTTTGGCGAGCGAGTGGGTCAAAGTTTGGACATAAGAATTAAAAGAAAACTAATTTTATTTGTAATGGTCCCTCTCCACTTTGCAGTTCTTCAGCGCTACAGAGCTGTATGCAGCACCGGTGATGATGGAGAAAATACAAGAAAAATCGTCATTTTAAGCGACAGGCAATTCGCATCGCGATTTCATTTTTGGGCAGATCTAGATCTAAATCTTGCTGTGGACATTGTTACAACAGAGTGCATGAATTTGTGAGCTGGGAATATACTCATCCACGGTCCCGTTCAGCGAATGGAGAGTACATTATTATTATTAGTAACCCACACCCATTCACTTTCGAGAAAATCACATGTAATATTTTGTGCACTTCAGAATTTTCAAGAATTGTGGGTTAGACCGGTCTGCTTCTCAGGTATCCATTCGTCGTAGAGCTTCCATTGTAATAAAGATCGATGGACAATGTCCCCCTCCCACGGAAAAAAAAAATCTCATTTATTTTAAAAAAATAACTTACAACTCACAAACGGTAAGATTGTCGGATGAGCTTTCTCTTCTTTCTTGCTGTAGTTTGATCTAGTTCGCATGAGTTTTCCCTTTTTACTTTCTCACAGCTCATTTATTCCTCTGACAAAAAAAAAAACAACAACAAAAACTGTGTGATGTCTTCGATTTCCTTTCATTTTCGGCCTATTAGTTTTCTAGGAGGGATTTCCATATGTGGTAACTCCTACAACTACAGCCAGTACCTTAATTCCGAATAACATACTAATACAACCCTAATCCTAACCCTACCCCCCTAACCCTAACCCTACCCTTAAAACTAACACGAATACCCATCGAGACAGGAGCATCAGTCGAAGCGAGCGTAACTCCTTATCACCAGTTACCACATATGGAAATCCTCCCGTTTTCTGCATAAAAAAAAAGGAAAAAAAAATTGAAGGGAAAAGGGTACACTTTCATTCCAAGTAGTATCGAGGCCCCAGAAACATTTCTGATGCTTGTCGGTAACCTTTATGAACAAATCCTTTATATTATCATTTACTTCTAAAGCTTCCGAAATATTTTCACTTCTCTTCACGTTTACCATCCTATGGTGGAGTTTGGAGGGGTGCGAAGCCGGTGGTGACGGCCCTGCTGACCTCTTTCATGTCACCAAGAAACCCACCGTATCATGAATAATTCAATCCTGATCAACGATTATGAAAACTGTGCTATGGCATTTCCAGGGGCGTCGACCTCGATGAGTTCGAGAAGATCGTGTGGTCCTCTCATTAATTTTGCTTTAGGACTAATCAGTTACACTCGCTTTATCAATCACAACTACTGTACAATAATCATATCCACTCACTACAGCAATCTAATTGGTCACTTTTTTTGTGTGTGCTTAATTGTGTAATAGTTCTTCAGTAATACGCACTTTTCTTGAATCTTTGAAAGCATACTGCTCTGCATTATCGCACCCTCTGCATATGTGCAACTTTGTCCACGTTTCCACTTTTACCTACTGGTGCGGAATTTATGGGTTCAACTCTCCGGCCGGGCGGTTGAGACTGTGGTTTTGGGAAAGAGTGGGGTGGAATGAGGGACACTGAATTTTAAAACAACCGACAGAAGCACTAACAGATATTTCCCCAGTGTGGAAATATTTCCATATGTGGCAACTCCTACAACTAATTCCGAATAACGTACTAATACAACCCAAATCCTCCCCCCCCCCCNCTTAACTTTAACCCTAACACTAATGCCCATCGATACAGGAGCATCAGTCGAAGCGAGCGTAACTCCTTATCGCCAGTTACCACATATGGAAATCCTCCCCTCAGGGTCGTGAAACGCCATGATTCGTCATGGAATCATCAGAAACTCACTACAGTTGTCATGGTGGTAAAGGCGAAATGAGGTGCATGCCAACTGTCCATTGAGAATCAAGAAACACATACATATTTCTGTTAACTGTAGTGACGTGGAGGACATCACAATGCGTCCATCATGACCCACGTGGTGACCAGAAAAGTACATATGAGTAAAACGTTTTCTTGACCTTCTTTGCGGACATCCCATCGAATATTCACAATGGAACATATATTTTAACTTGTATGTAGACTAACGGTTTATGGTTCTATTTCTGGACCGATTTCGATCAAAATGCTTGTTCGCAACTTTCACCATGACAAGCGCAGGCCATGTCGTACTGAATAATCAGCTCCGATGATCGTACGTGGACGCCGCTTTGAATTTATCGGTATTCACATCCGAACTAAGGACAAATAACGTTAAGTTAGTGAAGAGTAGATTTACCACTTGACTAACACAGTGTCTGAAGTCTTTGGTTTTGCTGCCTTTCTCAACAAGAAGCGACCGGCACGGAGTCGTTAACATGCAGTTCATAAAGTTCATAATGTATCATTAGATCAGTTACTTAATAGCAAAACAGTGGAAGGTTTTTGTACACAGCTCTCTCAATTTCCAGTGATGGATCACTGATGCATCATGTACGTGCATAGTTGCAATCTAGAGACGCCAGATGAGAACAATGTGTTTCATATGGAGACATAGAGAGTCTCTTTCAGTGACGTCACCTAAAAGAATTAGTGCTTCTGTGGATCTTTAGATCTTTCATTCGGTGGTAAGGGGTACTGCTTTCATCCTCTTGAACTTGGGCGTCTAGATGATTAGATCTACTGAAAATGTGAAGTGGGTTGGTTGCAAGTCTGACAAATGCAATATCCTGTATGCCTTGGCGTGCGCAGAATAATTACTGTCCCTCCAAAAGCAGATATTATGTTCACGTATATGTAAAGGTCCTTCTAACTGCACCAAAACCGGTTATAATAAACTAAAAGTAAAGAGGTGCTGAAAGTAAATGCCGAGATTTTCATCATATCACTGAGCCCAAGGCAAATACTGCAAGAGTAAGGTGCACTCGCTACTACTGTGATATAACAGCGGTAAGTTAGAGCCATGGTTCCTATAGTCTGTATATGTTTGTCAATTCATATCTCTTATCTTACCCACCTATTGTCTTAGTGTCTGCATTATCTGCTCTGCCTGGGCTTTACTTTTGTGTTTTGTTTTCGAAAACGTGTTCCCGCAAAAATGGTTGTGCGTCTATGCGGTTTTAGAGTATAATCACTGCGAATGAGCGGTTAGAGTGAATCTTTGTCTACGCCACTGACTGACCCGGAACGCGCGTCTATCCTGGCTGACCTGTTAACGACTAACTCTGGGAATGGTCTAGACTGCTCGACGTCCAGACGGTATCCTTGACAAAAAGCTATATATTGTCTGAAAACACCAGCCTCAAATACAGTGGATCAACTCGTGAGTACCATATGTAAAAGTTACAGGAACCCCACATGCTTGACTAAAGAGACTATAAGAGGAATGATTTTAATGACGTTGGTATAAAAGACAAGGGTTTTTTTTTTGGAAGGATTTCCATATGTGGTAACTGGCGATAAGGAGTTACGCTCGCTTCGACTGATGCTCCTGTCTCAATGGGCATTTGTGTTAGGGTTACGGGGGTAGGGTTAGGGTTACGGGGGTAGGGTTAGGGTTAGGGTTGTATAAGTACGTTATTCGGAATTAAGGTACTGACCATAGTTGTAGGAGTTACCACATATGGAAATCCTCCCCCCTTTTTTTTTGTGGGAATACAAAAAGAAAAAAAGTATTTTTTTCAAATCTTACATTCAAATTTTTTTTTTGCTGCATGTTGTAGAATGACACACATATGGAAATTCTGCCCCACTTTGGTCCAAGGTGTTCATGAGGCTTCCGTAACAATCACTTCAAAACGTCAACATTTATAGGAAAAGCATCTCCAGCTGGGGGCATGAATTTACAGAGCAGGAACATTCACTGAAGTACAATCGACCCCGCTCAATCGCATTCTGCCTTTAATCGCAACATTTTTCAGATGATAGAAATATAGATAAAACAGCAGTGGATACGTGCAACTTCCTACATGATTCCGAAATCATATAATTGAGTGGAATCAACTGTAGTTGCAGCTTAATGGTTCTAAGAAAGGAACACGACAACATTTGAAAGAAAGACAGAATAGAAGGAAGCCTACCACTGGATGAACATCACTGTTTATAGTCTTGGAGATGGCAGGGAATCGATTTAAATTCTCCAGGCCCGCGTGCGATATTTTCCTTCAGAATTTTAAGAAAGATTTGTTAAAAAGCAGAGGAGAAGGAGTTCTGATTTTTATGACACCAATAACAAACTTTCAACAGGTATGATTCACATACAACTAAGCAAATTACACAACACCACTACTAACCTCAGAGAGAATTCAATTCCTGTAAAAATCCAAGTGCAAATCACTGTCTTATATCTACCTACTTCCACGAGCAAGATTTAAGACTTTTCTCCTCTATGGAAAATCCTCACACCACTGAGTATTCACCGGTGAGTTCAGTCTTCATGCAAGCGTGTTCTCTGCTCATGATTTTCTTGCCTTAGTGTAGATCTAAACAAATACGTAGCACAACTTAAAAAAAGGCAAAACACCACGTGAACTCAGCGATGAACTTTAGAAGTACAAGAGAAAATGTCTGAAGTACCGATGAACTTTAGAGGTACAAAAGAAAATGTCTGAAGTGCCGATGAACTTTAGAAGTACAATAGAAAATGTCTGGGATGCTGATAATCTTTAGAAGTAAACAAAAGAAAATGTCTGATGTGCCCGTGAACTTAAAAAGCACAAAAGAAAATGTCTGAGGGTGCTGTGCTCCAATTCATGAATGCATAAGATAATGACACAGACGTCTATAAATTTATGTCGTGCACTGGTTTACTCCTCCAAGTAAAAGTACATTGAACCAAAAATGGGCGTCACTTTCAACAGGGGACTGACAGAATACAAACCGGTGATGACACTCTATCGTCATGTAAGAGAGTAGTAAGCACTTAGGATGGAAGCATCTTGCGGCCTGAGTCAAACTTGCGTCACTTTACTTCGACCAACCGAATGCACACGGTCAATAAAAGGCTAACCCACAGTTTAACCAAGAGATAAGTCTTGACGAAGGACGAAATCTGCGCCGTTAGGCAGCCGGTAACACACCCTGTTTCACGCATTATCTAGCACTGTCTCGGGTGCTGATTATACCGTAATTCTGGAATCTCATTGTAAAAGACTGTTTATCCCCTTTTCTATAAATTTCAGAAATGCCTCCCCCCCCCCCCCCCCCCNAAAAAAAAAAAAAAAATTGCGTTTGCACGAGTTCTCCGGGACTACAATTTTTAATAAAGACAAATAGACTAACTATCTCATTTATGAAGTTTCGACACCAGATCAAGATGATCATCAAAATTAATGCATCATGCTTGAGTCCGAACTAGCAACTTTACTTTGATGTTGGTATTCAGTCTTTTAATAAAAATCTCAAGCGCGAAAGACGAAACTCGGCGGCTAGCAATAACAGTTGATATTAATTTTAATGTTTTATACCAATATTTCCCTTTATCAATCTTGCGTTCAGTGTCTCAGATCACTGCGATTAAAGTAGCACTCCACAGAAAACATACCTTACTAACACTATGACAGGCCATTATGATAGTGTTGACCTAACAACGAAACATAACACACCGTTATTCTGCCTTGAGACTTACAGGACTTTTGCAATAACGCGGCGGGCTGGTCATTTCGTCCTAAGAGGTGCGGGTGATATCGTCTCTGAGTATTAACACTTTCGATACTTAACACGTTCTCTGGTGGTATTAAATCTCTGAAGTTTCTATGCTATTTCGACAGTTTCACTTTTTCTGTAGAGCAGCGACAGTCTGTCGGACCTACACTGTCAAACGTATGAAATGCATCGCATGATATCGAAAGCCACTGAACACCAGAACAGTATTGTAACAGAACTGACACCCTCGGTACTTGGAGCATGAAGACTGAATATCGCGATACACGAAACTTTCAAGTATAGGCCCACTATCACGTTCTACACAGAATGGCTGTTAAGTTCGTTCGTTCGGGTCCTCTCCCCTCAGGCGTAACAAAGTCATGAACTTGGAGCTCTCCTGTGGGGGCCAAATGACCTATTGCGTCTTCTTACAGCCAACTGGCGTCATTTAAGATGACCAAAGACATTAGCACTTTATGAGCACAGCACAGTGATTCGTGCAATAGACAGCATTCAATTTCAAATTCAGATCTTTTTATGGGACCATTTAGGCAGAGGTAGGCATGTGCATATGACATTTCCTGGTGATATTAACTAGATGTGAAATTGACATGATTCGAGGCCCTGACGTGAATGCTTTGATCGAAATACGAGGAAATGCCATATGTACATGCGCACCTCTGTTATAACGGTCTGTGAAAGATCCGAACTTGAAACTAAAAGCTCTCGAATGCTATTCGGTCAACCATGACAACCTTAGGGTAAAACCAAAGAAAGAAAGAAAGCAAGCAAATGGGGCAGGAAATAATGAAATCAATACAACAAACCCTAAAATATCGCGTAATGAAAACCTAAACAACAAATGACAGCAGAGATAAAATGAAGTAATTTGCAAGCATGGGCTAAACTGCAAAGACAACAATAACATTTAGAAACCACAGGGTCCAAGTGATCCACATCAGCTGTCGGGCAAAAATAAATACAGTAGAACCGAAGTATAAGGTATGCCCTGGTGCAAGGAAAAAATATACTTAATATTGAGGAGTAACGTTATATCGAGGTTCTCCTGGATAGATCAATGAAATATAGAATAATAACGAATAGTGTGAAATTCATATTTAATAACAAGATTTGCTTAATAAATGAGTGCTTAATATCGAGGTTCAACCTGACAGTATTTGATTATTCATAACGATAATTATCTGCCTATCACTTGGCGCTGGTTAGCAAGACAATGTAAGAATTAAAGTTTAATATAGTTTGAGGACACAGATTTCTTGTATGAAAACAAGCGTATCCGCTATTCCATTAAAGCAATCAATAATTGCCACTATCACGGAGTCTGCGCTGAACCAATCGTTCAGGCTTTATTTTTTTCTTTCCGTTCGTCTTCCCCCTCCTCCTTCTTCCCTACTCTTCCTCCTCCCTCAAAACAAATCAACAACAATGAAAACTATGTCGCAACTGAATCACCATATCATTACTGGTCCAACCTTTGACCTACATAATTAACGTACCATCGCGCATGAATGAAGCCAAGAAGTCATGGGTCAGACGTGTAAAATCTTATAACTATCCCCCCCCCCCTCCCNCCCCTCCCCTCCCCCAAAAAGCAAAGTGAATTGGCAAATAGGTTTTTCTAAAGTCAACATAAACTCTTCTCTTCGTCATCTACGCAATTACAACTGGCCATGACCATCAGACGGGATTATTTCGTAACATCATATCCTGCGTTTTCTTCAGGTCATAAATTTGGATTTGTAAAATTTCGAGAAGGGATTTTAGATTTTTCTCCAATTCTTTTCAGTTTCTGGTCGGAAAATATAAGGAGGCTCGGTGCGCATTCAATGATTTTTTTTTTTTTTTGAAGGAGATTTTAGAAATTTGAGAAGCAAATCGCACGATCTGGAGGACCCACTGCACACCAATCAAGTTTCACGCATTACGCGGTTTTCGCGTGATTAACGATACCAGTTTTCCATGTTCCCAAATGTAATAATATATTCATATAGTAACAGCCAAGATCGTTAGGCTTCGTCGGGTTCTCAAGATCCTTTCAGTCCTTAGTATTAACAACCTGCTCATTTCAAAAGCGCGTAGAACCCTGACAAATCTACTCCAAAGATCACGATGACTGGAAGAAAGTTTAATTCTACACTGGATAGAGTCAATCCCAAGAATCCTTTAATTCTCTTTAGCTCTTAAAGAGTCTATTCTGCAACATTGCAGGATGCAGAACTTCTCGGTCTCATGCCATACACTCAGATGCCGCCTTACCCAAATCTTGAGTTCTTCACTATGTCAACGATAGACTGCTCACAAAATGCCTGTCAGCAAAGTAACAATGCGTTTACACCTTGGTTTTTTTTGTCCTTGTCCTCCGTTGGTGTTATGGTGGAGTGTTTCCATTATGATGGAGTGTTCACAACCAACTTGGATCACATGCGATCTAGAAAGGCCACTGGCAACAATAACAATGAAAACGGCCACCCCAACGGAGATCAAGAGCCATTAGCAAAATCAACAAGGTCACGCTCATAAAAGATTCAACAGTTCTGTTAAATTTTCTGTATTGGCACTTTTCATAATAATAGATTCCCTAAAATAGAGAAATAGAAGTAAAAGTGCACAAGATCAAAAGTATATTTAGTATTCAATCCCACTCTTCCTTCTTTACAACTAATTTTACAATACTTGAACAGTTTTGCGGTATTTATATATCAAACCTTCAAAAAGTAATTCCAGTAACTGTCATGAGTGTGACGTTAGTATATTATACGTGGTTCACATATGCACACACGCGCGCGCGCACACACACACACACACACTCTAATACAACTCACCGTTTTCCTTTTATATCCTTCACTTCTGGCACTGAATATTTTCACTCTTTCTACTCCATTCTCTTTGTGTTTATTCAACCTCGAGTGTCCATGTCAGTTTCTCTCATGAAATTAAACGTTTGTTTGCTTGAAACCTTGGAAAACTTGCAATATCAAAGACGTAATCTGCCAACGTGCAAATTAGTCCGTATCTGGCTTAGATAAAAAGCAAAACGATAGCACCGTAAACAAGGCGATGAAGAAACAAATAAATAGACCAAAAAAGAAAAAAAGGCATAATTTTGCTAATTTTAAATCACAAACTTGGGGACAACGTTAAATCAAGACAAAAATCGAATTTTGCTGAAGTGATTACATTACATTACACTCCCTTGCTTTTGTTTTCTGTTTAAAGCATTCCTTGCCAGCAATCTACAGAATTTCAATAACATATGTGTATCTATATATTCAACCCAATTATAGATGGCGGAAAGATATTCGTGTGCAATCGTATTCTGCTTACTGCGAGGAATTATATATGACATGTTGCATTTTCAGAAACAAACTGGGCTCCAAATGCAGCTTTTATGACATCAGAGATAATACTATTATGCAATGGCAAAATACTGTAAGAATATGCTCGAATCAAGTAACGATCATACGCTCTTTTGCCATATTATCTTGGAACAACCGGACCATGTTTTGCGAAATTAACACAAAAAAGAGGTGAGTAGGATGAGATCCTTATTCTCGATGGCGTTCCCTTATGCAACAGGAACTATTATGTACTTTCCTAACACGTAAAAGAATATCACCCCTGATTTAAACCCACACATTTTACTACAGCCAATTCAATCTGGATAAAGGGTGTTATTATATAATTGACCGAGGACAGACGGATTTTTATACCAAACCACTACAATGAACTTATTTCATCCGCGTTAGCGCACTTAATATAGCCGAATTACATTATGGTAAAAAATAGGTCAAATGGAAATCTGGTCGTATAATTCGGAGTTATTTAATAATGTCGCATTATATAAAAATCAAATGGTCAGAAATAGGGTCAAAATGAGATTTAGTCCCCTTTTCTTTAGAATTCTGGGTCTGATCTTATCACAATACCGAATACATGCGCAGGCACACCTAACTATTTAATTACGTAACAATTTTATTAGGGAATTTTGGAAACTGCTTAGGAATTCAACACACCAGAAATTGCTGAGGAATTCAACACATCAGAAACTGATGACGAATTCAACACATCAGAAACTGCTGACGAATTTAACACGTGACGGACAAGATTTCTGCTGGTCAAAACTCATGAGAAATTAAAAACCTTCAACATCTGGAACTTCTGACAAGTATGAATTCAATGAAATGCAATTAATGGAATGCAAAAATGTTGAAAATCATTACTGTCAGATAGAATTCCTGACAATCAGGACCTGCGACGGCAACTAAAATTAATGACAAATATATCTCTTGAGGAGAAGATCTGACTGGCTGGTCTCCAAAAGACTTATCCAAAGATTAGGCATGAAGCACTCAGAGCCACTCTTGCCTTGGCACCGGCCGACCTCGACTGAGAACTGCAATAAATTAACAGTAAGCGAGTGACGTCCAATTTACGTCATCGCTATTATAGTACTTGCAGGGAGAGAGCAATTCCTTTTAGCTGGAATGCCGATATAGCGTTCGCATATGTATGTTGTTCATACTCACACGGGTGGTCTAAACTAGATGTCTGAGTCTATCTCTTAACAAAAACAAAGACTTTCAAGTGACTTTCGAGGAAGCTTTTAAACTTTACTTTTACAGTTGAAGAAGCATCACTGTTCGGTTGTTTTTTTTTCCGGTTGTTAAAAGGTATCTAAAATATGAATATAAATATTCATCTCTGTCTTATCTGTCAGGGAAAAGAGAGACACTGTTCATTTTCGCAATGTTTTGTTTAAAATAGCGTCAAATTCTTATTTCTCACAAAGTTTTCTTCAACGATAAACAAACTTGTTTTGAAACAGATCTGTACCGCGAGATGTTAAAATACTTATGCCAGCTGAAGTGCAGTCACCAATTCCAGTCATCATGAACCCTTGATTAGCAATTCTAAACTGACTCTTCCTCATAATTTACTCCCCATTTCCGCCGCCAGCCCGAAAAAGTTCATCAATCCTCGAAATACATCCTTATTTCACTACTCGCATATTTTTTACACCCGAAATTAGGGGTTGGTCCACTAGAAATCGAGTACCTGATGTCTTATTGCATATTACCTGAGCAAAACGAAAGCCTGTACTGTCGACAACGGCTAAATCGACAACCGTTTAGCCGGAAGTACTGCTTAAAAGAAAAGTAATAAGAAGCCCCGTTTATTTTCACCCTTTTTATGACTCTCTGTCTGACTCGAAGCCCTGCTCAAACCGAGCGAAAATCTTTGGTACCATGGGTTTTGTTTACATCCATTATCTACTGTCCTCTGCTCTGGCCTGTAGACCTTTAGTTTCTAGATCTAAACTGAATTTTGTTCACGAACTCAGATATCTTTCACACTCGAAATTATGGGTTGGTCCGCTGGATTCCGAGTACCTGAGATCATACTGAATACTGCCGGAAAAGAACAGAAGGCTATACAGTAGACAACGTTTTAACCGAAACTACTACTAACACGAAATGAAACATGAGGTCCCGTTTATTTTTTCCCCTTTTTATGATTCTCTTACTGGAAGCTCTGCTTAAACCGAGCTATAAGTCTTTGGTTCCACGGATTTCGTTTTAACCGTTGTCTGCTGTGCTATTCTCTGGCCTCAACATCTTTGGTTTCTAGATCTAACTTGAATTTTACTCACACGTTTGCATAGCTTTCACACTCGAAATTATCGGTTGGTCTGCCGGAATTCGAGTACTTGAGGTTCTACTGTATATTACCCGAATGAAACGAACGGCTCTACTGTAGACAACGGTTAAAACGACAACGGTTTAACCGAAAGTACGCTAAAACGCAGAGAAATAAGAAGTCCTTTTTATTTTCATCCTTTTCATGATTCTCTGTCTCACTCGAAGCCCTGCTGAAACCCAGTAAAAGTATCTGGTTCCACCGATTTTGTTTTAACCGTTGTCTACTATGCTATGCTCTGGCCTCAAGACCTTTAGTTTCTAGATCTAAATTGACATTTACTCACATACTTGCGTATCTTTCAAACTCGAAATTGTGGGTTGATCCGCTGGAATTCGAGTACCTGAGGTCCCATTGTATATTACCCGACTAAAACGGAGGGCTATGCTCTCTGTCTCTCTCTACATTCAATCAACCGCCACAGCATAAACTCCCTGCATCACCCTCATAGGCAGAAAGACACGATACGCTAGTTTGACGTTGCGTCTCTGGAATATTATAATGTTAAACGCAGACATGTTATAAAGGCTGTCGCGACGCAACAGCCATGTCTAAAATATCGGACGCTTGCTGCCGTGGTCTGTGAGCGACAATCAATGCCCCGGGCCACTGACCGCAGCGGGCTTGCTTTTTCGGCGGGTTTTTTTTTTCTTCCTCTCCGTCTCCCACTCTCTTTTCTAGCTTATCTGTAGGCTGCAACAGTCTGAGATTGATAAAGCAATGAGAAAAAGCGAACAGAAACATCACAGCGTAAATCGCTGAGCGTGGCTGAATGCGTATTGCCTTGGACGCATGCAAGGGCTTTCGATCTTCGCCTTGGTCATGCTAAACAAACCCCGTGAAAGCACAAACCATGTATATATTGAGTGTCNTTAATTTCATATCAGTATTTTATGCAATCTTGGCAAATATTACCTGATGGATATTGTTTGTTCTTGCTGTAAAGTTTACATATCATTCTGGATGACATCGTTATATTACCGCCGCAAATTAAAAACGCATGTCTAACAAATAGCATACCCCAGCGTGCATCTAAGCCATTGTCCCCTTTAGTTAATTCTCTTTTTAATTTATAAATATTCCTTTTATTTAGTTTGATGTGACAAAGTCTAACATAGTAAATAAGCGCTAAGACCAAGTTTATAACGTAAAAAAATTTGGAACAAATATAATTTAACACCGACTATAACATCACCAAAAGATAAATCTAAAAGACCAAATTTTTAGTCAGATGTCCTTACTAAAGGGAATAAAAATTGATTTGAACTAATTACATAACAATGTATGATTTCTTTCATAGGTCTCATATATATTTATATATATATAAACCGCATTCCGAAATACACTATTTTGGGTTATTCAGTGTTCAGCCTTGACCTGGATAGTCCCTTCCCAGACAGTTCTTCTAGTCATTATTGTTATTATCACAATATTCATCTGGAAGAGTCTTGTGTTTCAAGTGAAACTACCATACTGACTTCTGATGATAATAATAACAACACAATAATAACAAAAACAAATGCGATAGTACTGTTATTGTTTTTAAATCTGATTGAATTAACTTCAACAAAATAGCCTGTTTTTGCCCTGACCAGATCATGTGGCTGCTACTGTAAGATAGAGCTGATCTTCTCACAACACATCTCCCAGAGTCATAGCTATATAACTATACAGTTATGCATGGAACGGTTCAGCGTATTTTGTAAGATGCCTTGCATACAGTTTATCACTCACTGACTTGCTGTAACTAATAATGAACAACAAAATAATTACAGTGAAGATATGATTATATAAACTACACATAGTCATCAAATTCGCTGTGAACGCCAATAATCTGACGCCACTATTGTTATTACTATTATTATAGGCCGCAAACACTCACTGATCGGTTGTAAATGATTAATCCCCTTGCGTGTACTGAACTTCCGGTGAGGAGACTTGCAGCGACGCTTTTTTGTTGCTATTTTTTAAAAATGTTACGCCGAGTGCAACGAAGAATTACTGTACTGTGAAAGTTATAAATTCCTCAGAAATTCAATATCTGACAAAGCAGATGACAAAGGAACTCATTCTGGAGAGCGAAATTAATATGAACAAGACAAAAATAATAACAACACGCCAGCAACTTGACATTGGCGACCGTGATTTGTTGTTATATATATATAAAACAATGGTCTTGCAGCCTGTCAAAATGAGGCTTAACATTCATGTAGGAATCTACTGAACACTAAAAAACCTTATACACGTTGCAAACGTTCACACTGGTAGCATTAATATATACTTACAAAACTGCCATTCAACTGATCACTTTTCTCTGCAAAGAACATCTTTGAAAAGATGACAACTAACAGACACAAAAATCGCTCTCGGTATATTATACTGGCAATTAGCTCTACAAAATATTCAGGAAATCTAGCCACTTCTGCATGGACACTGACTTCGTATCAACAACGGGGCTAGGGAATGGACAGGGGTTTTGCAACCTCAGGAGTATGATCTGATTAGTAAACAGACACACCCCAAGAAATTAAAACTTGAGATACCAGGTATTTGAAATGAAAAGCGAAACAAAGGAATGAATAGCTAAATATCAGAAAGAAATATTAAAATCTTAACGTGGCAATCCTATATCATGTAAAGCTTAAATGTTGTTCAACAAGTTTCCACTTAAAATGATACACGGGAAAGCCACTCCAAATAAAATTATGAACTGCCAATCCACATTCTTTTCTCATTTTCCATAACAGTTAGCTATTTTTGCAGATTCCCGATATTTTCCAGAGGTGAAAATGCCAGTGGGAAGTTTCCATGATTTTTATTTCAAAATTCCACGTCTCTCTCAACCCGGTGGAAGACGTTGGGTATCCAACTGTTCCCCTCCTCCCCAACCCAGCCCCGCTATGCCTGCATAGTTCCTAATTTATGGATGAGTGACTGAAAATTCGTGCTTGCATGTTTTTGTTTTGAGATAAAGCCCCAGGCTGTAACAATAAACAAAGTGTATAAATTATAATCATTACCCCAGAACAAGAAAGTCTCGCCATAATAAGACATATAGTACCAAAATTAAGAGATTATCCAATCTCATTAATTAATGAGGCACACAATTTCTAAACTATGAAAAAAGAAATGACCAGGTCCTTGACAACGAGGCACAAATTTCACAAATTCGAATGACTAGGTCCCCGCGGAAAATATACATATTTTTGTTTTGACAGTTATGACTAAAATGTAAGCCAGTCTCGGTCTAAAAATGAACAAAATCTGAACACTGATGAGTGATCAAATCCAGACCATGCGAGCGGAAACAAATACCTAAAACAATCTGAATATGTTCCATTATTTTGATTCCACTAACCTGAAAGGAGGCCCTGCTGACGATAATCGATTTCACACACTAATAAAAGATTTTTAAAAATTGTGAATAACACCAATAGGAACATGAATTTGATATTACTACCTTCGACGCTTCCAACAACATTCGAGATCACCGCCAAACTATCGGCACAATTACAAATACTATAGTAACACACAAGACTTTCAGACCGCAAGAGGAAACTGCAAGGAAAACATATTTTTTTGTTAAAAAAAAACCTCTGGAATAGAAAGTGCGTACCCTCTGAACGAAATTCCCTTGAAACTTGAGATTCTAATAATACCCATGACTGTTACCATGCAACACCATAGTTAGGAGGGTCAGGTAGGGTAGCCACCAAGACGAACACGGCGTTGTGAGCACTTGTTGATCCATTCACCGACATAACATTCCGTGCTCACGTGCATCATAGCATGAGACAGCTGATATTATGAAACCCAGGCCAAAGTCGAATGGTGGCTCGTTATCCTACAAAACGAAAGTCGTTCAGCACCGACTGGTTCAGATTCCGACCGACACAATACAGTATTGGAGTGCGTCACGCACTAAAAAAGTATTAACACCCCTACTGCTGCCACATATAAAACAGCTGATTTCGTAAAACACGCACCATCAATACGAAAGTTGCTGCCCAACGAAACAAAAATCTTCCATCACTGACCAAACCACTACTGCTAACCGTAGACCATTTCTGGCACATCTAATATGAATAAAGTAAGTATTATGGTGATACGAAATACTAGATTTAGCAGCTGCTAGTACAACTGTCATGAAAACAGCTGATTTCATAAAACACAGACCAGCCAAAACGAAACTTACGTGTTAACGAAACAAACGTCTTTCACCACTGAACACTTCTGGTTACGAACCACAGGCCACTTTTGACCGACAAAATATAGGGCAGTATTACAGTACTTCAAAAAAACTGGCAGCATTGGTACTGGACTATCACCTTTACTACCACCGACAACGCCAGCGAAAGTTATGGTGAAGGGCTAGTAACCCACAAGTCGAACAACCCCCATCTTAAGCCCCGCTAGTACACCAATGTGAAAAAGGAGAAAAAAAACTAGGTCAGTGGGTCACCAAATACCAACAGTTGGGGGGAGAGAGAGAGAGAGAGAGAGCGAGAGAGAGGAGAGAAAGATAGCAAAGTCACAGTGGCCAGTATTCTCTGATAGTAGTCGCCCTTTAACGGTACTGTATTATTTTTATACTTTCGGCCAGCAACTTCATGACCACAGCTCTAAATCTCGGCCCGCGAAAAGACCCCGCGGGCTCTTACCAGCATTGACATTAAATACCAATAAACAAATGCCTCCGCCTCCCACTATGCTCCTGAAATAAAAATGAGATGGGGTCTTGTTGCCGATGCGCGCGAGCAAAAAATAAACACCCGGCCGGAACAGCATTACTACGCTAGGGCCTGGGCGGACCAGCTGATGGAGGTGGGTGGGCGTGTTCGATGCAAATCAGTACTGAACAGCTTTCTTTCTATTGATCAAGTTCGATTATTATACTGCAATGAACAAAGGTACATTTCCAGCGAAGGCAAGGCAAACTGTTGATGGGTCTCCAAGTAAGTGCCATATTGTTGACAGACTACATCTGTCAGGCTCATATCTCATTGTATTTAAGGCAAATCAGATATATGATATAGTAGTATGGAAATGAGGAAGAAAATCTGATGACTGAAACTAACGTAAAAATTACATAAAACCATCAAAATTACATGACCAAAAATCTCCTACTCATGTAATAATATATCGTAAAAACAAGTAACACAGTACTATAAGTAATACTTCTGCAGCTGCAATCACTCCCTGCCAAAGACAATGCCTTTTAATTTGTCCATTAATTAATGAAATCAATCGTGTTGACATTAAAACCTGAAATCTGCGAACTTGAAGATCAGAGAAAATTGGGAAACTGTGCAGGCTTTTTACTGTCATGAAGAGACGTCTAAATTGTTGTTGCTGTTGTCTGTCACTGTTATTGCTGTTATTATAACTATTATTATCATTATTATTTGAGCATATACATGGATTCAAATACTTTCAACAAAACCGGTCCAAAATTCTAAAAACAAAGCAAAACTTTACCAACTTTTGCACTTCGCCTAATGCGTAGAATGCCACGTGTATACAGTACCACAAACCACGAGTAACTGAGCAGCACGAAATCTTATGAGAGAAACGTTTGTCTTGGGATCACAAGTCTTGGCCTGAACTCGGAACTCCATGTCTTCTTATTCTCCAACTGAAACAGAACGGGGGTAAAACTGCATATTGACACTAAATGGCATGCAGCTTTCGAACTGGTGAGCAAGTCACCTGACATCTGAGTCCGTGAAGTTCCATTGCATTATGGTAAACGAGAGAGGCAAAAAAAGCATCTTTCTCCGTGTCTCAGCATGATTATGGGCATAGGCAAGCGCTGTTAAAGCCAACTCCCTATGCACATAAGAAACTAGAGGATATCTGATTTCTGATTATATATACATACAGTTCGCCCTAAATTTCCCTTATCGGAAAGGAGCGCTCCCTCACACAGACGAATTTTATCTACTTAATCCTAGCACGGTTTTTTTTTGNTCATTTACTCACACACAACTATCTTAATCCTCACGCCCACCCACCTATATTCACCTTCACCTTCACACACACACACACACACACACACACACACACACACACACACACAGAGAAAGACACACAGACACAACTACATCTTTGTACTTTTACGAACTTAGCCTGTTACTGACATCCTCATTCTCAACGCATTTCTTGATGAAAGGATTCACCACAGATCCAACGTAGAAGCTCGTTAACAGTCACACGAAGTCAAGAAATGGGGACAACACGTGTATATATATATACGCCAAATTATATTTTATACTTGCGTCGCCTGCCAACCCTCGCTGGTACGGATTAACAAAGTCGTATTCGAATAAGAGAAACATGCTCAAAGGCCCACCGATTCCGCCCGGCCACTTACTGCGGAGGAAGGGTCATAGGCCCAGAAACCTACTAGCACAGAAAACGCTAGAAGAGGGCTATACTTAGAATCTATCTTGGATAGATAGACATACACCGCTTGCTCGCTGTTCAGCCGGCTCTAAGCCTATTATCAGAAAATAGAACAACACAACCCATCACGCTGAGATCAAGCGAGATACACAGAGAGAGGGGAGGGGCGGGGATGAAAATGATGAAAGGCATGAAGGAAAGGAAAGCCAAAAAAAAACCAAAACGCATTTCCTGGATACCTAGATTTGCACGGAAAGGTTAGGGCATTGACATCACGTCCCCATACGTTGGTCTCTGAAGATATATTGATTTGATACATACCTGGTTTTGAGTGCTTCCCACCCACTCACCCATACACCCACAAACAATAAAAAGGCTTACAATGCATTTTTCTTGCTCACATGGCAGCAAAGTTGCTGTTGAAATATACGGCATATTATATTAGGCAGGCGATGCTGGCAGCATGCAGTTATGTCTATGCAGAGACGTAAAGACTTTGGAGGGCAGATCACACCATCAAAGACGAAGTGAGGGAGGGGGGCATGCCCCAGTCGCCCCATCATCCCCTGCTCACATCCCGGAACACACTCTAAGGCATGGTTCATAGACTGACCGCAGAAACGATGAAAAATGGGCCATAACTGAAAACCGAGACTGCAGTTACTCGTATCGATAATCAATTAAAATTTTGATCATTACAAAAAAAAAAAAAAAANTACAAAAAAAAAAAAAAAAAGGTCAGATCATAAGGTCTTCTCGTTTCGGGAAAAAGTCATCGTCAGCTGAAAGCTTACAAGTTACACCCCTCCCCAAACACTGCCCCCATCTCAGTCTTTAGGATCTTCCTTCCCACTGTACTGCGTGCTAAAAGAAAGAGCTGTTACGATTCTGTAAGTTCAGTGATCATGAAGGTGATTTTGGG
>JAWQUT010000140.1:1387721-1406386 GCA_033807755.1 Ellobium chinense
GTTCATAAAATTACAAAGATGGAAAGAAACATGTCCCGTCACTTTTTTAAAAAAAAATATCCTGAAAGGAACTATCAAAACGACACAAAAATATGTGCACGGTACTACAAAGTTCATACTGGTATCAAAAATTCTATACTGTACCGTATAACATAGTCCACACTGGTATCATAAATTCTAGATATTACTGTACTACCTAGTTCAAATTGATATCATAATTTAATGGAGCTCGGGCAAAAGTATGGGTCCTTTACCCCCCCCCCCCCNCACTTCCCCTGAAGAGCCCCTAAGTTACCTTCGTAAAACTTCACAAATAAAATTAAAAAATAAAACACCAAAAAAAAACCAACATACAAGATCAACGCACTGAGGGACTGTATTAGTGCTTACCATTACACTCGTTCATATCAGACCATAAAGTATCGAAATTCGGACCATAGTGTTAGTCATTTTCACTCCATGCCCGCCACCCACCCCAAATCAAATATCTCAATTAAAGCACATATATTACAGAGCAACACACCTCAGTTTTTCCCAGCCAAAGAGGAACAATAAAACACAAAATGTCCCTCTGATATGCTACAAAAAAAAAAAAATCACTGACACAGATACCACAATTTGTCACGGCTAGGGGCTCTTCTTTCCTTCATTCCTTCCTTCCTCCCTCCCTTACCCCCACCTAAAACAAAATTTACACGGTGGGGTAACACCTCTACGATAAAGTCACCGCAACGCATCTGGATAAAGGCCCGATGCAGAAAGACATATTTTATTAATTTCTGCAGTCTGGGACTTCGTTGGCTTTCCCCATCCCCACCAGTAATGCAGACTGCAGAATACTTGCGTTATGTTGGTGTCTCTCTTGTCTGCGCCGACTGTTACGTACTGTTACAGGAGTCGAGGTCAACGCCCTGCTCCCCGGGCGGTGAGGGGGTGAAAACGATTCTAACTATCGATTTCTCAAAAAAAACCCAACTCATATGGTGAACTTCAGTCGCAACTTAAAAGAAGTCGACAGGATTCGGAGTAGAACAGCTGCCGATCAATCAAAACTACGGGAAGCGGGAACGGTTTGGAGGAAATGTACAAATGAAACCATTTCAAAAATTCTGTCTTGCTGGTTTCATATGCTTTAAGATAGTAAGTAAGTTTCTTTCACTCTGCTCTCATACGTGCGTAAATTTCTCAGTTATTGGTAACTCACCTCTCCAATGAAATGCAATTTAAAAACAGTATGTACAAACGACAACAGCAACACATGAGATAACACCATGAACAAGTGAATTTTTATGTGTATGTGTGGGTGTGTGTGTTTGGGATGGGNGGGGGGGGGGGGGGGGAAGGGGGTATCGAAAATCTCCGATTCTGAGCCAAAAGCAGTCACTCGATCCCAATCGATTTGCACTGGGCAGAGTCGCCCATCTCCACCAGACGGCACAACAAGTGTGTCAGTTCGTTCGGTGTCGGTGTTCCGGAAGTTTCGGCCGCCCATTTTAGAAATAACCGCTACATAGTTCACACAAAATGTTCACCCTTTAGCACTCATGCTGGCGGCAAAAATATTTTACACATCACTTAATCGAAGCTGTCATCATACAGATTATATTATTAAACTTGCGCCTCCGTACTATGCCTTTTACATTCACTGCGTTGTATAATACGTGGTAATGGTTCCAACACACTGTACAGGATGTTATGAATGAAATTGAACGCAATACAGTTTATGATGCCAGATATTCCTTGCAAGGCAAATGTGCTTCATATAAAAATCTTACGGGTGTACATGTGTGTGTCTGTGTGTATGTGTAAGTATGTGAGAGCGAGAGAAGAGAGAGGAAGAGATCTGAACATTTAGTACATGGCAGACAGTAAGAAAGTGAAAGAGACAGATTAAGCTAAATAATTTATATATACAATACTATGTAGAGAGAATGAATAGTCTACATTGTTAGTGGACAAATTACATGATACACCCTCTGAGTTAATATTTTTTGTTGCTGAAAAGATCGATTCATTGACTACACTTCCAATAGTGTGTTTGAAGATACTGTATGTTACTACAGTCAACTCTATTTAATCACAACTTCTCAGGAGCATGAAAAAAGTTGTGATAACAAGGTGCTGCAATTATCCATATACCATTTTCTTACAGACAGTGGTTAAGTGAAGATTATAGTTACCTGGATTGGGATTAAGTGGAGTCAATTGTATATCAAGAAAAAACGTCTATCCTTCCTTGTACCTAAGCGTCTTACCTACGGAGGTGCCAGGACTGAAATATCATAGCTTAGCCAAAACTAAGCGTCCTTCAACTTCAAGTTCCATTTAAGTTCCCATTCAATCAAATTGATGGCAGAGGAGGTGAGGAAAAAAATGGGGAAGGGGGGAAGGGGCAGAAGAACCCTGACTTAAGGATATTTAAAATGTAATTGCTCACCTAGGACAAAACTGTCATGTTAATATTTGGATCTTGGGTATGTGTGGTATGTGTGTTATGTGTGTGGGAAGGGGCAAAGGAAGAGTCTTTTTTTAATACCCCCTAAATTTACATTTACACCACTATGTCAAAAGGAAAAAACAAAAAAACCCAGCAAATTGTCCAAGTCAAAAAGAGGACAACAAAGTGAATCACAAGGTGCTTAATCTCACTTTTCACATAATCACATTTCACTTTGTGAACATGAACAATATCTTGTGTAACAAAGCTGAAAAGAGATCTAGCTGTTAAACCATGCAGGGTGCAGTAGCTTATAGCCACCTAGACTAGTTAAAATACATCTGAATTTTAAAACACTTGGTTTGAGCAACTTAGGGATCAGTATCTTTTCTTGGAGACTTATGAAATCTCAAACACATATACTGGTATTGCTGTAAGATCAGGTGTACAAACTAAAGGCTTGTACCTGAAATATCAACTAATAATCACTGAAACAAAGAAAGAATGGTGCTACTTAACTGAATATCAGGCAAAATCCCTCTCTTCCTCTTACATGTAGTATTACTGCAACTTTGTTTAAACCCGTATTATGAAAAAAGATGTAGTAAGCATTTCGAAGGTGGTGAGAATTTGACAGAATCATAACTAGCTATTAAACATTTATTTATCTACTCATTTCTGAAGAAAGGAGAAAAGTGTTCGTTTCATAAAATACTGTTAAATGAATAAAGATGAGTACATGAGTCACTTGTAGATGTAGTCTGGACCTAGAGGGTCAACAGTCATCAAACATAGAATTACCCAGCATAACCATACAATCAACCTGCATATAGGAGGCTAATTTGAGTCCTGAAATTTGTTTCATAATCATGGAATCATAACAACTGTGGCTCAAGTTCAATATTGTCCTGAACGACTCAAATCCTATGTACCTACTGCACCCTCCACTTAAATCACAACAGCTTTCTGAGAATCCTGAATTACATAACAAACTGATGGACTGCTTAAAGGACATTTGTTTTTTAGCACTTTGCTAAACGAAGCAGAAACTACTCCAGCATTCCTCGCTCAAAAGTCATAATATAAATTTTCATAAACTGCAAAATTAAAAACATGTAAGAAATTGAACAAATGCTTGTGACAACTCCCTCCTAGCTTTAGTAATGCCAAATCTAAAATAAAATGCTAGGCTGATTGCAACCAACAGCAAAATTTTCAGACATCATGATTACCATAGGGCAAGGATGTCAATTGCACTTGCATGTAATGAACTACTGGAAAAGTACCAGAACTGGATGGAGGTTTTATCAAATTCCATGGACCCAACTAATACCAATATACTGTCCATACTTTGAGTAATGGAAAGCTGAAGACCCACTGCCATCAAAATAATTGAAAAGGTGGAAAACAGCAGAAGAATTACATCACTGATAAGGGCACAAGGCAGTCTCTGTTCAAAATTAAGACTGCTTCATCCATTTTTGTCCTTCTTGCTCCTTTAATACAGTGTGCTATTATTTCTTAAATTTAAGTTCCTGAAAATTTTCAGCACTCTGCAATCCCTGAAAACTGTAACAAAATCAAATAAGAAACCAAACAGTGAGACCTGTAATAAAATGATTTCTGCTATGTTGATCATGAATGTGAACTTTGAGGGGCAAGAGTTCAGAAAATTATGGCCCCACTTCAGTTTCCAGAATGCGTCGGAATGCTACTGCTAAAATCTCATTTACACCTTTTTTTCAATCTTGCAAATGAATCCTGTAAAAATCTGTGGGAACATCACCAATGAAGAGGTTATCTCGCCACTGAGTGTGTGCTGGCTCTTGACACTTCTTTTTGTTATCATGATCACAATAACGTAACAGGAAGTTCAGTTGGGTGCACACCTGTACAGATGTCGCTTAACAAGTAAATTAAACAAAAGAACTCTGATAAAGGATAGTAATGTGGATGAATTTTTTTTTTTCCAGCTTTATAATACTTTCAACTTCTTGAGCCCTTGAGTGGCACTGTGTTAAAAAGTTGGTTAAGTGATTCACAGATAACATGTCATTTCCTCAATGTGTGAGTTTGTTTTTTTTTATCAATGTGTGAGGTTGGAATGGTACTGAAAATGAGATAACGCAGGACTGAGGAAACACTATGGCCTGATTTTTTAAACGAGACGCCAGTCCCCTATTAAATCCATTAATGTGGATGGCCGGCCTATGATGGTGGATACAGCTGGCATATGATGGTGTAACAAAAACCTGTATTGTCTTCCACCCAAGTGATTTTGGTTTCAATACATTACAACAGCAGAATAAGATTTATTTATCTTTTCCCATCAGTGAGGGTGAGTTTCATTCCGTTGCAATGCTCGCATTACATAATTTTTTGTACAAGGCATGCAAGTAATGGCAATGCACTTTGAAATACATATGGTCTTTGAACGAAGAGGTAATAGATACTTAACACATATCACTTATGATATCACTGTATAATAATATAATCTTGAGGGAAGAAGTGTCCTTGAAAACAAGAAAGAGGGGGGTGGGGGAAGAGGTACCATGAATAAAAGGAAGCATGAAACTGCATTGTCGATTTGCCTAGATGTATCTCCTACAGTCTTTTGAATTTCTGGCTTTATACTTTGTAGTGAGTGGAATTATTTAAGGAAGTTTTGTTCATTAAAACTATTTAACTTTTCAAGTGAACAATAAATATGGGCAGGTTGACGTTCTGTAAACGTATTGTTTTGTTTCTCTGTTGCCAGGAAAGGTCATATTCTTCAAAACCACCACCCTCTACAATGTGGAGTATAAATATAAGTACACAGTCTATTTTGTTCTGCTGCGATAAAAGTCTATTATAATCATTACTATTTATTTAGCAAAGCTACTAATGACTGTCACTTATTACAGTGATGGTTTTGTGCTGGGATAAGAAATAAATTTATTGCAGGCATGACGCAAAAACCTGCATCTGACCATTGTGACAAGCTGGTTAGGAAGGACACAAAAGTTATTTACCCCTCTTAACCCCCGTGTTAATTTTCTCTTCAAAATACATGTAAAATCTTAAGTTTCATTAGACTTTTCATCTCAGATTGCAACACATGTTCCCCACAGACAGACCGTTTATAAAGGTACTTCTTTACAGTATCAGCTTCCAGTTACTGAAAATCCTGGGATGGTGAAAGAAAAATTTATTCGCTGTCACAACACTGGAGAACTATGAAGCTAAGTCCTAAACAAAAGTTCCATAACACTCGCAAAGGCACAGTTCAGTGTCACCAATTCGTTGACTTAGTAATGGCCATACTATATCAAATGTCTAAACATTTAAAATCAAAGAGACAAGAAGTCTTCATTCCTATACATTCATACACAAGAACTACAGTAAAACCTAAAAACTTCATATCAGGCATACTAGCAATATCTGTAGACCATATTTATACAGTATTATTCCGAAACAAGACGGACCTATGCCAGGGCTAGAACGACTAACTGAGTTAAACAGGTACATGCTTAACCAGGTGAGGTGAAAGATTAAAAGTGTCTGCAGAACAGTTTGTTCACCTACCACATTATACAGCAGTTGTTAACTCCTTTTTTCCAAATATCCAGAGAAAGAAAGCAACTAATACTAATAGAAGTCTCAAGCTACAGCTCTTAGCAAGATGCAGCTCCAGTAACATTTCAGCAAATATGCCTTTTCATTGTTTTGTTGTGTTAGCGACTCATATAGCCAAAGGTGATTTATGTTTCAATTTTTACTTTTTTACTAATCTTTTCTCATGCAAGATCGCTCGGACAGATTGAATGAGAGGCTTAGTTTATTTTGCCAGAGTAATTAATCATGACCACTACAAAATACCACCAATGATTTTGCAACCTACACTACATATATATTTGGTTTTTCAAATTATCTACAAGGAATGGAAAAGTACATGAAATAAGACATCTTTTTCATTGCTTCGTAACATGGTGAAATCGAACAACTCACTCGAACAACTCATGTTAATCTAACAATATTCACTGCAGCAAACAATCTTTTCAATCCACATACCAGTACCGGTTTTAGCCAAATGAATGAGGATTTCCACTAGCTTTCTATCAGAAATGAATGAATGCATTGTCAACTACTCCATAATTATAACTATAAGCCATTCTGAAATATTAGTGTAAACTGAATCAGAATGCCAACGACATCAAGTTACAGATCTTTCAATTTAACAACATAACATTTCATGTCAGTATTACACTCTGAAAAAAGTTTAAGGGAGGTAGCCCTGTTAAAGAGTGCATGATTGTGGGTTGGGAAGTGTACTGTTTCATAAGAATTTGAAGAAATGTCAGGAAAGGCTTTCAAGGAGCCTCAGTGAAAGGGGAGTAGGGGGAATCAACCTTGCTCCTATCCTTATAAGACCTAAACTCATTCTAAATGGATATCAAATCCCAATCTAACAATTCCCAGTTTATCACCAACATTGTTTTGTGATTTCAGTGTTTGTTTCTTCACTCAATCTCCTCTTACTACTCTTAGCAAAAAGAAAAGGAAGCTGAATTGGATATTAAAACCAGTCACTGAGTCAAGCTCTGTATTTAGTAAATTGTGGAAGTTATATTATATCAAGATACTGCAAGCTTGGTTCCAAAGTTCCAGGTCTTATTATGGCGTAGCTGGGCATGGAGCTGTATATTCACAAAATGTTTTTTTTTTTAATGCTTAAGAAATCATCTAATCTGAGCATCTTTCACCAGCTTTAAATGCTGAATATTAGCTTCACGCAATGCTTGCATTAATTATCTGACAATTCAGCAATCTCCTGCCATCCTGGCCTCCTGCCTCTCTCCTGGCAAAATCCAGACGATTTACTACGGGACATCCATCTTTGCAGGTCTTGTCAAAATTCATGCAGGCCAAACTGAAAATTAATATTGTTTTTTTTTCTTCCAACAGCATCCATCATCATACGAAGGCTTCACCTGACACTGACATAATGTTACATCAGTTTTAAGACTGTAACAGAGGAAAGATGAAAACCGCACTCAAATATTTACATCCAACTGAACATATGGCTATTTTAATATTTATCCGAACTGCCTCTAAGCTCAAAGCTGGACTTTTCCTGCCTGGTGTAACAAATACCACACACCTAACACATGTCTAGCCTCCATTATCACCTAATCATAAATGGTTCATCATTCTGATGGTGCCCCTAACAATGAGGAACTTTTAAGTCAAGAACAGAAATTTTCTGCTGAAAAGCAGTGAAGATAAGAGGGAGGAATGCCTCCAACAAAAACAAACCTACTCAAACGAATAAAATATGGTTGGAAATATAAACTATGCATCTGGTTGTCCAAAAAGTTCTACTGCCAATGGAAAAAAAAATATATAAATTAATAATAATAAAAATTTCAGTGCAGCCACAGTCTCAGTCTTTCAACATCAGAGTAAAATGAGTTGGCTGAGCTAGACTAGTCTTCACTGAGCTTGAATATTTTAAAAAGCCTAGATGGGACTCACCAAAAAAAGAGCTTGAGTTTATTGCCCCTGGCCAACAATTGTTAAATATGTGCAAGAGATGTTAAAGAGTCCTCAGACTTTTTATTTCACTGCAGAAGACCAAAACTAAGTGAGAGGGAGAGAGAGAGAGAGTGCTTGCCAAACAATCCACAATTCCCACAAGATCTAGTAAAGCCACGAGCGAGACAAGTCTGCGTGGGTGAAGTGAAGGAGAGAAAAAAAGGACATTTGTCTCTAAATCTTTATAATATATTCCTTACTTCAGAATGGCGAAGTCCACGAAAAATATTCCACACAAATCCTGTTCTGCACTTCACAGTGTTCTCGCACCTCCTCGATGCAGTCACAGGTTGATAACTTTTGTTAAGCCACAGGGTAAAGGCGGGATAAAAAGGTTCTGCCCAATCCCCATCAAGCCCTCAGACAGTCTCGTTTTCTTTGCCGTCTAGGCCTACTCTCAGCTGTTCGTCTCTGTCTCGGGGCAAGGCCTTGGCCTGCATAAAACTGAATGGTGGCATGCACCGCTCTAACCACTTCCAACGTTTTACGAACTTGTATCACCAAGACTCCACTTAACTGATTTGTAGTTTGAACCGTGATCAAAACCATATTTGCACAGCTATCGCGAAGCACTGATTTATCCCGTCCGGATAAATACATGCGATGCAAAAAAACTGTAAAAATAAAAATATGGATTTCTAGGCCACACATGATCAATCAGTCAAATGATGGAATGGGGAGCCCCGGAATGTAGGTCAAACATTTCCCGGTGCTCTCTTCGTTGATAATGACAAGCTTACTTCTCCAAATGAAATGAAAAATGTAGAGAATAGAAATCTCACTACAGCCATGTACTTACATTTGCAGGGATATAATGTCTTCGTATAATTATGGATTTTCTCTCCTCGTCGGCGAATGTGGGACACCAGGGTGGGAAACGGCAGCCATTTTCGTTATGTCACGATTACTACCTCCACGCGTTGGGGAGCTCTTACTGCAGGAAGAACTTTCGACTCCTTTTGACACCGCGAGTCAGTCTTCGCGCACCTCAAGGCCGCAGCCGGTTGGTCAGTGGGGAAAGTGTTCCCCGCGTCGGTCACTCGGTCACTACCGTAGTACCGTAAAAATACTCTGCGGGCTCCGCCAGTGCATCACACCGCTTTCAAGGACGCAGCCCCACAAGTCGGAACAGTGGCAATGCTATGCTGCACTGCATCAGCACAGCGATTTTGTTGGCAAAAATTCTGCATGGAGGGCCCACCACACGTTCCAAGAAAAAAAAAAAGGCAAGGCAAGAGGTGGACCGAAAAAAAAAAAGATTGAAGAAACCTGAACTGATGCTTAAAGTTAAAGGTATGCATAGCTTTGAATGTCGTCCTTATTGCACCAATGCAATGAAAAACAGTGTTTCCCTCTTTTCCCACCTCCGGTCTATTTAATTGTAAGCTGTGCATCATCAGTTTTTGCTTTAAAAGGCAGTTTGGCTGGATAAGGTTAGAAGAACAACGAGATGTCAGCATGACCTTATGTGTGACGGCGCTCACCAAAATCTGCCTTAAGTTGGAAACAATTCATTTCCGATTGCAGTCCACTGTACCATATCAGCGAAGTGGCTGTTAAAGGTGCAGCCCTCTGGCTCACAGTCCAAGCTGGTCTGCCGAAATTTAGGATGGTCGGAATCTAGGAGACAGAAAAAAATGATAAACAGGGGACACTGTAAAGAAAAAAAGGCAAGGACAAAGAAAAGACGAAAATGTAAAAATGAACATGTAAGAAAGAAAGAGCGCAGCCAGATGAAAAAGGGGTGGGGGTGGGCACTGGGGGAAAGGGATTGAATAAGACCATCACCAGACCCATGAAATGCTTTGCTGACTGCAATTTTTCATTCGTCTTTTTTTCGATGATATCCAAATCATCACTAAGCATAGTAGTCTAGTTTATCTGCAGCCATACCCAGGGGCAGTGGTGAGTCGAGGGTCCGGGATGGCAGCCCCCTGCAGCTGCGAAGAAAGAAAGAAAGAAAGAAAGAAAGAAAGAAAGAAAGAAAGAAAGAAAAGGGTATGCTTGACAACCTTCTCCACTGCCCTGAGTAAATTACAGTCCATGCTTGTGCGGAAACCCGTACCTCAAATAAATCGACAGAAAATTTGATTGGCCAACCTGCTTTTGAAATCCACACAACCCTCGACTCATTGCGCGCGCTCAGTGAACTCAAAAGTACTGTTGAATTGCTGGAGAGAAGTAAGTTCTACAAAGCGTTTTTTTCTTTTTAAGTAGGTGCCAAATACACTGTCGCTGATTTTAGGGAGGCCTCCCTGGGCCCCGTGGGGGCATGCGATCGTCTTCACACAGTCATCAGATTTTCTCTACTTTGGTGATATCCTGTTGGAAGTACTACTTCTCTCTCTCTCTCTCTCTCTCTCTCTCTCTCTCNCTCTCTCTCTCTCTCTCTCTCTCTCTCTCTCTCTCTCTCTCTCTCTGTCTGTGGTTGGTGGGAAATAAGCTTTTCATTTCTAAGGGGAGACAGATGGTGCCTCCCTCTCCCCCACTTCAGCCAGTGGCGGATTTCTAGAGATCCACCATTGCCAGGGCCGAGGGAAGGAGATTTTAAAGGAAGACTGAACCGTCCTACAGACCGTATTAAATCATATGATACCCTACTATTCCAATAAAACAGTCTTTCAAGTGTCTGTCATAATGATATAACACCTCTGCTGGCCCCAGACAACCCACAGGGTTACATTATCCAAAGTCCGAATTGTTACAACCACTGCGCGCGTGGCGGCCATAAGCTTACGTCAAATACGTTCTCGCCACATGGCCAAGCTGTCTAGCCAGTGCTCTGCGGACGGGAGATAGCATGTTGGTATGAATATTTTAATTCCTCTGTGAACAGTAGATATGCCAAATAAAATCATACTGAGGCAATAAAAATGCAGAATACTTTTTCTTGTTTACACTATCAAACTTTACTTTTGAATTTGGAATACCAGAACCTTAATTAAAAGCTGAATAATACATTGTCAGGTAGAGGCGTCTGTACCTGTTGGAACATAAGTGACGTCAGCGTTTTTGCCACAGACTTCTACTGATCGGGGAAGGGGAATAATTCTAGACGCGAGGGCCAAACCCGGTAACTCTAGCTCTCCTTATTGCGTCATATTACATACGCGCACGGTAATAGAAAGATGCTCCTTCTTCGCAAAATTGACTCAGTAGGCACCATAGATAATTTTCAGAGAGAAAAAGTATTGAAAAACGGAAAATTATTTTTGATGTGCGTGTCCTACTTTAACTTCGGCAACCGTGATACAGATATGACTAGATTTGTGCTTTGTTAAACTCAGCTGTCAGACATCACAGACACCACATGCACACTGATCACCCGCTAAAGTGATAGAAGATTTCAATGGCTTTGAAGACGGTAATGACTGTCAACACTTAATCAATATCCCCCGGCTTTGCCCCCCTCCCCTCCCCGTTCCACTTTCCCCATCCCCCCTCCACCTTTGCTAGAATGTCTCAAGTTATGCCGCAGATCTACTGTTCTGTTACACTGACCTCCATCTCCAGCATTCTGTCTAGCCCCACAGATTTCGATGACGAAATTTTCAGGAACAGGAGAAACAAGAAAATTTAGAGTTGATGAAGACGGGTAATGACTGTTAAAAATTCATAGATATCGCCCGGCTCTGCCCTCTCCCCCCTCCCCCAAATTCCCCCACAGCTTTGCCAGAATGTCTCTAATTATGCAGCAGATCTGCTGTCCTGTTTTATTGCCTTCCATCTTTAGCACCTGTCTAGCCCCACAGATGACAAAATTCTGAGGAAGAACGATACCCTTTTCGGTCCAAATGTTAGATGGACAGGGTTGTTTCTGATGCTTTTAAGGTTACTGGCAACTATTGTTTTTCTTCTTTTGTTTTTCTTCTTTTGGGCCTACAAATTCTACTGTGATTTGGGAATATTTACAAATACCTTATTCTGCAAATTCTACTGTGATTTGGGAATATTTACAAATACGTTGTTCTACAAATTCTACTGTGATTTGGGAATATTCACAAATACGTTATTCTACAAATTATACTGTGATTTGGGAATATTTACAAATACGTTATTCTACAAATTCTTCTGTGATTTGGGAATATTTACAAATACGTTATTCTACAAATTCTACTGTGATTTGGGAATATTCACAAATACGTTATTCTACAAATTCTACTGTGATTTGGGAATATTTACAAATACGTTGTTCTACAAATTCTACTGTGATTTGGGAATATTCACAAATACGTTATTCTACAAATTCTACTGTGATTTGGGAATATTTTCCCTATGATGGTTAAATGTTTCCTTTGCCCGACTTTTAAGGGGGAAAAAAATGGGGTCATCGCCCAAAATTTTTCACACATCTCTTTAAAAAATAGTCACCTTGAATTCTGATTTGGTCTGCAGTTTTTCACGAGGCTGGTTTTGACCACGTGATAATACATAAATCTAACACAATTTAGCATTACATCTATAAGGCACAAACTGCACCTGAAACTTTAAACTTGGATGCTTTCTGTAGATCACGGGTCTTTTTACATAAATCTACACCCTGACACTGGCTGGCAGGGCCCCCAAAAAGAGAGATATTATTTATATATGAGCGGATTCATTGGCTTGATTACACAAAGTGAGTAATTTTGGCCTCCTAATAAGTCCCCGAAACCTTAAGAATCTGTAAGAATGCGAACAGCTTTACTCGTTTGGCGAGGCAGTTAAAAGGCACAGGCTTGAAAAGTTCATGTTATCTGCAAAATCTAGACTCCAGCTGGGTCGAAAACCAGGATTTAAGACGGATTTTCTCTATGAGATCAGTTTCTTTGGCAGGCAATTTACTCCGCTTTTTCCGAACCTTCTCAAGAACATGGAAAGGTTTGCTTTCTAGCGAGCATGGGTTGGCGTTGTAAACGAATTTAAGGAAGAGTACCAAAGCTTTGCATGACGCCACGGCTTTGTGCACCTTAGTACCCATAAGCAACTGCGCTTCTGTTCTCTAGAGATGGGTTGTTGTTGTTATTTTTTTTTTTAATAAAAAATCCGTGTATCCAAAGCATCTTAACCAATACATCACAGTTCCGGGTTAGACTATCATTATAATTAAAGTTTCGAAGTTTGAATATACATTTCTATACACACGCTCATCGTTTGTAAACTATTTTGCTTGTTGGCAACCGAATCTTACGTGTCGTGTGTCTCTTCCCTGCAGCTTATTTAAATGTAAGACCAGAGTGTCAATACATGGATCAAGTTAAAAGTTCCCTCTACTTTTGAAACTAATCATTAACAGACATGTTAGGCCTGTGCTCAGTGTTAAGTTTTTAAAGGCAGTTACGTACAGATATCTACCTTCAAGTCCGTGGGTTATACTAAACGCTTGATATGGGTCATACTTATAGATTCTAACAGCGAATGTGTCTTTGTAAAAGAGACTCTAATATCGACTGTATATATTTTTTTCATGAACTCGTGTCCTCTGGTCCATTTGATAATTTAATAGGCTTTATGAACTAGACTACAGCTAGCCTAGGATTTTCGAATTACAAAACACATTTAAAGTCGGTGTAAGCCTATAGGTAAAACATAGAAGAATAAGCAGCGGTGCTTCCATATTGTTCCCATCACATTATGAGGGTACTATTTGTGTAGAAACAGTAAGCCAAAGTGGTCACTCACTGTTTGTCTCATTATGTGGTGAACTGTTTTCAGGAAAGCTATTTTTAATGTGCTACTAGTTACAAGTGATGTCTCGTAGGGGCTCCTGTGTTATTAATGACTCTGTGGTGCCGCCTCTGTCGTAATTTGTTACCCATGCGAATCTGGTTGAAATTCACCTTTAACCGGTGCAAGAGAAGTCAACCTCTCATATTTGTCACCCTAGTTTCATTTGCATAGAGTCAGTGACCTCATGATGTTTGACCTAAATACCAGCGATTAAGGATGCATCTCCTTTCATTAAATGGTCATAAAATGGAGAGGGCATGAATAATTTGCGTGAGGGCATTATTTTCTTTATAGCGTATCTCTATCTGTGGACCAGCATGGTCCAGTAGTTACCGTGTCAGATTTAAGACGGAAATGTCGCGTTAGATTTACGCCACGATCATACTGCAGTTGCCTTGTGAAATCATTTCATTCATATTTGTTTCAGTCCATCCGTTTTGTGAAATGGATACCTGCCCTAGGGCAGAGAAAGATTTTATCAGAATGTTGATGTTCAGCGCATGTGTAAAGGCAGTGTGGCATTGTATATTATCCAGGAAGTGAGAAAGTGACTGAATGAGTTGGCCTGCAGGGTAAAATGTGTAAACTCCACATCTTGAAGAAACACAGAAGTATTGGGAATCTTTGAATAAGTATTGGAGGCTACAGTATGTCAGTTATGGACAGAACCCGGAAGTGCACAGGCGCGGAGCCGTGTTGCGCTATGTATCTCGCCTCTCCTATTTATTCGCATGATCTTCCCAGCAAACATTTCCCGGCAACTACTTCTTTCCACTTCAGAATACATAAAAGGAGGAGGGGAGCAGATTTCGACTATTTTGACGTCTAATGGGTACAATAAAATCCTTCACTCACCTGATCTCCACATACACATTTAGCCCAAGGCATTAATGGATGAAATGGTCTTTATCAGTCGCTAAATCCTGTTTTCGGGGCCTTTAAGCAGGTTCTCCATGGTACATATGACCAAAAAAAAAAAATATGACGCATGCATAACAACATTGCAGAGGAAGCACACACACACACACACACACACACACACACACACACACACACACACACACACACACACACACACACACACACAAAAGACCGTGACTTCAGAAACTTACTAGACATGAGTATTACAATTATACTTATTTCATTGCATATGTTCATTTGATAGAACAATTTGATTATGTAGTCCATGAAGACACGTCATGCTTCGTATACGAAACAAATGAATCATTTTGGAAACAAATTAATGCCAAAAATTCTCGATAAAGGATTTCCTCAACCCACAGTTGACTCGAATAAAAGACTACGAACCTTGCTATGAAGGCTGGTAAGAAAAAATAAAGGGGAGAGAGGGGGTGAAAGTAATAATACGATGGCCACTAAAAAAAGATTGTCTCCCATTGCCATCATTATGAGTAGGAAAGAAGAATATCTGAATAGAAATATTTTGGTGAGCTTCAGTGGACTCTTTCTGTCAGACAAGACGAATCCACCGACATTGCCAGTGCTAATTTCTATTTTTCTGGTGTCTGAGGACAACTACAAAACTCATCTTTCTCCTGCCATTCAAATATCCTTTGGTTCTAAACATGTGGTAAATCTTTGGTTCTGAGCAGCAAGGTTGACAAGATGAAACGTGTCTATGAATCGGTCAAAAGGCTTGTCGGTTGCAAGAAAGCAAGGAAAATAACAACTGGAAACTGAGTCTCTACAATATCAAAATGGACCATAAAGGATCACGTACAGAGGGTGCGAGGCTAAATTTCCACGACTTCAGGTTGCAGGAACCCAATTGGTCAAAAAAACTGGACTATCCGAATCGATAGTAGCAGAGTATTTGTGTAGAAATAATCATATAACATGAAACCACATCGCAAAAGTGGTGAAATTCAGTTCTGAATTTGTGAAAAAATAATTGTTGCAGGCAGTGTTTCCCAATGGCTTCAGCGGATTTCATTTGTGCGGACCTGTGATCTGCAAAAGAAGGCCAAATTTTTAACCCCTTTTCATGTAATTTAAAATTGTGAAAAATCTAACCGAAAGATCCCCACCGTAAACAGTATATAATTTGAGCACAGTGATGGCACCAGACCTGCAGACTAGCTTGGCCATCTCGGAAAATTCCTGTGGTTAGAGAAGAAAAACTTTTACAATTTGGCTCTTCAACATGTCGTCTACCGGCTACTATAAACTCCTGACGTTTACATAAACATTTGACCAATAGTGACGTTATGAATTGATTTTTTTATCAACTGGAGGAAGTCGGCATCGTTGGCTTTAAGTAACTGAGCCAAGATTAAGAAATCAAAGGGTGTGAAGAGTGGAAACTGAAATCAGAGTAACTGGAGATCAAAATATAAAGACATCATAATCAGAAACGCCGTTTAGCAGTCCTTGGTTAGGTTAATTTAGACTAGAGCAGGACCAGGCTCAGTATCTGACGCTATGATTAGACTAAAAAGTGCAGTGGATTTATTTGTTTCATATTTGTCGACATACAACTTCCATATTACGTAGTCGGTCAAAAAAGTGGCATGCTCTGTTGAAACAAACTGACGCCAATTATTATCGATCTAGAATTTCGTTTACCCACCCTCTCATTTACTCACTGACAGTTCGGATGTTATGCTGAGACCGCTCCTGCCAAAAACTTGAGGCAGGTTGAATGAATCCTTGTCTGTTAAAATTAATCAGTCTACTTATCTTCCACCATTATGAGTCGGATACAAGGATGTCTGCACGAAAATACTATGGAGGGTTTGGGGAAAAAAAAAGTCCGGCGACATGGCGACAACATCAACGATTTGAAATTTGTTAGTGGAACATCTTATCAACGGCCTTGTGTCGGAGGAGGATGTGACAAGAATCAACAGTGGTACGTATGCTAATGATTTAGGCAATACTAGAAGTATAGCAGAAACCACTCGCAGGTCAGTGCATTATTTTCTTGTTCTTCCGCCATCTTGGCCGGTCTAGAGACTGATTCTTCCTTTGCTAAAAATGGTTCCTTTCGCAGAAAAAAACAAATGCAGCCCTGGTTCTCTTGTTTACATTTTTTTTTTAATCTCCCTTGTCTGGTGATACGTCCACAACACATAATATGACGTAATGATTTTAATTTCTGTGTTGAACATGTGACCCAAACCCGGAAATCATGCACTGTGAAATCTCCAGTGAAATAAGATTTGTTGTTGAGTTTGCACTTGCCTAACAGAAAAGACCTACTGATACTAATGCAGGAACATATGAGTATTGTGAGTCTAACATCCATTTAATCAGCCGTCCAATTTTAGAGAGACATCTCGAAAGCCAGCGATTTAAGTAGGCCTGATAGCCTACATCATAAAATGTAGGAGGCCTATTAGCTGATGATCATAATATTCTGAAGGATTTTTCAAATTCATTCATAGCCAGGGGAAAAAATAAATTCACTCAGGATTGGTAATCACACAAAGGAGAAATAAAAGAGTTTGCCACGCTTTACTACATGACTTTACTGCTTTCTAGGTCAGGTTAAAATACACGAACATGCGATCTCACATACTTCCCGGTTTCAGCAAACTGTTGTCAAAATGTTCGTTTACGGTTTATCACCGTAAATGCTTAATAACCTCGGGTAAGCCTCGGTATCTGAAAACTTTCAAGAATGCTGAGGGTCGGATTTTGGGGAGTGGCTGTGCTGCGCGTGTCCCTGTCGCTAGTGGTTAAAAGACATGACTGTCGTCACAATAGTATCGTGTCAACAAGAGGTCGTGGGTGGGAGGAGGACCGGTTAGGCCTAATGTCAACTACACAAGGGTTGGTAAAAGTTGCGATTAAGCGATGCAATTTGAACATCAAAGGCAAAGAACAACACATAGAAGAAACAAATAAGGAATGTAGACCATAAAAGTAATAATTAATACAGTCATGACCTCAGTAGCACTTAATAAGTTCTTCTTCATTCATAGATTTGTTCCTCGAGGGTGAGAGGGGGTGGGCGTAATGAAAAGTTGACATTCAGCAGAGCAATTGTTTATCAAACACAAAGAAAAACAAAGAAGAAAAATACGAAATAATAGCCTATAGATAAAAATGACCAATACGTATACCATTACAGAAGTACACATGGTCATCCTCGTATATTTCTTATTTGAGGGAGAGAAGGGAGAGGGCTCAATGAAAAGTTGCGATTAAACGGGGCAGTTTGGTTATCATAAGCAAAAAACACATAAGAAAACTCAGACTATAGACTATGGAAATGACATACAGAGTCACGACCAAAGAAGCACATAGTCATGTCCTTTCTCATAGATTTGTTCTTTGGGGGCAAAGAGGGGGAGGGCTACATGAAAAGTTGCGATTAAGTGGGGCTGTTTGCAACCAAAGGCAAAGAGGAACACAGAAGATGACAAATACAGTCATTACCATAAGAGCACTCACTGATGTTCTTCCCCGTAGATTTCTCAGAAGGAGGGCTCAATATCAACAAGGAAATGTTACATTTAAACGACGTTGTTTCCATTTATAGTATAGAGATCTACAAAACATTTCCCCTTGCTGGAGAAAAGAAACTGTGGTGCAGAAGAATGAACAGATTGCGGTTAACATGAATGAACTTTAATGAAAAAGGTGTGAGGAAAGGGGAACTGAAATTGAAACTAGAATCTACAACTCATGGGCCTAAAGTTCCAGCTATATCGAGGGTGTGAGACAGTGGGACTGTTGGGGTTGAAGCAATAGGCTGGTTATCATCATAACAGGCCCTATGAAAGTTGGGATGACTGGAATTTTGAGAAAAGAAAGAAGAAAATGAAATGATTATCTGATAGGAAGGAAGGAAGGAAGGAAGGAAGGAAGGAAGGAAGGAAGGAAGGAAGGAAAGCAAAATAATAATAATCTCTTTGGGCTAGTTTGGGATCAATGTCCCAATTCAAAGCATCCGGAAAAAAAAGATAGTTTGGGG
>JAWQUT010000140.1:1415623-1469694 GCA_033807755.1 Ellobium chinense
GGGGGGGGGGGTGGATGTCTCCCTCAACTTATATGACCTGGAGAAACCTCTACAACAGAGACGATTACTTTTTATATTGTCCAAAACGGTGTCAGCAGTGAGAACTCTAAAGTAGTAGACTAGATCAATATACTGATTTTGGCATTTATTTACTTATCTGTTCATTAGCTAATAGACCTATCTTTTTCTTTTATTTTCCTTGCACTCACTTTGTGGACTAAAAGGTATTAAATGTATGGCCGCATGGGAAAACCCGCGGTCGGATCTTGCAATGGATAATTTTGAGCTAGGGCCTTGAAAAGTCAAATTTCGACTTCATGGGCCAAATTGAGATTTTTGCGGAATCAGATAGTTCATTCATTTATCTTTCATTTCATGTACATTTTATTAATGAAAATGTAGTTTAATTTTTTTTTTTGGTGTGTGTTTCAATAGGACACCCTTGGCTCAAAGGTGTTGTTAAAAAGACTCTCATCTGAATTTTCTCAAAATCTATAAAAGCAACGGTAAGTTTACAAATTTGTCCATAACTTTGGAACTAATAATGATATTGTCCTCAAATAAAGTGCAAAATGTTCAGAAATGAATGGGACTTAAAATGCTATCAATAACTGAATTTTCACATCTGGAAAGATGTGAAGGATTTTCCCATGCGCCCACGCATATCATTGAAGTATTTGTTATATCGTTTAATTTTAAATCCCACTTAACTTTTGAACACCGACCGATATTTATTTATAGTCTCATATTTATTTACTTACCTATCTATTTTGGCACAATTATTGAAATTCTTAACCTTCACATAAGTCTGAGCAAAAAAACTTCTATCGGCCTGGTTATTACATTATAAAATTTAACGAAAAAAAAAAAAGAAACAGAAAAAAAGACGAAAAGATTAGCAATTTTCATCCATACTGATATGCATATATCTTAAATCTGAAAACCATACCACATTAATAGCGAAAAAAAATCTACAAAATAGTGCATTGATACACACTGACATTAGATCTACCTCTCTCTCACTTTTGAGTAAGTTGGCCCTGTTTTCCGACTGCTGAAGTGCAACTGACTTTATTTCTTGGATTTTCCCTTTCTTGTCCTCCCCCACCACGCCCTTCCCCCTTCGACCCCCCCNTCACCCCTTCTCTTCTTTCCCCTTCCTCGGATTTTCTTACATGTTTTCTTTTGGTGGAGTATATCATGGGCTGGTGACGCTGGTCATTGAACTGCTATTGATATGATTTTTTTTTTATTTGTAATGAGAAAACTAGGTATGAAGATTCCAATGTTTTTTTCATTGTTAGTTAGACTACATAAGGTTTTACACCTCTCAACTTATTCAAGGCTCCCATGACAAAATACATACTTTCCACTCATGTTGTTTAGCTCTTCCTCCAAATTTTGACACAAAGAAAAATGCCCCTAAACCAACCAGATTTGAGGCCTTTTCACCCAGTAAAGAGGGTAATCTTATATTCACCTAGCAACAATCACAAAGTTTATACTAGTCTATATATGAGTGGCTAAACTTCACCTATTCTGAGTCTACATAATGTAATTGCACCAATCTAAACCTCTGAAATTGAGGTCCAGTCTCTTGCCACTTTCCCATGGCCAGTTTTCTGATTTTATAGAGACTAATTAAAATTGCATATATTTTTTTGCCACGTGCTATTGGCATCTTCATACCCGTAGAAATGTTTTGTTGGTTGTTTTTTTCGCGAGGATCTAATCTTCATTTGCTCTTCATGATCATTTTGTCATGTGTGAAGGTTACACACGCGCAATAATTTTGAGGTTGGACTTAAGAGGAAGGGTGATTTATTTATCACATCATTTTTTTCTCCCTCTCAGGGGCCCAGTGACCTTAGCTGTTGCCTGTTTTAATGCATTTGTCACTTCTCTGGCCTGTTTAGGTTAAATTAAAGCAGCACTATTTTGGGTCAGAGCTTTGAAAAGATAGGGGCTGCCAATGAGCTAACCTACTGTTCTCTTGAAATAACATGAGGCCTCAAGTGTCTTTTCATGGGGATGGGTCAAACGAGGAGACACAGCAAAAAACTTTACTTGTTATGGGCTGTTAAAAGTAATGTATTTTCTTTTTAGAGTCATGCTAAACTCGCAAAGTTAAGGAAATTGGATTCTTGCGGGTAAAAAGAAAAAGCCTCCTCTGCAGTAGGCCTAGTTCCCGCATGTTTGCACATGAGTCCAATAAAGGGGGGAAAAAAGTTCCTCGGTCAGTTTGCAAATCATTACATTTGCATGCTTTTGCATGTTTAGCCGAAGACACTTCTAACTTTCATTTTCCGCTAAAATTTTCAGGGAAATAACTTATCAAGCATTGACCCTCTTTTAGAGTCAGCCATCAACTTTATGATCTCTCGACTTACCTCAAAGGCTGACAGCCACATAATGTATGCCTTTACTGACCTATTCTTTCTTTACCAGTCACCGTAGAATTTTTTTCAAAACAAAACAAAACAAAAACCCGTCAATGGGAATTCTCCAGTCAATCTTGCTTGCGTCCTACCCTTCGGCGAGGGCATTCCATCCCATCCCAGCACCTCATGCTTAAAGGTAAGCGCTGGGCACATCGATGTCTCGGTAGCGATAGTCGATCTTGTTTTGGTATTGAAATTTATACACATCGATATTAAATATTATGGAAAGAACATTGCTGTTTTCGTCATTCAATTGCGTACACATACCAAAAAAAAAACGTATGCAGTGAGTCATGCTAGTTAATTTTTCCCTGCAGACCCATTTACGTCATTGCAGTTTTATGTGTACCAAAGCTAGGTCAGTAGATTTTCATGAGGGATGAAGAAAGGGCTGTGAAGTGTGATGACTGTGAGGAGGAGAAGGGCCTGATAAGATGGCAGTTCGAATGACACCTGACCTTAATCTATCTAGTCGCATTATTGTCCCACACACATACATACACAAAAAGGACCTTTACTTATCACGTGGGGAACTTGTTTGACAATCGTCCCACTTAACGAGTGTAAACGAAAATGCATCGTTCAGTTTTCACATAGACTATCTTCTTCCCTTTAGATCTTCCTTCTTTTGACATGCAGAGACCTGGTTTTTTGTTACGCATTTCCCCTCATTCATATTTCGATATATTATTATATCGACACAACGGTGCTTTTCTCGGAAACTTCGATTTCCACATTTTTTTTTTTCGTTTGGTCCAGACCTCGTCCAACCTTTTCCCTCTCTCGTTCATCACGTTAGCACGTAACACGTTAGAAGTCCCCTGTGCTGGCGTATAGCGTCGTATCCCCGAAAAAAAAAAATGAAGTTTAGAAATCGAGACAGCAGGCATTTTTTGTTTTTATCAGCATGAAAATGAAAGAGTTCTTAAGTCAATGAGCTCGAATACATGAGTTCAGATTCTTCCATCAGAACCTGTCTAAAACTCAGGACAAACTTACGCCAAAACTTGCATCTGACCTAATTTGTGGAATACGGTACGTCACTATACGCAACACGTTACCAAGAGTTAGCACATACACACACGCATTTTATATACACACATGCATGACTGCTTTGCGCAAACGCAGGGAGTGTCCTTCCTGTTTGGACTGCTTGTTTTCCCTTGAGCTTTGTCGTCCCTCTGTGTGGTATGGGGCTGAGGGATGTTTTTGTACAACTCATTGCGTCGAAAAAGCATAGGCAGGTGCGTCCCCCCAATTCTGTATTTTTTCAAATTGGGGAAGGTTTGGGGGGCGGGCGAAGAAAGGGAGAGGGAAGAAGTAAGTGAAGGAGGAAGAAGATTTATCTATTTAGGATTAGACGGCATCTCCTAAACAATAGTCAGGTCGTAGAAGATTGACACAGTCTATTCCTTGTTTTGTGCCAGATTTGGCATGTAGTGAGCAACGTGACTGAATGGTAACGACGTTGGACTGAAGATCAAATCGTCGTGGGTTCGATTCTTGGTCACGGTCATGTTGAAAGAGCTTTGGCAAATAATTTCGTTCACCATTTCCTCAGTCCACCTATTTGGGTACTTGACTCCAGGCAGTGGAATATTTTGTCAGTATACTTATGACCTGCAGCTGTAAATGGCAACAGAATTGTATGCTCCCCAAATATTGTAAAATCCTAAAGTGATAAAGTCTGCTAGGGTAATAATAATGTGAGTTCGCGTGAGCGGGCATGGATTTAGATACAAGACTTATAAATCGCATTTTTATTAATATATTATTGTTGTTGTTATTATTATTATTACAGTATTTCCATTCTTGATGAAATCTTTGACACCGGCTTGAAAAAAAAAGTCTGATTCCAATATAGACCTTGATATGTAACACACACACACACACACACACACACACACACACACACACACACACATACACACATACACACACACACACACACATACACACACAAACACACACAGGAGAGAGAGAGAGAGAGAGAGAGATAGAGAGAGAGCGATAGAGAGAGAGAGAGAGAGAGAGAGAGAGAGAGAGCTTACGGATAAGCAGACATTAAAAAGGACTGACAGAACGACCGGGAGGGTGGTCGGGGGGAGTGGGGGAGACAGACAGACTTAAGAGATCAGTGGAGCAGCAGTAGAACAGCTTTACCACTCTGTTAAAATCTCGTCTTTCTTTTTTTTTCCCACGACAGTATAGGACGAGGTTTTTACCCGAACGATAACAGTAGCACTACTCAAGTTGTTGTCCTCGCCATCACTGTGCTGGAACTGTACGCCCCTGGGTTCTTAGCCAAGCAGGGGAGGTTGAAAAACATAGGGTCACCGAGTTCGTCGCGGTGGACTCCAGTTGGCGCTGACAGATTCACTTAATGGGCACTGGACAGTAATGTGTTGAATCAAGGAAACATACTAAATTGTTGCGGAGTAGTGCAGAAGTTTGCTTTGCTTTTCTTTTTTCCGAGAACATATAATTTTCGCGAAATGTCAGAGGAAATTAATTTAAATGAAAGAAGATGTTTACAGTAACTGGCTGGCTTACATTTCTGCGGAGTGCGGAGGGAGAAGTGGGTTTGGGGGAAGGAAGGGGAGGGGAGGGCAAGTGAAAGCGAGAAATGCCTCTACAGNTGTCAATGGAATTCTTGAATTCTTGAAGCTGAGTCATCCTTCACCTATCTCACCCCTTGACCAACTGTAAACAGGATGATGCAATGGACACCCAGCTTGGGCATGACGCTCTCACGCTACCATCAGCATTAATTAATGTTATAGAACCGCCTCACTTTGAGATTACCAGAAGTCTGCGAATAGAAAAGACGAACGAGAAAGGAAGGAAGGAAGGAAGGAAGAAAGGGGAAAAGGAAGGAAGAGAGGAAGGAATAAAGAAGAAGAAGAGGAAGAGAAAGAAGAAGAAGAAGACGAAAAAGAAGAAGAAAAAGAAAAGAGGAAAAAGAAAAACAGGAGAAAATGCGCGAAGACAAAAAAGATCCGAGTGGGAGGTGGAATAATATAGGCTTTAGAAAAGTAGAAATGGGCAAAAGTACGAAACTTGCAGATTCGCGAATCCGAATACATCGAATCGTAGAGTGTTCGTAAACGAATCCGAATTTCAAATTCCGAATCAGGTTACAAGGATAGCATATTATATGAATGTAAGGAACTGGCTCCAATTCCAGCGTTTTCGAACCTGAATCACCGATTCAGAAATTGCACGGGTTCGTTGAATCCAGATCTGAACTGAATGATTCGACGAATATGAACTGTGTGTTCGATCATGCCCTTCCCAAGCAGGCTCAAATCTTGGGGCCAACACTCAAATCCATAAATACCTTAAATCGTCCTTGTATAGAAGGCGTGAGGCCGCGGTGGGTGGGTGGGTGAGAACCAGCAGGGAAGATAATCCCACTTTTGTTCAAGGCTGAGTCAAACTGAATTCCACGCACAAATTCAATAAAACATGTATTTTGGTCAATTAATGCGCTAAGAATAAATGTAGTCCTATTCAGGTAAAGCAACCACCATAATCTTTACCCCGTCAAATATAATCTCCTTTAAAACTAGTCAAGCATGCACTGCAGCTGCCAAAAGCAGGGAGTGGTAGCAATGATCTAGGAGAAGACTGTCATCAACATGCCATAAGCCAGGCATAATTTTCGGTTCCTGGCAGGTTGCATTGACATTCTATTTTCTCGATACTTTTTTATACATATGTGAGCAGTCGGCAAATGTGTCAAGGTCACGGGTAAACACTAGGCTCACATATGAAATTAGGGACTGATTCAGGCAGTCGATATTTAAGACTTAAATTGTTGTGAAGTTTGCGTCCCTGTGGTGTAGTGGTAGCACGCTCGGACTACAAACTGAGAGATCCTGGTTTGATTTCCGGTGGGGACAGGAAATTGCCTGGTGTTAGTTTTTTTCGGCCTTTATTCTCATTCATTCGCAGTAATTTGGTAAAATCCCTATTGACACACTTCCCTAAAGTAATATGTAACATCTGAAAAATTATCAGACTGGGTTCATATTCCTCCCTCTTAATAAAGAATGAATATATGCCATGCCACCCGGTTACACATAGGAATTTCGATGTCCCTATTAGAATTCGAATTTTCAGCGCGATTTCGATACTGCTACAATTTGTCTGCGGCTCAGATTGCCTGTTTTAAATTTTTTATAACAGTACTGAAAGTTCTCGAAAGTATCGGAAGGGATCGAAATGCATACCATTTCTAAGTAACAGAATTAAAATTGCATTGATACCTGTGATCTAGGGGCCCACCTGCACAGAACTGGTGTCCGAGAGTTTGTCATCTGTGTCTGCGGAGCTCACAACCAAAGCCAAGAAAATATTCTGCAGGACTGTCCAACCTATGCCAACCAGAGGTTGGAGACCTGGCCGAGTGCAGTCCAGCTGAAAGCAAGCTATATGGAACCTGGGACGACCTGCACACCGTTCTATCTGCGAGCCAGGCTAGAATGAGCCTTTTGCACTGATCAAATTCTCAAACGCCGAGGAGGAAGATAATGTCGATTTTTAGGGCATGATGCTAAATGTCACAATATCTGATATTCGGGTATCGACTCATCCTACTCTAGACCCCACTAGAGACCGTGTATAGTATTGCAAAACGGTTGAAAGCGACCAACTGAGTTGCAGGTTAACGATGTTAACAGAGCTTGGTCATCGACTGTCGAAGTTAATGTAGATTTATTAACATGCCAACAAACCTATCAATAGATATATTAAACAAGTCAAAAACGTTTTTTTTTTCTCTGACATCCGCCATATTTTCCATCGTTTACCAAAGTCACGATCTTGACGTATATATAAAGGTTTGCTTCGCTTTTCTCTCTTTTTAAGGCCAGATAGCTTGTTTTTGAGCAAACTGCACGGAGATACATTTTTATATTCTTCATTTTGGAGATAGGGTACGAACGATGAGCAAAACATATTGCGTCCTTTGTTCATTTTCCATTTTTTCACCATACAACCTGGTCTAAGCAAAGTGAGAAGAAGAAATGGAATATTTTCATAGTTTTTATTGGCAGATTCAATCTATGCGACAACTTCCAAGAATTTGTTCTGCTAAGGCAAAAACAACCCCCTCCCCTCTGCCCCACCCCAAAAAAATAGTGTCACTCCTCATACAGTGACGTGCATGCTGCCATACAGAGGAGACAGAGGAGAAGATGGGAAGACATCATCAGAGAGCGGACAGCCTTGACCAATGGCGGTTTTCTCAGGGAGCAGCAAAGAACAGACAGCGATAGTGGAAGTGATTGTCAGGACATCTGTGATGTCCCAACGACGCGCAAGTTAAGAGATTGATTAATTGATTAATTGGTTGGTTGTTTGGTTGATGGTTGGTTGGTTGGTTGGTATGTTGGCTGGCTGGCCGTATTGTTATATCGAGCAATACAATTTTTTTTTGTTCCCCGGGGCGAAATCACTCAGCATCATGCTAAAGTTGCAAAACGGATTGCGAGCTATTACATGGCTCTTCATTCTTACGGAGACGAACGGTTGACATTCGATACAAGGCACACAAGCCTGGCTGGGAGAGGGAGTTTCCAGGTTTGGGGAAGGGTATAGTACGAGTACAAATTATATTATGCTTCTCAGCTCCTCAGGCCTACATGCTCCTAGCAACGCGTTGCCGCCGCCGGGGCCGCCAAAACATCTTGAGGTTGTTCGGAAAAACCCACACCAATTAAAATCGACCCGCGCCGGGGTGTGGAGCAGAAGAAACAGGGCTGGGAGCCAGACATGGTGCAGTTGTACAATGGGGAGTTTTTTGGAACAGGGAGGGAAAAAAGGTCTAAGTACAATTTTCGCGGCCTTCGACCACGCGCAGCAATGCTTCCGCTTCAGTAAACACTACCACGAACCGTACGCCATGATGGAGAAGACTTTCGGCCACGATTTTGGGGNGGGGGGGGGGGGGGCACGGAGTGAGCAATACTGTTGCGTTGTGGATTATTCAAACAACAGAAAGAAGATATTTTATGGCAAATGTATAGGTATCAGTAACGTATTATGAAACCCTACAGAGATTGTGTCTGCCCTCTATCGTTTCCATTCATATTTTACTCAAAGATGATGAAGAATTGCGGCAGTTGTAGAGGACGAGACCTTTCAAAGACAGCTGTGTTGAGCAGAACAGAATATGACATCGGAATACACGTATATTCTGTGGTGTGCAATGGGCTGCAGGATCACGTGCGACTAAATGATTAAAATCAAGGGCATTAATTCGTAGAGGTTAATGGAGTATAATAATAATGTATTCGATACATCTGAGGTGCGTCCGTTTAGGATTAATTCAAATTATGAACTGTGTCACTGAAAAGAATCCTAAATAAAAGAGAAAAGTGATGGAGTGACCGATACCATTTTTTTGTTGATAGAATGTGTTATTTACAAACATTTCACTGCATCGACGGTAAATAATGAAATTAATTAATCTGTTCGGCTCACTTGCCTTATTCCTAATCGCATAGTTCCTCTTAAACGCAATGTACGGAATACTGATAAGGAAACCACTAATTAATCCTTTTAATTGAAGCTTTCGCCCCATGCCCTCGGGGAGAGTAGGCGAAGCTGACTATTTTGGCTTAGGCAAATTATCGAGACCTAAACCATTGCGTAAAATTTTAGATAAATTCTAATGAGCAAAACAAAATGGTCTGACAAGTAATTCAGTTTCTGGTATTTCAAGAGGTCCAACAATACTATAACTTCCCGTAATGTAGTCCGTCTAACTAGTCTAATGTAGACTACTTCCCCGCCTAAACTGCATATGTTCCTGTTCCGTAAAACGGTACATTGACTTAGGAGACAGTCAGAGGTAAATTATATTGTCACAATGCTAGTCATCAACACCTATAAATGGCAGCGACTACGATCTTCAGAGAGCTGTGAAAGTCCTTGAATCATCTGGCCTGTAATAAGGGCCAAATAATGATGCGTAATAGCCTGCACGGGCATTGACCGGGATACGAGACTTATAACCCTCATTTTTAATATTGAATCAGGGGTAGCATAAGACTGGGAGGGTAGAGGGATGTCATTCGTTTATCCCAGAGGACCGACGGACTGGCGCCGGCCGAAACGGAGCACCGGTAGAGTCTGGCGTTATTGCCGAAAATAACAGAATATCATATTATTCCTTGTCTCGGGAAAGGTCGTTACAGCGGCGCAAAAAAGGGTACTTTTAGAAAGGGGACATGTCTTTTTTTGGGGGGGAGTGGNGGGAAGGGGAAGGGGGGGGGGTCTATATTAATATCAGTCATGCTTGTTGCCCAGGGAAGTGGGTGAATGATGGGGCAAGGGGAGGGAATGGAGAGGGAGAGATAAACAAAGAACCTCACTTTGTCGTTGGTGGTACATATCGTCTCCCCTCCCCTACTCCTCACCCAGGCCCCACACCAACCTTCCAGACCCTCACTACGCTGCTGGATGGTCCCACAGTTGACACTTATTCAGGTTGTCTTAAATGTCATTGTCTGTCACAGTAATCTACTGCTTCTAAGTGTCGTATGTCTAATGGCCTATTCCATGCGGAGAAACTTTTTTTTTTCTTCAGGCAATTCACACACTGACATTTTTTTTATTCGTTTGGTCTCATAGATAGAGGCATATCTATACCTTATAAAACATAAGTTCGGACCAGTCTGCCGGCAAAATAAGTCTGCAAAGCCTGTAATAGAGACAGAAAGACAGACATATATACATCACTAGACAGACAGACGGACAGACAGACAGACAGACAGACAGACAGCTAGACAGATGTACGATGGGGAAGCGGTAAGCAAGGAACACAGTTATTCTCGCACTTAGCAGTAATCTGTTCTTGAACCCTAGGGCATGCAGTGAGGTGCGTCAACCTGCACACGCGGCGGCGGTGGCCTTTCTCCTTTTTTTTTTTTTGTGTGTCGTTCTCATTATGTAAGCGAAGCTAAGCTATTTCATTCACAACTCGCATGTTCACTGCGTGTGTGGGAGTGGGCGCGTTTTTTTTTTGTTGTTGTTTTGCTCTGCCTTTGAATGGGTATTGCCAAGAAGGTTAGGCGCAGAAAAATAGTCGGTGGTTAGTAATGCCCTTTTTGTATGATGCGCATTCAAATACATGAATATTCGACTGCAGTATCTAGACTAGACTATATAATAATGCTTAATGATGAGAGCTCCAATACAAATAAATGTGTTTTTTTAACATGTAGGATTTTCTTAACTTTCACAATATTTACTAGTAATTTTTTTTTATTGTGCCCTCAGGATATCGTTCCCCTCGCCTGCCACTCACTGCAAGAGTTTTCAAACGCTACACGTTAAAACCTTAACGACTTTAAAGGAAAACATACACACTTATACTATCAGTCCTCGTGGGCCCATTTCGGACTCTGGACGGAAGGGCAAAATGCATAGCACTTATAGACAGGACTATCATAGGAGTTAACTAATCCAGGGATCCAACTTAAGACTCTATGTGGTGGCTGGGTAGCCGTTAAAGACGGGTAGTTATAATATCTTGGATCCACTGTATCATGACTACGTTGTGAAACACCACTTGCCTTCCCTTTTGTTAAAATCTGCCTAAGCGCATGTTCCTTTCAATCGTAAAGTTTTCCTCGGAAGAAGATATTGCCTGGCTGTTTTTAAATCGAAAATTTTCTATGCTGTCCTAGAGTTGTAATTAATCGTAGTCCACTGTAAAAAGTGGGAATCCCGGAAAAAAAGATAGATCGGAAAAAGTCACCTCCCTTTCCTTGTTAAGAAACGAGTCTGCTGTTGTCACCCCTTTTTTCCCCCCTAGCTTTCTTTATCCATTTCATCATGTTATCTCCTCTTCCCCCTCCCCTCCCCCCCTTTTTAAAATGTTTTCTATTAATTCATTAATTCGATCATTCATACACTTATTTATTTTGCTCATCAGTTCATTATATCGCTCTATTCACACATTAATTTGTCGATCCACTCACCCTCCTGTTTTAATCGACTTTCTTAAGCAGAAGTTCGGTCGCTTGATCAGATATGCCTTTTTTTTGATGGTTTACTTTTTTTTTTATCTACAGCAAAAAAGAAAAAAAAATACTTTTTCAAGTTGAATATTTCTGAGCATCGAGAATGAAATTCTCAGAACTTCCCTCTCGCTTTGCTGCCAGATCTATTATCGACCTCAGTCAAACCTGACCTGGCGACCACTTCTCTTCGAAGATTACCTGAGACTGGCTATCAATCTGTGGGCTTCCTCACTTACATCATTACATACTTTGGCGACACACATTACATACTTTGTCTTATGTTGGCCATCTGTCTTCAGCAGTCACATGGACTCAATCCTTTGTGTGGCCGTCATAAGCACGTTCAGACCCTGAGGCTTGTTATGATATCTGGAGGTCTAGACCTGGCCTTCAACGATTAGCTTACCCCTGTTATGTCCAAATGTCTCTTTCCCATTCCGGTATAAATTACAATGTACGCCTTCCTCTCTCTCTTTTCTTCTTTCCTTTGTTACTTCCTTCCTCTCTTCTCTTTCCCGTTATCTTTCCTCTCATTCTTTCTCATCCAAATTTTTCAAAATCTCTGTCATCCATATGTTCATTGGGCCTGCGCTTAGTTTGGACCTGGGGCAGCAGTCTTATCCACATTGTGACGAAATGCCTCCGCCCCTGCGTTCTTCCCACACTATAAGCTTTAACTTCGAGTAACTGGACTATAAAAATGTTTGATTTGAATGTGTTCATTTCTATTCGTATCACCGCCTCTGACAATTAAAAATGCCTTGCTTCCGTCCTAGATTTAGGTCTAAGATATGCTTGCGGGGAAACAAAAAAATTTCTCAGGATAAACAGTAGACTAACCCGAAAGTGCCATCGGAGATGATATTTTGTGTAGGAGTGGGGGAGAACTTTTTCAGAATGTAAAGCGGACTTCATAATTCTGGTCTTGTTGACTGCTCCGCAAGATATATATATATACAGTCTATATGCATTAGTAAAGTACAGTAAAATTTAGTCTTGGATAGAATTTTAAAGTGTGATAATAAGTAGTGCTCCTATGTATGTTTGAGAGAGAGAGAGAGAGAGAGAGAGAGAGAGAGAGAGAGAGAGAGAATCTCAGCTAATTTTCCTTGTTGGAAACAAAATCTTAAGACCGTACGCTATGCATCTTCAGTAATTATGAGAAAACTGCAATTTTTTTTCAGCTACAAGTGTCATAACGATGCCAACATAGAAATATACGTCACAAACAGTAATCCAATTTTTTTTTGGTGGGCCGATAAAAACTGAGTTCGACCCTGGCAGGCCCTGTGAACACAATCTTACGTGGTGGTCTCTTCAGAAACGGTAACGTAAGCTTAAAGCTTGTACTCTTTGGACTTAGAAGATTAGAGCGATAAAAACCTTGTACAAACAGACTAGCGCCCCTGTCATTGTTGCTGATCCGAATAAAGCCGTGTGTTTTATCGAGGATGACACTGCAGATTCTGTTACTTAACCCCTTCGTAAGGTCTTGTTTTTCAAGTCCTTATACACTCACAGTATTACCAAATGTCCATGATTTTGTTAGCCTGTACGTAAGTGCGCTCTACAATTTGGAGGCCAAAGGTCTAAAGCAGGCCTTACAGCAGAAAGTAGAAATTGATAGACTAGATGGATTCAAATTGTGTTCATCTCAGATTAATTGTAGAAATTATTTTTTAAAATGTATGGAAAATAATCTAAACAAATAAGACATTTACAAATACACCCCCAAAACAAACATGTTGGTGGTGTTCCCACATCCGTTTCTTGTTGTCACTGAAGTCCTCTGTACACCGATTGTAGAAGATAAAGCAGACTGAAGAGTATGCATTTAATAGTACTGCAGTAGTAGTAGTGGTAATAGTAGTAGTAGCTGTTGTTGTTGTAGTTGTTGCAGTTGTTGTTGCAGTTGTTGTTGTTGTTGGTTGTTGTTGTTGTTGTTGCAAAAGCATCGTGTTTTAATCCACCACTGTGAATTAAGTCTGTGAAGCCCAGATTTGTCTTGATCTCTAGTTGTGGAACTGATCACTCTTTGCTCCCCCTCCCCCCTGCACCCCAACACATGGAGGGAAAAACTTTTTTCTGAACTCGGTTTAGATCCAGACTAAGCTCCGCTGGCATCACTGCATGCCATCTCATAATGAAGAATTAAAGAAAACTAACCGCACAAAAGCAGGAGCATTCAACATTACGACCAAGTACATATAAATCTAGATACTCTTGATCTGTATGTAGACTAGGCCATCCTGCTGCATTTAAACGAAGTCGAAAGACATATCAATCACCGTAGATCTAGAGTCTAGATCTTCCCACCATGGGAAAGGAAACAGAAGAAAACTTATAACGCAATAACCTGTCACATGACGTCGATCTAAATCTATATATAATAAAATTACAAAAGGTTCACCTCGCACCAGTCGGGGAAAACCCGTTGACATACAGATCTAGACTAGCTGATCCTGTTGTCTAGACTGGCCTTACTTCATCATGCTTTGGATATCACGGCATGAGTTAAATCGAAGGGCTAGATCTCATCCAGGTCTTTCCAGCGGCAATTCTGAACAACATTGCCTTCAACAGTTTTCATTAAGCGAGTAGATCTAGATCAAGTAGATCTAGATCTAAAATAAACGACCTTGCTGCGTTTAACGTAAAGGACTTTGTTGCGTCCAGCATTTCGTTGCCAACAAAATGCTGGACGCAACACGGTCCTTTACTTTAGGTCTAGATCTAACAAGAATTACCGGAAATACTAATGCAGCCTATGATTTCAATCGTGAAGAAGTGACTTCAACGCAATGACGTCATTACTGTGAGCGGATCTCTAGTGTCTAAATTTTGCAAATCGATCACGACGAACAATTCAAAATTGTCACTGCCTATTTCTTGGGCCAATAGGAGTTGCGCTGAACTGGCGTAGATTTTGAGACCCAGATCATGATCTTGTTGAAAAAAAAAAGCATCATATAAGACACTTAGAGGCGCGTTATAAATATATTATTTGTAAAAGTTGCAAAAGCCAGATTGTAAAAGCCACTTTGAGCCATTTAATAAAAATTTATCTTCGAACCACAGGAACGTTCCGAGAGGGCCCAGGATAACCTGCAGGTCTGGTGCCACCACTGTGCTCAAATTATATCCTGTTTATAGTGGGAGTCCTTCATTTAGATTTTTCACAATTTTAATTTAGATAAAATGGGGTTAAAATTTAGCCATATTTTGCAGATCCCAGGCATATACTAATGAATCCGTTAAAGCCCTTTGGAAAACACTGCCTGCAACAACTATTTTTTTTTTGGGACAATCAAGACTGAATTTCACCACTTTTGCGGTGTGTTTTCATGTTATACGATTATTTCTACACAAATATACTCTGCTACTATCGATGGTAGTCCATTTTTTTTTTGGACCAATTAGGTCCTTGCAATCTTAATACACAAAATATTGTTTCGACATTTTAAAATGGACTTACAGACACTTGATTAGGCCATTCTACAGTGCTGGGTAAGATAGTTCAGGCATTGATTCACTCACTGAAAAGACTGAGAGATTTAAGTGACATTATCAAACTTCAATAAATTAAAAAGAAAATCTTACCTCAAACTGGAGCAGGACCATACAGCCTCATGTTGTTCCTCACTCAACACTCTCTGTTTCTGAAGCTTCAGGTATGTTGCATGTCTTGCCCAAACAGTCCGTATAAAACATCTGGGCAACCTGTTACAAACGTGTGGCTACAAATTACTATGTGACAGTGCCAAAAAAAAAAGTAAAAGCAAAATACATGCTAAACATTCACAAAATCCATTACCAGCAGTAAGAATATTACTGAAGTCCATTTCAGTTAACAAGTTTAACAAGTTTATTGGGAATAAGCCCAGACCACAGCCGTGGCACATGGGCAAAATACAGTAGGCCCTATGCAACGGGACAGCACATGACATTTTAAGCACTACAGCTACTAACATCACACATGTTCACAATACATTGTTACAATCACAACGTTCTCATACATTTCACATTTAACAATAATATGTAACACTCACTTTTACTAATAATCATTCGGTCCTTACACTTCTTTTCTCTTCTAGATACTTAATAGCTATATGTTATTGGAATGTTTGTAACGCAACTTCAATTAATTTAGCCAGTTTAACTAAAACATTCGTTTTCTTACTCTCAGACATTATCCAGTGTTACAGTGGGGCTAGTTTACCCATTTGGTAATATGTAGTCCCTAAGAGAAAGAGAAAGTATAAGTCCATACTAATTGATATCTTCCAACACCTGGAAGTAATCATGATCCTCCTATCATTTAAAAATGACAGTGAAAAATGTTGGAAGGAGAAACCAGTAAATGAACTGTGCATCTGGATGATGTGGGGTGACAAGCAAGCACATAAGAACGTTCTAAGGCGTGGTTGCTGATTAAATGAACTGGAATTTTGATGATCAGAACGCAGTCTTATGGGTTGTTTTTTTTTTTACTTGGACCATGTTACATCAGCAGACCGTTTCTGCATGTGTGGGTATGTTTGTGTGTGTCTGTATACCTTGAGGGGGTGAGGGTTGAGAGGAACAGGGGTACAAGGGAAATGGGGTGAGGGGAATCCAGAAAGTTTATGAAGTGCTGAGCTGCAGTAAGTGTGTGTATATGGGGGGGTTCGAGGGAGGAGAAGCACTTCACAATAAGACACACTAATTGTGCTGTTTTTAGGTTAGTTGCTCAAGATAATATTCTTCACTGGATAAAGAGGTGGTGGTCAGTGTGAAAGGAGGTAAGAGAAGAGAAGCAAATTCCATTACTGATTAAGCAAAGTATGCATTTCGTCATAACTGAAGAGTGGGAGATATGTTGATACAAAGAAATGGTAACCATTGCTGAGAGTCTTCGAATAAGTCCGGTGGAGTCCAGTAGATAGACTAATTTTGCATAGGGAGGAAGCTCTGGTGGNGGAAGGTGGAACTGATAGAGAGATGCTGAACAGACGTCTCCAAGTTGAACTCAACAATCAATTCATTTAGATCTAGTCTAGATCTAAGACCAGTGATACCAACAGATTAGCATGAATCCAAATGATTTAGATCTAGGGATGTTAACTCATACTGTCCGATGAATTACAATGCAAACTTTTATTTTCACCTACCCAAATGAGCCTTAACTGGAAGATTTTTATAAGGTTTTGTCACTGTGAAACTCAGATCACGACTTCACAACAATTCTTGACTTGGTAGAGCGATAATGTTGATATTACAGATCTATTGTAGGAAACAGCAGTTTTTACTTGAGGTTGCAGAATGCAAATTGTAAAAGCTTCTTTTAGCCATTGAATAAAATTTTCTCCTCCAATCACTGGTACGTTCCGAGAGTGCCAAGGATAGACTGCAGGTCTGGTGTCACAGTTGTGCTCAAATGATCTATTAATTACAGTGGGAGTCCTTCATTTAGATTTTTCACAATTATAATTTAGATGAAAAGGGGTTAAAAATTTGGCTTACTTTTGCAGATCACAGGCCCGCACGAATGAAATCCGCTAAAACCATTGTAAAACACTGCCTGCAACGATTTTTTTTTCACAAATTCAAGATCGAATTTCACCACTTCTGTGGTATGGTTTCATGTTTTATGGTTATTTCATACTCTGCTACTATCGACTGCGATAGTCCATTTATGTTTTTATGTTTGGACAAATGAGGCTCCTGCAACCTAAATTCAGGACGTCAGGGAATGTGTTATAGTTTCACGAAAACGCTGCATCCGGCATATAAAATACATTTTACAATCCGCCTTTATTACTGACCTCAAAATAATAACAGATATTGTGATACATTTTTCAAATCAATGTATTAACTACTGGGAAGTATAGATGCCATCGATTCACTCCCCTTCAACCCCCCCAAAACCCCTTATATCATGCATAGCTCTGCTGATGTAGTATCCTATTAAAGCTGAATAAACAATTATTATTATTTCCTAGTGCTGTTCTAACAAAGGTCATGTATATCGAAGAGGTTAAAGTTAAATAATATCACCCCTCTATTAAAAGCTGAAGTTCCGTTTCAAAAGCTTCCGTCAGTTATAATAGTATAATCAACATTTTTTTCATTTTTCAAGTCTTTGTTGGTTTTGCTACGATTTCAGGGGTGTAACTGATACTACTTTAAAAACATGTGTCTATCAGTTTCAGCCTCACCGCCTGACCTACATTGAATGAGACTGTACTTATCCAACTACACCTGTTGTTGCCCTACATAATATTGTCATACAACTGCCTGTGCATGCATAGAGTAGCAAAAAAAAAAAAAAAACGGAGTCAAAGAGAATAATGTTCCTCTCTCTCTTCTACCCTATCCTAATTTTGTCCAAAGATTAGTAAGAAGAAAAACAATGCATCTTCCCGACATTTTGTGAGTGATGTTGAGAGTTAGATCTTTGCTTCTATTCCACTAAGTTACATATCAATCTATGGGTAAAGTGATGTATCCATATTTGGTCTTTTGGAGGTCACAATAGAGCCTAAGGCAGCTCAAGCATGGTCTAATTTCCACTGGTGATGATCAGAAATCAACAACAACAACAACTCTCAAGAGGCCTTAGTACGGGCCCACTCGTTCTGCAAGCCCCACCACCCCAGGAAGGCCTGTGATTGGATGGAATATCTTGGAGTGACATCTACAGTCGGTATCAGATCAGTGCGTTATATCAGAGACCATCCTATTCCCCCTTCCCCTCTTTACCCACTCTTCGTCAAACAAACATCTGCAGTACCTTGCCCATCTTTCTTTCTTCCCTTCCTTTATTTCTTTCTTTCCCTTAATCCTGTCCTTCTTGTTTGTTTTTTTTTCCTCTCATCTTTTCTTCTTTACTTTAATTTTTTTAAAAAAAGATTTGAAAAGGAATACGTTTTTTTTTTCATTTAAAAAAAAATGCACGAATTCAGGGCTTGGTCCCTCTATGCCCTCAACCCAAATAAACCTATCTAGGTATTTGCTTCAGCTTTATGTCAGTGTCTCCTTTAAACTCAATGCCACTTTTAAACTTAAATATTATAACCTCCCCCCCCCCCCNNNNCCCGCCACAAAACAAAACTCCTTACATACTGTGCTTTATTTATTCCCACCGCTGCCGCCACCACCTGGCGTCATAGACGCATGCGCAAACATTCGTACTGACTAAAAAGTGGTTATCCACAAATTTCGAAAAAAAACAACCAACCAAACAACATGATCGATTGCAGCTTTTTTTCTGACAAAAAGTGACCTAATTTCTCATAAACTTCTTACGTGTTCAAATTTCTTTGCTTACACATGCACCCCATTGATATGATCACAGCTGGTAAAAAATCTAGACCATGATAGCAAAATGTGCTTATGACATGATTTGTTGAATGCGGACGAGATAAAGTACTTCTTTTCCAAATGACTTAATTCGAGATTTTGTTTTTCTCTTTTGACCTCCTGACAGTAGAAAACATAATGTTCTTTTCTCTCTACTACCCTATCCCAATTTTGTCCAAAGACTGGTAAGAAGAAAAACAACTGACTGCATCCATTTTCCCGACACTGTGTGAGAGAAGCTAAATGTTGAGAATGAGGTTTCTGCTTCTGTTGCGGTAAGTCAAACATCAATATAATGGGTAAAGTGAAGTATTCACGTTGGGTTTTCTAAAAGGTCATAAAAAAAATTAAGATAACACAAGCATGATTTAATTTCCCACTAATGATGACGACAACAACAACAACAACAACAATACCAACAACATCTCCAACAACAACAACCTCTCAAGACGCCTTTAGTAAAGGTCCACTCCTTCTCCAAGACCCGCCACCTCAGAGAGGCCTGAGACTGGACGTGACATCGCTGGTGAGTATCAAAAGTCTGCATGACAGAGCGCTCTTACCCCCTTCCCCATCTTTATCCAATATTCATCAAACAAACACCACCTGCAGAACCTTCCCAAGCCTTTCTTTCTTTCCTTCCTTTCTTTCTTTCTCCTCTCATTTATATTTCTCCCTTCTTTCTTTCTTGTCTTTTCAAACTCATATCATTTCTTCCTTCTTTTCATTTCAAAACATAAGTTTGGAAAGGAATACGGTTTTTTTTTTAAAAAAGCACGAATTCAGGGCTAGGTCTGTTGATCGTTTCCGCCCAAAAACATATCTAGGTATTTGTCTCAGCTTTATATCTCTTTCTCCTAAAAACTCAGTTTCAATTCTGATTATTTGATTTAAATAAACCCCCTTTCCCCCCCCCCCCCCCCNCCCCCCCCCCCCCCCCCCCAACTTCTTTCCGTCACACAGATAAGCTCCCAACATTCTGTCCATTATTATTCCCACCGCTATTGCCATCCTAGGTGGTATATCCCACCCACAGACGCATGCGCAAACATTTCTGTTGACGTAAAATGTCGTAATCCACATAATAAATGTCGAGAAAAACCTGATCATGTGCAGTTTTTTTTTCTAAGATAAAGTGATCTAATTTCACATATAATTTTTATGTTCTCAAATTTCTTAGCTGGCCCATGCATCCCATTACTATGATCCCAGGTGGCCAAAAATTTGCATTATGTCACCTGTTTTGTGGAAAACGGACGAGAAAAGTACATGTATTTCAATTCCGATTGACTTAAAACTTCGAGATTTTTCTCCCTCATTGGACCCCCCTCACAATAGAGGAAGTAATGTGCTTCTTCCTCTATCAGCCCATCCTATTTTGTTCAAGACTGGTAAGAAAAACAACTGATTACATCCGTTTTCCCGACACTTAGTGAAATAAGCTGATGTTGAAAATGATATTTCTGCTCTTGAAGCACTAAGTCAAATATCAAACTATAGGTAAAATGATGAATCTATACTTTTTTTTTATAAAGATCATAATAAAGCTTAAGGCAACTCAAACAGGACTTAATGTCCACTGACGATGATAAGAAATCATCATCATCATCATCATACTCATCAACAACAACAGCAACAACAAAAACAACAACTCTCAAAGGCGCCTTTAATACGGGCCCACTCCTTCTCCAAGCCCCGCCACATAGGAAAGGCCTGTGATTGGACAGGGCATCTTGGGAGGGGCTTCGAAACTCAACATGATCAGTGCGTTATGTCCCCTCCCTCCCTTTCCCTCTTTACCTAATAAGCAAACATCTGCAGAACCTTGCCAAGCCCTTCTTTCTTTCTCTTATTTTTTTTTACTTTTCCTTCGTCCTTTCTTTCTTGTCCATTCGTTCTTTCATAATTTCTTCCCTCATTTGAAAAGGACAAGAAAAATGTCCACTGGTGATGGTAAGAAATCATCATCAACAACAACAACAACAACAACAACAACAACAACAACAACAACAACAACGGCAACAACAACTTTCAAGGCGCCTTTAGTAAGGGCCGACTCCTTCTCCAAGCCCCGCCACATCGGAAAGGCCTGTTATTCACTAAAAATTTACAGGCTAGGCCCCTCGATGCCCTTCCCCCCAAAAAACATATCCAGATATTTGTTTCAGCTTTATATCCCTTTCTCCTTAAAACTCAATGCCATGTTTGATTATTTCACGTAAATTGATAATCCCTCCCCCATCCCCCTTTCCCCACAAAAATAAACTCTTTACATACTGAGCATTTTTATCCTCACTGTCACCGCCACTTCCTGATGGTATATCCCATCCACAGACGCATGCGCAAACATTCGCTTTGACCTGAAAGTAAAACGTTATATTTGACGTAACAAATTAATGTCGAGAAAGACATGAAAAAACATGATCGTGTATAGCCTTTTTATGACGTAAAGTGACCTAATTTCTCATAAAATTGTTATGTACTCGAATTTCTTAGCTCCCACATGTATCCCATTGCTATGATCACAGCTAATCAAAAAATTAGGTGACAACATGAACATGCATATTTGCATATGAAAAATGTAATCCATCTACCAAATGTCGAGAAAAACCTGATCGTGTGCAGTTTTCTCTTGACATACAGTGTCTTAATTTCTTATAAGACTATTATGTGCTCAAATTTCTTGGCTGGCCCAAAATTTAGAACTTGATAGCAAACTTTGCATATGACCTGATATATATGGAATGTGGACGAAATCAAGTTCCGTACCCCACTTCCGACTGACTTCGAGATTTCTCTCTCCTTGAACCTCCTCACAGTAGAAAATATAAGTTCTTCTCCCTCTACTACCGCATCCCCTTTTGTCCACACACTAGTAAAAAGAAAAACAAACTGAAGGCATGCATCTTCCCGACATTTTTTTGAGAGAAGCTGGTGTTGAGAGTAAGATTTGTGCTTCTGTTGCACTAAGTCAAACATCAACCAATGGGTAAAGTGATGGATCCATATTTGGTCTTTATGAGGTGATAATATAATATGCTCAGCTCAAGCATGATTTAAATCCCTCTGGTGATGATAAGAAAGCAGCAGAAGGAGCAAGAAGAAGAAGAAGAAGAAGAGTAAGAAGAAGAAGAAGAAGAAGAAGAAGAAGAAGAGGAAGAAGAAGAACCACAACAACCTCTCAAGGCGTCTTTATTAAGGGCCCACTCCTTCTCCAAGCTCCGCCACTTCAGAAAGTCTTGTGATTGGATGGGACATCGTGAAGTGGCATCGAAAGTCTGCATGATCAATGTGTTATCCCCCTATCCCCATTCCCCTCTTTACCTAACATTCGTCTAACAAACATCTGCAGAACCTTGCCAAGCCCTTATTTTTTCGTTCTTGTCTTTCTATTATTTTTTTTTAACTTTCCTTTCTTCCTTTCTTTCTTGACCATTCGTTCTCTCATCTTTTCTTCTTTACTTTAATTTTTAAACAGATTTGAGAGGGATACGTTGTTTTTTTTTAATGCACGAATTCAGGGCTAGACCTCTCGATGCCCTCTTCCCAAAAAACATATCTAGGTATTTGTTTCGGCTTTATATCTCGTTCTCCTTAAAACTCAATGCCACTTTTGAATATTTGACTTGAACATATAATCCCCCCCCCCCCCCCCCCCCCCCCCAAANACACACACAACCCCCGTTCCACCACAAAGATAAGCCCCTTAATATTCAGCATTACTTATTCACACTTCCACCGCCACCGCCACCGGCACCCCCTGGTGGTGTATCCCACCTACAGACGCATGCGCAAAATCACTGTTGACGTCAAACGTCATAATCCACGTTACAAAGGTTGAGAAAAATCTGATTGTGTGCAGCTTTTTCTTGATATAACAGTGACTTAATTTCTCATGAGAATGTTATGTACTCAAATTTCTTAGTTCGCACATGTATCCCAATGCTAAGATCACAAGTAGTCCAAAATTTGAAACATGATATCAAACTTTACATATGACCTGATTTATGGAATGCGGACGACATAGAAGTACATGTACTTCACTTCCGACTGCCTTAAACTTGCAGATTTTTCTCTCTCCTTGGATCTCCCTAGTTGAGTTCACCCACCCACTCTTCAGAAATATCCTCCGCCCATGTCATCAGAGGTGGGAGTGGGCAGAAAAGTACCTGCAAGGCTGCAAAACAACCCTGAGATCACGACTCAACCAGCAGGTTTTGAAAAATCCTTACTTCAGCACTTCACACTTCTCCCCCCCCCCCNTTTTCACCCAGCTCCCCTCCCGACCCACCCAGTTGGTAAACTGTCCAGCCTATCCCATCTTGAAATTTTGTGGTTGTCAAGGCATGCAGAAACGTATAATGATCTGTCAAAACTTCCCACACTATTTATGCAGTAGCTTTTCATGTAGTTTCGAACCTGGGATGTTTGCCCGGAGGGGGTGGAGGTGGCGGAAGGGGTGAAGAGGGTGGAGGGGATGGCCTCTGGTATTTTGAAACAGCAAGATATTGACATAATATAATGTATTGAAAAAAAAAACCCAGAAGGTTGAAGAAAAAAAATACATCTCGACAATCTTTCATAGAACTTCCGCATTTCAGCTTCCAAATGAGTTCTCAAACTGCATTTCTATCAGAACCGACCTAAAATTCGGAACAGAAACTTAGCCTTCTACAATTTGTATATTTTAAATATATATATGTGTAGAACGGCTGCAAAGTAACACCATCAATGTGAAGCTACTGGATCTGCTGAAAAATCATAGGAAAGGAAGCTGATTGTTTTATTTAAGTTACAATATAGTTTACAAACGTACTTTACACACTTAGGTTAAATACGAATCAGGAATAGAATACTGTACTACTGTAGTAATATTTCTTAAAAATAAGTTTTCTTCATTTAATCCTCCTTTATACGTGTCTATGAAGGTACTCATTATCAATATTGTGGCTATTAATATTATTGGCGTTGTTGAAGAGAATGTGTTCATGAAGAGCCCCACTGCCCATTCCCCAACTGTTGACTCGCTGTGCCACCCATGTTGTGGGTTTCGGACATGGCAGTAAAGGTATATTGATGATGCAAAAACAACGAAAGTGCGATGCTAACAGTCAATGGCGGCTCGTCAAGATAAAAGATACAAAAATCTTTATTTGTTCAAGTTGTTCAAAACATATAAGCATCCATAATAATGACAATATAATACAATTAACAATGTTATCTCTTCCTACACTGGCAGATGTGAAAACAATAAGCTTGTATAAAATACTCCTTAAACAGAGGGCACTCCAATCTCTACCAGTAGGTATCTGAAATTAATTAACGCTTTTCATAATAATAAATGCTAATTTACTGACTGCCTCTAGCAATTGTTCGTCTTTTGTTTTCATAACCTAAAGAAATTTGGGCATATTTGGATTGTTGTAATATTTTACTGGCAAACAATTTACTTCTTTCATTAGAGAATTTTTAACAGAGCAATAAATAATGAAATTCATCTCCTGAATCTCTGTTATAAAAATAAACACCAATTGTTATGGTATCGTCCAGTCTCAACTGGTAATTTATGATTGGAGGCTCTACCTTTTTTTTTGAAGATGTAAGTGTTGAAAAGTCCCAAGATTTTAAAATATTCTTCCATTCTCCATTCATCCTTTAGTATTAAATAGTTTTTTTTCTTTTATTACTTACCCCAAAGCCTGTGCGGCAGGACTGAATGAACATATCCGTTCTTCTTCTTTTCATTTGAGAAGTGCAAGCTGTGCAGTGCCAGGTCGAATTTTGGTTGAGAACTTGAAGAAACTAGTTGACCAAGCCAGATCGAGGCATCTTTATTAAGTCTTGTTATACGTATTCAAATGGTAATTCAACTTTTAAACCTTGGTTATAGTACAGTCATGTGTGTCCGCTCATGAGAGACGAAGTTTGCTGTTCGCCATGTCTAAAGAAGCTGATGTAAAAAAAAAAGGGGGGGGGGAAGGGGAGGTTGCATGGGTAGTTTTGGATTTTGCGAGCCGCCACTACTAACAGTGGTGATGCCTGGCTATGAAAGTGCATTACAAATGCTGATTACTGTGATTTAGCACATTCCATGCAGCAATGCTTTGTACATCATGGAAAGCCTTGAGAGCCAGTATAGAGTTAATCAGCGATTTGGTTAATTAGCAATTTCTATACATATGATAAAAAAAATCGCGTGCCATTCAGAGATGAAGTCATGGTTGTCATCGAAAAGGACGGATATACGTAAATGATGTACACGGATCATACTTCAGTGAAGACGACGGTAACGACCCATGCTGCTGTTAGTGATGATGAAAATGATGACGATGATGATGATGATCATGATGATGACTGTAGTGGTGGTGACAGTGATACGAAGGCTAACAGTTCATCTCTGAGTTAGTACCAGCCCATTATGTTTCCTTGTCTGCTGCATTCAAAACTGCCGGCTTTATTTACACAAAGATGTGACTTTTCGTACGTACAGTTTTCGCCTCTGTGACTACATTCACCCTAAGGGGAAACTCGCTTTTGATCAAGTGATTACTTTTTATACTTAACTCGATTGCATTGGCCCACAGCTGGGTTTACCTCGCGGGCTGTGACTAAATATAACCTAGAAACACTTAAATACCTGCGTCACCTATAGTATCAATAAGTTAAGAATGCACGGTTAAGAAATACGTGCAATGTGCAANGGGGGGGGGGAAGGGGAGGTTGCATGGGTAGTTTTGGATTTTGCGAGCCGCCACTACTAACAGTGGTGATGCCTGGCTATGAAAGTGCATTACAAATGCTGATTACTGTGATTTAGCACATTCCATGCAGCAATGCTTTGTACATCATGGAAAGCCTTGAGAGCCAGTATAGAGTTAATTAGTGATTTGTTTAATTAGCAATTTCTATACTTATGATAAAAAAAATCGCGTGCCATTCAGAGATGAAGTCATGGTTGTCATCGAAAAGGACGGATATACGTAAATGATGAACACGGATCATACTTCAGTGAAAACGACGGTAACGACCCATGCTGCTGTTAGTGATCATGAAAATGATGACAATGATGATGATGATCATGATGATGACGGTAGTGGTGGTGACAGTGATACGGAGGCTAACAGTTCATCTCTGAGTTAGTACCAGCCCATTATGTTTCCTTGTCAGGGAATGCAATATTCAAAACTGCCGGCTTTATTTACACAGAGATGTGACTTTCCGTATGTACAGTTTTCGCCTCTGTGACTACATTCACCCTATACGGAAATATTAATGAAGGGGAAACTCGTTTTTGATCAAGTGATTACTTTTTATATTTAACTCGACTGCATTGGCTCAAAGCTGGAGTTGCCTCGCGGGCTGCGACTAAATATAAACTAGAAACACTTAAATACCTGCGTCACCTCCTATAGTATCAATAAGTTAAGAATGCACGGTTAAGAAATACGTGCAATGTGCAAAACTCAGGAAATGTTAGAACAGATGGCGGTGTTCGCTTATTCAAATAATGATGACGATGATGATGATAATAATCCGAGGAGTAGCGAGGGTAGAATTTTTATTAGGNGGGGGGGGGGGGGAAGGAGTGGAGGGTTAATCTAGCACTTACATCCAATAAGCTGTCGGAAATCAGCCAATGCCTATGTGCATTGGAAAAAAAATGCCAAGTGTATAGTAACACGGTCATTTAAGGTTGCACTAATATTGTAAAGTGCCAATGTCAAATATCAAATCACTGAGCACCGGTAAAAACAGGAAAACGCACTAATAAGCATTTAAACATACCAAACAAACAAATCCGAAGTATTAAGATCTCCTTCGTGTTGTTCCATCTAAAAGAAGCAGCAAGAGAATTAGCGATCTTAGAAATGATACCCAATTTAAAAAAAAACAATAATTAAGATTCTTTTCGTCACTTATTCTGCAACATTAAATAAATTTTATTTAAGTGTTTACGGCACCTTCAAGACAATCAGGCTCTCGTCGCCAAAAGAACCGAAACAGAAAATCCCCGGAAGCCATTCAAGGAAAGGGTCTTGCCCTAAATGAAAAAAACAACAGTCAGCATAGAGGGTAATCTGTTCTTCTCTCAGAGTATTCGCCACCTTCTCTTTTTTTTTTTGGTAAGTTTCTCTCTTGACACAATGCAATACATTATGTGTATGGGAGCGCTGAATCTGTAAGACAGTGTATGGGTTTTCAGATTATCAGCGAAAAAAATCTAACTAACGTTGACAAAGTCGTCTCAGATTCATATATTACATGGATATCACGTCCCTGGTGATGATACTGATGATGATCTATATATACCGTTAATATAATAATATATTGACTTCTCTTATATTTGTGATAACGTATAAAAATGTATTTAAGTGCCATTTTGAAATTCTTTACAAGCGCTGGTGTTATGTAACTTTTTTTGTTTTTTTTTAATCATCGTTAAAATTATATTGATGATGATGACGAGGAGACGGACGAGGAGCTGAATAGTGATGTTGTATTCATAATGAGATGAGAGTAATGATGAAGGCGAAGATTTATTTTCTGTATCTGAGGAAGATCACCGATCTGAAAATTTGTATACTAAATTTGTTCCATTCCTATAGATGTAGTTTTCTTTCTTTACTTATTTATATCCAGTGCGGAGAAATGTTTATAAATAAATGATGAGGGTAATTATGATGAAGGGAAGGAGGAGAAAGTCGACGACAATGATGATAATATACTGATGTGATAACAGCAAACAGTAAGACTGCAGTCGAACTTTACTGCGAGACCAGTCTCTTATCCAAGGGACACAAGGAGAGTAATACTTTGCCTACAAGGAAATCAAGAGTTGTGTTCCCTTTAAGACTGCAGTCATCCATGGAGGCTGGAAATGTGTCTACGAAAATAGACAGCTGGAATAAATCAACATTGGCGTCGTGCCTTTTAATTCTGAGGTCCTATCTGTTTTCACATATGGCCAACTAAGCAGTTTGAAGATTTAGTTATTATATATTATATTATGCAAAATATGAATTTTTTAAAACAAAGGAGCAAAATCTTCTACAAGAATCGATAAAAGGATTTTAACAGGCCATGTTTAAGGGATCAAATACAATTTTTCTTTGCTTCACTTGGCCTCGCTGGGAACCTGTGGAGGCTCCCAGCCCCCCCCTCCCCCCTCCCCGACCCAAAAAATTAGATAAATCTTTATTATCCAACTTAGAACATTAACTGTCATAGCATCAATGAATATACTACAATAAATACCAAATTAATGGCGTTCATGCGTACACACTCATCCCTGCATGATTACCACATACATTCACATTATTCATAAAAACATTATCAACAATGCGTTTCCAACACACGAAGTCAAAACATTCAACAGAAACAAAACATGCTCAGAAATGGAAAATCACAACATAATATCTCAATAAGAAACGCTTCTAATTCAAATAGCAGATGACACACACACACACCCACAAAGATCGCTTATAACGCTCTCTTGTTCGTTTTTAAATACAGTAACAGTCCACTTCTATGGGATCGGAATATCTGATGAGCAAGAGGTGAGAGCAGTCATTCAGGTATGAAGATGCTAATAGCACCTAGCATAAAAAATATGCAATTTAGTTAAACGGTATGCTTAAGAACAAAAATATGACAGGGTTGTTAATTTTGCTCTTATCTTGCTCCTTTGCATTTCTTCTAGAGCTGTAATACGAAGTAAAATTTAAAAAATAAGAGTCATTCATGTGAACCGGGGTTCTATCAACATTAAACAATCTAACAAACAAAAAGTTCAGTGATTTCCTGCCGGTGAAGCTCCTCTGTGTCTCTGGTTTTTTTGGTTTTTGTTTTGTCTGTTCTCTTTGGCCAATGGTGAGATAGCTATTTATTTCAAAGGTCGGGGTGGGGGAGGCAAACCCCGTCCCTCCTCCACCCACACCCACACACACACACACACACACACACACACAAACACACATTTCTATGTTCTAAATCTGTCAGTGAACCCTATCTGGATGACTGTTGGATTATTAGAATAGAAAACTAGAGCAATAAGGTGCTATTCTTACCGCCGCTAAATAAAAATCTTTGCCTTCAAGGTTACAGTACGAGGTGCGATCCAAAATCCATGAACTGTGCTTATAAGAGCTTGTAGACTTCCTCGTTGTGTTACATTGTTTTATTCATTACCTACAAAGTGGCCCAACTGGACGTCAGCAGAGTGCCGCTGTCAAGCTTAGAAGCATCCTTAGAAATCTTTGGCTGTCAGCGTATCAACCCTCTCCCCCCCCCCCCCCCCNCCCAACCCCAGCGATTCGGCCTTTATCTCAAATCTCCTTCTCTTCAGCTTAATTATCATTTCGGAGAAGAGGAAGAAGTGACAGCGAGCAACGACCGGCAAATACTGAAAGTGTGTGACTACGGTTTTTCTTGTATTTTTTCTTCCCGGGGCCAAGAACTGCTGAATTCTGAGAACGGAGTGCACTGGCGCGCCGTCATGGGCAGCAATCTAAAGTTGTTTCGCCACTTTGTCGGTGGTTTGCGTCTAACAATTCACACAAATGTCTCAGGACCCCAATGTGACATTCAGCATCGACAGTCTGAACTGCAGACAGCTCAGTGCGACTTCTTCCTCTTCCAGTGGATGAAACTTCAGCGAGTGGGATGGTAGATTTGAGTTACAGAAAAGATATAGGCTGAACTACTGATGATGCTTGACATACTGCCACAAACTACGAGGGCTGCTATTATGCATGGCATCAGCTCTGGGATCATTGTGCTGACCCTCACTCAGACGTCCCCAAAGGTCATGGAGGAATGTAATACCTAAAGTAAGTTTGCAAGCTTTAATAAATACAGTTTTGTTGTTTTTTAAATCGCACCTCGTATATCTCGGGGTTGCGCTGACAAAGCACGATGATATAAACGTGACTAAGCAATTCTTTTCATTTTGAAGTAGCCTGATCTACTTTTTTATTATTTTTAAGGATCAGCTGTGCTGCAATGATTTGCAGCATCAAACTGCCTTGCTGTCAGTCAAGTGGGTTTAATGTTCTTTGAATGGATGCCTAGGTCGAGATGGTGCTCGTGAAAAGCCACACGGAAGAAAAGTTATATTATCACCTTTCTTTCAAGGACAAAAGGTCATATGGAAAAAAATTCACATCTTGCGTTTTCTGTACGCAGCAGAAAGCATAACTTGCGAGTACAGCTGTCATTCTTCAACATATTTATACGCGTATGCAGATTATACATTCTGCAACCTAAAAATGATTTTTAAAAAGCATACACTTGTCAGAAATAAAATCTTGTGCGTGCGTGCATGCTCGCGTGTGTGTGTGTCTGTGTGTGTCTGTGTGTGTGTGTGTGTGTGTGTGTGTGCGTGCGTGTGTGTGTGTGTGTGTTACAGAGAGAGAGAGAGAGAGAGAGAGAGAGAGAGAGAGAGAGAGAGAGAGTTGTGACTGCCTATGGGCCGGGAGAGGTATAAATAAACGTAGCCCGGACTGCTTGTGTACCAAGACAGACTGAATGCAAAAACTGATGACAAATTATAGGCTAACACAATTCAATTTTATTGGATCCCTTAATAACGGAGGCGCTGTCGATCGGGGCGGGTCGATCGCACGTCCGAATGATTATGTACCTATCACAAGCATTCAAAATATTAAATAGTTTTAAACTTAAAACGGCTGGGAAATCTTTTAGTAAAGCATAATTTTAACAACTTTTTATATGAACAGCCTACTCTTTCACCAAACTCATCTACTGTATCACAGGCGAAAATCTATTCTAGCTAAGAATTGTAATCGGACCCCTAAGAAATTAAAATGATCAAACTTTTCTTTTAAAACAGTGTATATTGAAGATGTAGTTTCAATGTCACTTTTTGAGTCTTTATGAATTCTTAAAAAGGTTTTATAGATATTATCAGTCTTCATATGAATTTAGTAAGAAGTCAAGGCCATAGTTCTTAAGATAGCTGTGGACGTCGGATATAAAGTATTTGACGTTATCGTTATTGCCCAGGTTTCTAAATACATATTTACACATGCGAGAGATGGGCCAACGCTGGAGTCGCTCATAGTACTTTATTGTTTCCTTTGCCAGGGAGATATTTTCTCCTTAGCCTGTTCAAACCGGAGACCTGGATTTTTGGTCTGCCCTATCTGCCCTCATATGTGCTTTTATACCATGACCCCCGAAATCCAATCACACCTCCATGCCCCCGATCTATATTTATTCTATGACCCTTGGAATGGTGCTCCAGTACTAAAATGACACATTTCACAAACTTACGCAATAAGCTATGAAAAAGATATAGACTATAATTATTTTGCTCTCGGGGGTTCGGGGGTGAGACAAAAAGTGGGTGACTCGAGACTGAGATTTATAGGGTTAAATTTCTCAATACTTGATAGGTGGATCACTGAACGTTGTGCAACAGCGATGTACATTATATGCACACATTTATACTTCCCGTTTTAATGTTTAAAGAGGAATATGCCTTTTGGCCAAGTCTGTCCGACGCGAAACCCAAAGCTTCTAGGTTCTTTCTGCTATTGTATGTTTCAAATGAAAAAAAAAAAAGCATTTTTTAGGAATGTATCCTGTTTATGTACTGCCTTTTTTTTTCTTCAAAATATGCCGCGATGAAACAGATGTTCTTAATGATATTATGTTTCTCATGATCCGTAAAGTTTCGAGCTTTTTGTTTTTCTTTGTCCTTGTATTATTTATTAAACTCGCTGTATTTAGCAGCATTACAGTCCAGAATTGTGTCTAATACTTAAAATTAATTATTTCAAACCAAAGCACCGTATGAACTACCCAGCAGGACTTGTGGACGCCACTCACTGTAAAACCTCTGTAAGTTTAGTTAGAAAGATTTGATGATATATACTTATTTTGTAACCGGTAGATGACCTGCTCAGCCAAGTCGGATAAAACTGACTTTAAGAACTCTCTTAAGAATATTCAGTGTCGTGTCACATGCAGAGATATAACAAAAATAAACTATCCCCCCCCCCNCCCCCCCCCCCTCTCGAAAAGCGCATTTTTGTTTGTTTGTTTTCCATGAAACATGCTATAGGCCAACCTAAACTGAAAGTCTAGAGCGCAGTGCACGCCAAACGCATTTTTTTTTCTCATGAAACATGCTATAGACCGACCGAAACTGAAAGTCTAAAGCGTAGTGCACGGCTAAAGAACGTCGCATTTTGCACACCGGGGGCAATAAAAATGGATAATCTCTCTTCCTAGAAATTTCGTTTTATGTCCTATGTTTCTGGGAATCGTTTTGATTAAGGAATCCTTTCTCCTGCTGTAAGGTAACTTGGGACGTAAAACTAACATTGGAAAAATTGCTTGGCCACTTCACAAGTAGAAAAAGTAATGTTATGAATTTGTCCTAAGCTACATGCCACTGACCCTGATTTTCCAAGACCTCTCGCAGATACACCAGCAGGAGTTAGTTTGCCAGCTAGTCACTGACGTCATGGTACAAGAAGATACAGATCTATACTCAACCCCGTTAAAGTGCAACCCAATCAATTCAATTCAATTCATGTCATCGCAACTTCTTCCTGATCGCATCATTGTTTTCTCCATGGGACAAGGCAGTGTTTGTTGGTCCTTGCAATCTGAGAAAACGAAAAGCCATACCCATTCCTTGTATTGTCTGGGCAGTCCTCAGCACGCTTATGGTTGGTGCGCTCCAGTTACAGCGAGAATGGGTGCACATCTGCGAAAAATGTGTTAAAAATGTGTCGCATTTTGTACAAAACAAAAAGAAAAAAACCTCGGCAACATGGTGGCAACCATTTGCGATTTCAAATTTGTTAGTAGAATATTTTATCATGGCCTTGTGTCGAAGGAGGATGTAGCAATAATCCAAGGTGGTCTATATGCTAATAAAATAATGAGGCAAAGATGTAAGTATACTAAACACTACTCGCAAGTCAGTACACTGTTCCTGTCTCTTCCGCATTAAACGCAACCATCTTGGCTAGTCTAGAAACATATGCTTCCTTTATTAAGGAAAGGGTATGACTTTCTATTATCTTTGTCAAATTGCAGGAACCAAAGAAACATAGTCCAGAATAGGACATGTGCTTCGTTTTCATTCAAGTCGTTATCGGATGGTCGCAACTTCTTTTAATCGCAACTGTTTCCATGCCTCTGAGGTGTTGCAAGCAAACAGAGTCAACTGTAGTTTGTAGTCGTACCAATGACCGCAAAGAAGACTTGCAAAGGTCTAATTTCAGGATCTTGCCTACGAGATTCCTATCTCAGTTTCTTGAGAATCATCTGATGGCTTTACTTTCGTTATTTTCGTAAAGACAATGCAATGGTGGTTCCGTGAAATACACATCTTTTCTTTCCCATTTTTGGTTAACAGAAGAGAACTCCATTGGAACCCATGTACAGTGGGTCATCTCATACTATCTGGGAAATCAGTCATTATGTGAATTTCCCGCTCATTAAGGAGTCCCGTGTTTACCAGCGTATGTCCTATCCGTGTGTACCCATGCTGCCCTATCCGTGTTTACCCATGTTTGTACTATCCGTGTTTATCTGCGCATGTCCTTTCCATATTCCCTCGAGTATATCCTATGTCCTTTCCGACTTTACCCGAGTATGTCCCATAAATTTTATAAATTTGCACATGACGGCTCGCTTGATATCCATGCACCACTCTTATGCATTAAGCTCATACAAAATTTCTCTCTGCAAACGTATCTCAAGTGGATCTTTATTACATCCCGCATTTCTTAAACAGACGTGCAAGAAGGGTCTGTTCTATAAAGGCACTGTTACAATCCTTGCCATGATTTATGGAAATGGTAAGGATATCAACAGAAATGCATGCTGCTTCAGACCTTCGGTAGCGATAAGAAAGGTCGTTTTTTGTGTCGCAAACCATCGCTTAAAGGGACAGGGGTAGTTAGTTACTGCACAGGCTAATAATAGGTCGTCGTTCTTTCTTTATAAGATGTAAAATTTTCATAATTTTTCCCTTCGCCTGACAGTTTATGAGAAAGGACTTGCTAGAATGCCTGGATTTTCACCCCGCACGTGCTATTATTACTTGTGCTTCCTGTCGTCAAAAAAAAAACGAGATTGGATAACAGACGACTGCGGTTGAAAAATATAGTGTAGATTTTTTAAGGCTGTGAAATAAATATCTAGCTGTCCCTACTAAGATATCGACAACAAAATTTTTGCTCAAGAATTTCTATACCATCTCGATCCTATTTTGGAAGAACAGTGAAACATGTTCTGATGTCCAACTGTATATCGCGACCTTCTGGCGTGGCGACCGGGTTTTAGTGAGCACCGTGACTGTTCTCAGACATGCTTGTAGTACTACACTCATCGAATCATCAACGCGCCCCTTCAAGGGAAAATGAACGTCGGCGGTTGCGTCGGTATATAGACTGCAAAGGATTCGGGTGGATGATATCTCTCAGGAAAGAGTTTGCTGATTCTTCAGTAGACTGAATGTAGTATGACCTCCTCTTTGTAGCCCAGCTGCATTATGGTCGTGTAGTCGCTCCGCTTCGGTGCATCAGAGGCTAGGTTGTGCCAACGGGAGTGTATGCTTGTTGGCTCTGCTCTGCCGATGACCCCCGTTGCGCTTCCGTATCCATGGTTCCAGGCAGCGCGGCCGCAAAGCTGAAGACTCAAAGCAACCAAGACGTTGGCTACTGTCGCATCAGCAGTGTCATTCCTCGCCAAGGCGTAGATACCTGTAGGCGACATTCTGATACGATCAGTCCTCGGGCGAAAGAAAAAATCCCAAAGAATCCTCAGATGGACCGGTTTGCTGTTGCAAAAGAGTGAGAACGGGATGCTCACTGAATGAACACCCACAACATTTCTCGCCTCAGTGTCGTAATCGCCCTATCGCAAAGCAATCATTTTGCTTTTTGGATGATGCGACATACTCTTGAGAGACGGTGGTCTGCCCGTCCTGGTGCGTTGCTTGCCTAACTAAGACAGAACAGGGAGGACATGAGCCCAGCCTTAAACGAAACGGCTCCTGAGCTTCTGTGATGAACCCAATCTTAATCGAAATGGCTCATGCGCATTTGGGTATGGAATCAAAAGCAAAAGTTTGCGCTTGTCCCATACGTATCCCCTACTATGGAGTCTCCTCTACTATGACGCCGGAGAAAGTTATTTCGGTCATAAATGGACCACAAATAGTCATTCAGTCATCTGTGAGGGCTGCCTCTCCCAACTCCACGAAAGGTGTGAGACTGAGTCTGAAGATCTTGGACCCCTCCGCCTCCTGCTCCGTCACGGAGGAATCCTCCCCCAAGTTCCTTACTGGCCATAACTTTCTCATCTCGTACCGGCAGCGCGGCAGGGCCTCTGAAACGGCTAAAAACCGTTCCTAGTTTTCTTTATATTTGGTCTCAACATGGCGATCATCTGTGTAACGCGACCACAATCATCCTTTCTGATGTCGCAGGTATCAAAAAGAAAAATCCTGTTCGTATCTTTCATTGTACGTGTCTGCGGCAGCGAGAATGGAGGAAGGTGGGAGGGGGGGTGGAAGCAANGGGGGGGGGAATAAAGATAATGAAGTATGATTTTCAGGCTAGGGTGTATGTTGACGGTAGTCTTGCGTTTCTCCACTGACACTAGCGATCGTAAGATTAGACTGCCAAAAAATACAGCCCACTTTATCCTGACAACGCACGACTCTTCACCTAGAAACTTGCAGTAAAGCCATGCTCGTGGTGGACGATATTAAGACATTGCTAACGATACTGATATAATTTAAAGTAATCAAATGAAATCGGTATGGATACTTTAACTCCCATTTTGGATCCCATTAATGTTGAACTCTTTTTATTATACATCCTTCCACCTCATCCATGTGGCTGTCTCTTCCAAACAGTTCTCAGTTATTATATATGTACGGTCATGTGGGCATCACAACACAGCAATCATTACATTCGCTCTCCACTTCTAGACTGTCAGAGGAATATGATTGGCTAATAAGATCTCTTACAATGGCTATCATTGGCTGATGCATTTTTTTTTTATTGCTCGGAAGCGAGACTTGATGGCGCAGTTTCACTTTGCTTAAATTAGAGATGAGCTTCACTGGAATTAGCTAGACTAGTCAAATTAGGAAACAATCTATCACCGATTTTTATTCATCCTTCCCTCCTATCACTCTCTGAGGGTAATCTGGTTTTGCTGAGAATAAAATGCAGCTCATAAGGGCGTCAAAATTGAAAAAACAAAAGAAGAAAAGTTTTCTTCATCTCAGGTACTCAATTACTCGATATGGATATCGATTCTCTACTATAACAAGCACGTCCCTCTTTGAGATTTTAACGGATTATATTTTTTTTTAAGTACAGTTTACAGTTGGTCGAACATTACAGCCGAATAATAAATGCCTCTGTAAATGTAATACACAGCGATTAAGCAGTTTCTGCCTATAAATTACAACAACCTTGATGTACTAAATTGTCCTAGTTTTTGCACTATATAAGCATAAACTAGAAGTTAACCTGTTCAATGTTATCGGTCCTGAACCTTGGTGATAACATGTCAGTCCTATCTCCTCGTTCTAAAAGTGCAACAGTTGCAGTTTTATGACGCTAAGAAAATAACGTCTGGCACCGCCTATCTCACGTACATACACTGTATTTAACACAGGGGCGGAAACTGATTTGTTTGACAGGGTAATCACAGTGTGAGAATGGTGACATACGAGAATATGGGAAACTTACCTTGAAAGGAAAGTAATCTAACCACATTTAGCTATAAATGGCCAACCTGGCAATACGACACAAATATTCTTTTCTGATTGCCAATCGTGGGCTGAGAATTAACTGGTTCTATGTCCAGTTTTGCATTTCTTAAATGTAGAAATTGGACAAGAAACCTTGAGTCGCAAAGTTCTGTGTCCGAGAAATTTGAATCTGTAAGTAATAATATGAATGAATAATAAGGCGATCTCCTATAGAACTTTGTGCTCTTCTGAACAGAAAATCAAAACTTTGACCTAAAGTTTCCCAGTTCACCAAAAAGTGGACATAGAACCAGTTATTTCTCAGCCCACGAAATTTCAATCAATTTATTTAACAAGCCGTTTGTTTATCGTGAGTCGTGATTTCGAATTTGGACACGAAGTACTTTGAAAAAAAAAATTATCCCAGAGGCCACTTTGATTCTACAGTAACCTGCTTTACTAATATTTTTGTTCCATGTAATGATCATAACAATACGTGACGCCGATATACCTCATAATCAAAATTAAAGTTGGATTAAGCACTATCCTTCGACTCCCTTCTCCCATACCGAAATTTTCACTTTCTCTCATTAGCTAACTGCATTTTGCGCTGCAGGGGCGTCCAAGTTCTTCTCTATACCTATTAGTAGTATTAGGCCTAGGCTAATCATACCATTATTTTGATTATGAGGGTATCAGTTTCTGGAATTGGGGCGAAGTAAGACTAAGCATGATAATGAACAACATATTATGGTCCAGCAGTGGCCTATGGCCTAATAAAACCTTTGAAACCTTTCGTATCGTTTAACTCGGATCATTACTCTGCTAGAAACATTTCAAATCGTCACCAGTAATTTTTTTCAGATTTCATAGACTCTTCGCCCCTGATTGAAGTGTCATGAAGGTTTTTTTTTTTTGTTTTTCAAGTTTACCAGAACTAGATTGTTTGCTTCCCGAAGGCCACTTAGTCTGTTCACGGGACATTCAACCCGATACTACGTGTACACTGTTTCTGCAGTAGTTTTTGCTTCATATCTAAACTTAATGGAAGTATACCTAGTCCCTAGACCAGGAGGGTTTATCACCAGGTTGTCATTAGTAAAAATTCCTCATTTTTTACTGACAGAACCCTGACAAGGAAATACTTTGCTTTTCAACTATCACAACGACAATACTAACAACAACAAAGGAGCGGCAACAACAACAGCAACAACAACACAAACAAAAAAGCAGCAACAGTACGCAAAAATAACAACAACAACATCAACAACAACAACAACAACAAAACATGTTCTGATCAAAATAAAGGAAAGTGGACCATTTATAATAGTAATAATGCGGTTCAAAAGACTCGTATTCAGGCTTATGCCCACCGACGCGACTTCACTCTATTATTACCCCAGCAAGCCTGATCACTCGAGAACTTTCTCAACTCCCTGGGGAGCCTACGGTGTCGCTGTCATTTACAGGTACTGATCACTACCATTCTGTCAATACCTTCCACTGCCTATGGCCAGGTACTCATTTTTCAGACGGGTGGATTGAGGAAATTGTGAATAAAATGCTCTCCCAAGACATTTACAACATGATCATGGTTGCGAATCGAACCCACGACCCTTAAAGCTTGAGACCAAATTGCCTAACCATTTGGCCACGCTGCTCCACAAGATTCAGATTTGCTCCTGGCGCCCTAATCTATCTGTAAAATCGAAAATGGGAATGCGAAAATTAAATTAACAGTTGTAAAACTTAAAATCTAGAATACACATACATCTGTAGCCGTCAGAGACGGATGTAGGCCGGCCTGGGCCTGAGCCTGGGCCTGCTCTAGCTGCACCGCTGAATCACAGCATCATGAGTTGGAAACTAAAATTTACTGAAGCAATTGCATGTATACAGGTTCAGAACCAGCTCGTCCACCCCACGCCCCCCTTTCCCGAAATGACCATTACTTGAGGGGGTATTACACGTACAGTCGGTACGGAAGAACTTTTTGACTGCAGTCAGCCTGCAGGCCATCGTAAAAATTTAACGTGTATTAGACGCAACGATCAAAATGAAGGCCATCCGGATCACACAAGCACACAAATAATTTTCCGCCAAATGAAGCCATGATGGCTGAGACAACCCTTCGGGATCTTGATAGTCTAGCAATTAATGTTATTTTGAAAAATAAAAGAACACGAAAACAACGTGGTATGTGGTCAAAAAACTGACTTTTAAAGAGGGGTGAGCTCTCAAACACAAATATTTTGGAGGAAATTAGAGCATTTCCCGAGGACTTCAACACTTTCGTGAGGATGGACGAAGAGACTTATTTACATTAATTTGTTGTCTCTCGTCAATCAACAGTGATGCGAGCCGCTATGATTCTTTGCACCACGTCGCCATAATAGAATAGAAAGGCCTACAAAAAATACAATACAAAGATAATACGTGCACAAAACTTCGCTAAACGTGTACCGAGACAATGACACGGGTCATCAATGTCAACATAAGAACAACAAAACACACTAGACCAAGCCCTACGCTATGAAAGAAATAGACACTTTTTTAAACTTTTAAATAAGGCAATAAAACGAGTTACTCGCGAGTCATTTTGTTAATTTTGATACGCTGATTCCGAATTTGATATTATTTTTATGCTAGGATGTCATTTTCGATAAGTTTGTAAACGGGCGTTTTCTCTCCGGCGGGGGAAACTTCAAAGACATGCCGCTCCCTCCTTCCGGCAGGCAGTCCGGACGCCAAAAAATCAGGCGCTGCCTGATTTTCTGGCTNCATTAGAAAAGCGACCAAAGCCTTATCTGTCTTAGAATAATATTTACTTTTAATTTACCCAATATGCATTGGATAATTGCCTAAACTAACTTAAAGGCGGATCCTGAAATGTTGTCGGAGAGGGGATGAGGGGTGGGGGAGCTAAATGCGCCACCAAAGAAGACGGGAGCACAAGGAGCATAATCTAGAGTGGAAAGGGGGAGGGGGAAGCTTCCCCTCAAAAGTTTCAAAAAAAAAAAAAGGAAAAGGGAACCAAAAGGCGCACTTTGGGACCATGTCTGGCTGAAGATCGATGGAAACATTATATTATATGATCTGTTTATTTTTAAGGTGAGGTTATCAGACGCCAACTTCGAGGCATTCCACGGTCTAAAAGTGAAAATCTTTTATACTCTATTCACGTCCACCAAAAAGTGCAGGAGACAAACCGGGTCGGGCTGGATATGCACGTGTTAGCTTTCTTTTTGGTCCCTGTTTATATTAGTTCCCACCCACCACCCACTCCCCTCCCCCCGCCCAATCTCCCAAATTAAGTAACTCATTTCATTATGTTGATCGTCCCGCTCTCCTTCTTACCCCATTCTTCTCTCCTCTGTCTTTCTTTCTCTGTTTATTCCCCTTTTGCTTTTCCTTTCATTGAGATCCCTAATCTTCTTACACTCTCTCCCCCTCACTCCCGCACTGTGGCCAGTGGGTGCTACTTACGGCGCTGAATGTGTAATCAAATCCTACAGCTTCCTCTCTCTCTCTCTCTTTCTTTCTCTCTCTCTCTCTTTCTTTCTCTCTCTCTCTCGCTGTCTGTTTGCGCGAGCGTATGTGTCTGTGCCATAATTATTAGACAGTTCCTCTATTCTTCTTTTTTTGGCCTGCTAGGTAACGATACATCGATTCATTATTTGTCGATGGATGGCTATGGTCATTACCAGTCACATAATGGTAGTACTGGCAGCAGAATCTTAGATAGTAATACCTGAAATCGAAGGAAGAAAGGAAGAAAAGGAGGAAGGAAGGAAGGAAGGAAGGAAGGAAGGAAGGAAGGAAGGAAGGAGGGAGACAAAGAGAAAGAAGCAAGGGGAAGGCAGGGAGAATGTTATTAGCTTTTGTTAGGAGTTAACGTTATGACTCGGCAGAGTTATTGCTAGATTAGAGACGAAGTTTGAATCTCTCGTCAGGTCCTCGAAATGTAAATGCTCTTTAAAGGGACAGGAGTAGTTATTTGCTTCACTACCTAATAAGTCCCCATTGTTGTTAGTTTCATAAAATTTAAACCGCGTACGTTCGTCCTCTCACCTGACAGTTTTTGAGAAAACACTACAGGAATTTCGGGATTTTCATGCTACGCGCGCCGCCATTATTCGTCCTGCGTGACGTCAAATCGCGAGACAGGCAAGATGACGATTGCTTCAGAGTTTTTGCCTTTTGCGCATGCATCTACACCAATCGTCTGTTTGCTTTTCTCGCTGCATGGCGTCATATAATACGTGTAGTGGCAGCCTACAGAGAGCGAAAATCTCAACATTTCTGCAGTGTTTACTCAGAAATTATTATTGGTCAGGCGGAAGGAAAATGTACGTGGTTTAAAGTTTATTGAAACAGAAATGTAGATTATTTTACGGCTGTAAAGTAAATTAAATATCCATCCTGGTGTGGGATACTTCTTTTCACAACTTGCATGCAGCGTGTTTTGGTGACGAAGATGTCTACACATGAATGTAGTGAGGTAGTCTCACTGACGCGGAATGCGCAATTCTAGTAGGCGTGCTTAGTCGAACCAGCTGACATATTTTAGTGCAAGCATATGACCATACTCAAGTGACGGAGTAAGCCTTCCTGATTACGAAAGTATGCGAAAGCACGAATCAAACTGCAGTTTAAAAGATATCGTTTAATTTTTTTTTCTCCTAGAATAGATCAGTACTGCGCTAGCAAACTGTCGGATTAAAAAGCCCATGTCGTTTTGCCCTTTGTTTTCAAAATGGCGTTTTTTTTTGTTTGGGTTTATACACAGCCGAGTGTAGGAAATTGTTGTCAGTCAAGTCAATGTGAGGCAAGCTGCAAATGTGTTCAGATTAGTTCTTACCCATGTTATCATCAGGAGCGACGGAGATCAAGTAAAAGCGGTGGGTAAGTCAGGAAATGGTAAGGCCGTGCTGCCTACATTTGCGCTGACCTCGCCAACTTGTTTGGAAATTCAGCACTTGTAGCACTACGGGAGGGTATACTGATGTTGAACAACGATACATCACTTTTGATAGACATAGTTATAGAACGATGGTAAAGGATCAAAACATCCATCTTTTCGTTATTTATTTATATTTGTGATTTAACAAAGTGGTGCTCTTGGAAATAATGATATTCAAGTCGAGTGGTCCTAGTGGTACGAACTTGTTTCATAACTCTTCATTTATTGATTTAAATAAGTTGTTTTTCCTATCTTGATATATCGATAAATCAATAATTTCGCTGACAAAGATATATTGCCCACCTCTATGAGACATTACTATCGCACCACTGTGACTTCACAACACGGAAGTGTTGCACAGTCACAGCTGACAATAGCATAACCACAACAGATCTCTTAGAGCTGTCACTCTCAACTTGTATTAGCAAGAGTATCGTGGGTAATTAAACTTTTAAAAATGCATTTAAAATCCCCCCCCCCCCCCNCCCCCCCCCCAAAAAAAAAACCCAACAAAACAAAAAACAACAACCATCAAACCATGAGTTGTCGTATGTCAGCACACTTGTCGGTATCTCAGTTAAGCCAGCCATCTTCCACTAAAAATAGCGTATTGGGATGAGAAACAGTATGTTTGGCTTATATGAATTAATGCACTTGAATTTAATCAGTGTGGCTGAAGTGACCGTGCCGTCAATAAAATGCTACGCTCATGCCAAAACTTTATTTGAAATGTTTCTAGACTGATAGGAGCGTACTACCATCACTGTATTTCTTCATCTTTGGTAAAATACGAAGTGAAACCGCTTAGGGTGAAGGGGGAGAAGAGGAGGTCAGACCCAGTGTTCGTGGGTTTCATATGTTTTAGAGACTCCTCCATCTGCCATAAAACTATCTCTTTTCTATTGTTTGTACAGCCCACAACACAGCAATGTTGCTCCTCACTTATTGAGAGCTTCTCCAACATGGCGCGCGGCTCGTGGTTGTGTATCGTAGTAACTGAGACGGAGGTAACCTGCGAGCTAGACTAGTCGAGGGTTACGATAGCGTTAGTGAAAGTGTAGGACCAGAAAATTCAATAACACTTCGGTGACTCCCCTCTCTCACCCTTCCGCCTTCCATTTCAGCTTCTTCTCTAAGTCACCTATATGTCCCCATCCCTTATCTGGAAGGTGATGGTGAAGATTTTTGTTTTTTGCAATGACTTAACAAATGTTAGTGCTACAGAAAAAACAATCAGCTTAGCTGGAAATGGGACCCATCCGAAAATTTTGCCGTTCACACCTATGCCTGTGGATTCCATTTTTGTAGTATTACGCCTGCCATACTTTCTCAGACCGTAGTACATGTCTTTATTCGGCCATGTCTTCCTGCACTGGCAGGTACTTCTTACTGCACCAGAATACGAGGCAGGTGCCGGCCTAGTAAATCAGTCGTCTGTAGTAAACGTAAAACAATCCTAGCCACTGAACAGACGCGCCCAAGTTTACGAACACTCAGTGACCGTGTTTGCCTAATGCATTTGATTCTGTGTTCATAACAACGTCGTAAACAGGTTTGCAATAGAATAGTATTGACTATTAACATGAGGTTTCTTTTAAAAAGAATTTTGGAAGACCATCTGTATCTGCTTTAGACTTAGTGTCAGTTGTTCTCTTCTTCCGTTTGCATACACAGAATTTCAACAAAATTACACGCCCAAGTTAAACTACCAATTTATTCTTTATAAGTGTGTTCTACTTGCACTGATCGTTATATCAGAGAACAGGATACTGTTGTTTGTGTGTATTTTGCCTTTGCTATATGTTCGTCTTATTTTTAAAGTATGAGATGCTCATACTGTGTTCGATTTTGGACTTCAGGCATAGTGGCTACTGGCCAGCATTGAGCCCAGCAGGCCGAAGCCTTCGTGAGACTTTCCAAAGTGGAAACTTATAGTGTAAACCTATTTAATTCCAAGCCATGTTCAAACGCGTGGCTGTGTTCTTCAGCCAAGTATTTTTTCCCTTTCACTGTTTAAGTTTTAAATATTATCATGTCATCTGCCATTATGCATTGACATGCATCTAGAGTGTGCAGCGAAAGCGAGAATACCTCAGGGAGTGAGTTATGATGTGTCCGTTTACAGACTCGGCTTAGCGTTGTTGTACGAAGCGTTTTCGAGCTTATTTTGCCGAACAGTTTATCGAGTAGACCTTGATACTACAGTACTTGGTGAAAAAAAATGATGTTTTTTCCTTTTATCTAATTTAATGGATAATAGATTAGAGAATCAGGCAGCTTACAGCAACTAATAATTACTGCAATTACAATGCAGGGAAAAGTATAGGGTGGTGACATCAAGTGTCTCTATCAGATAGATCTACAACCTCTATGATATCCATTAAAAATGAAATATATCGAGTGGTTCATTATAATCATAATTAGGTCTAGGTATTTCGACATCATTTCGGGAAAATGCAAAAATGGATTACTACGGACGGATCACTTGATCACTGTAGAGGCCATAATGAGGTAAATTGTAGTGCATATCAGTAAGGATAAAAACATAAGTTCATTTTTTTAAAAACTCCATTATAGTCATATTTCATGATTGCCTACTACAGTACTCTAATCTGTAATGTGTGATTACAAGCAGTGTTACGGTGTTGTTTTATGCGCGGTTACTCGCTTGCAGTACGAAAATCCAAAGTTTGCACTCACTTCGAAATGCAATACAGTGGAGCACACTTAATACGGACACGCTAAGTAAGTAAACACGGATACTGAGTACGGTATTTCTGGTCCCGATTTTTCGTCTCTAAGGGTACGTGAATGTTTTATAAATATTTCTGTTGATAAGTCCACTTTAGGTTGATCCCAAGGTGTACGCATTATATATAATATAAGCTGTGACAGATATTATCGACAGTATCGAAATTATATCGAAACTTCAGAGCTGGAATTTCGATACTGAATCGAAATTTCTAAGTATCGAAAGTACTGATTCTCAGGAGCAATACTGCTCTCCATTGGATCTCTATCTTCACTCAACAGACAAATATGGCAGTTTCGGTCAACGGACACAGCGGTTTAGCAGTGACGGAGGACCTGATCTTTGAAGGATGCTTCGTACATTCAACAGAATCGGAGAACATGACAGTGCTTGAAAATATGGTGCTAGGTGTCAGAGATGGAAAAGTAAGTTCTGAACTAAGGACTGATTAAAAACCCTGAAGTAGAAGCAGAACAAAAACGGACTGCGGGCCTGTGGGAAATAAAGCAAAACCAAGTGGAGTGGGAAGGCCCAAAGTAATTTTTTTTTTTATGCAAATACATTAAAATATTAAAGTATAATACTATAAAACTGAGCTTGCGGGCAATGCCCTTCATCAGAATATAAAAATAAGCGAAATAAAACAGGACCAGCTCTACTAAAACACAAAACGATCAGCGGCCAGAGAGAAGAAAAGAGAATGTCAACAGACAAATATTTCGGTACGCAGGTTACCTCCCCCTGAAGTAGTTGTTCTGGGAGAAAATTTGTTTTTTTAATGAATTGTACTGTAATTTTTATTCGGTTTTCCATACATGTACTAATTTCAATACAATTCTTTAACACATTAAAACTTATTGTTGGCTGGATTTTAAATAGTTACAGTGTTGGATGTAAATTCAAAAGGTGTCATATTTGAGTCCTCCCACGGTCATGCTATAAGTGTCTGGGGTAAGCATTTCATTTAGAGTTTTCTCAATCCACCTATCTGTAAAGTATGTACCTGCCTATAGGCTGTGAATGATTTTGTCTGAATGCTAGTGACCAATGCATGTAAATGACAGTAACACTGTATGCCCCGAGAAAGTTAAGAAAGTTTGTGTGTGACTTGATTTGCTAAGGCAGTAGTACATATAATTCAGACTCTCTGGTTTTTCAAATGATAGGGCTTCTGTCACGGTTGGCGCAATGAACACGAATAAAAAGCAAGCCCAAAACTGATTCCATTGAATAATCGTTCCTTAACTTGCTCCGAGATGTGAAGAATGGTTTTTGATAATAATGATACCCATATTGATCCAGCGAACAGATAGCTCGCAGTAAATGTATGTCTTAGGTCAAATCGATCGCTCTTCAAGAGCATATTGTCACCGGCCGAAAAAAAAGTTTGGCAACTCTTTAGGCGAGGCGATATTCTGGAACCGCCATAACACAAACAACGGGAGGCAATGATGGGGTTTATATTGTCCAAGGCTGTCTTTTTACGACACTAAGCAATTTTAGGAACCAGATTCAAAATTCGGTTGGACTATGAGGATCTAAAACAAAAAAAACAAGAACCACTTTGGGAGAAAATGGAATTTGCACACGAAATATCACATAATACAAGGAAGAAATGACCGAGTTTTTGCTTTACAAATCGAGGGATTATTTTTTTAACTGACTAGCTAAGCCCTCCACGCATATTTGCCAGGATGTTCCTATCACCCAACCATCTATTTATCCTTTATTATGCTCAGCCTGATCTGTCAAATATTCATTTGTGCTTTATCTCTTCACACTTCTTACAGTGTATTATTTTTAACTTGAAACTAAAAGGAAAACATAACAAAATGCCCGACCATAATTTGACATCGGCCGCTAGTTTTTAAAAAAAATATGTAAATTGAGGACTTTGGTCTCGTACTGATATAGTTAGCAACTCCGGTCTGCAAAAGTCCACAATACCTTTCACGCACTTGTCTAGTGCGTGCCTGTGCCTTTGTGCCAGATAGTTTGAAAAGTGGCAACGTTGGACAAACATGTCTTAATACGGTTAACAGCGGAGAGGCATGGTGATAATCAACCGTAGCAATGGAACTGAATGTACAGAACCATTTCTGTTATAATACCTGATGAAAGTATGCTGGCTGTGAAGTTTTAGATCCAATGTTACAACAAAACCAACGGGGGAAGCGGGGGCATTATTCAAATTACTGACTAGTCATGTTTATGTGGGTCAAGCTGGAATAGTATTTTACTATTAGATATATCACTCGGTCAGCAACATAATAGACAGCTTTTATTTTCAAATTCCGATCTCTCGCGGACCGTTGTGTCAGAGGTAAGCATGCGCATAATTGGCATTTCTTACCNTGAGATGCGTTTGGCATTGGTAAGGAAAACATAGCAAGGAATGGTATAATGCTGAGATAAATTAAAGTCAAAATTATTCTTTTTATCATCTTGCCGACAGTTGTAGCAGGTCTAGAGGACATGTCTAGCACAATCGGCGAAAGTTCAGACTAAAAATTAAATTATAAGATGTTAAAAAAAATATTTTTAAAAAAATAAAAAAGTAGTAGTGAAATCAGATTTTTTTCATGAATGATGAATGAAAATGATGATTTCTTACCTTGAAAGTCCCGATATCCGAAAAATATCACCTCCACGAACACGGCGAATAAATTCTGCTCCGACAAGACGCAAATATATGGTTTTTTTTCGTTGCCGTAATGTTCCGACGACAGTAAACTAACGATCTGAAGTTTCATTGCAGTTTGAAATGCGCTCATGCAAAATTAAAACAAAAATGGCTTTCCAGTGTGCACCGTGCGAATTAGTGAAGTGTCCCATCATGGCTCTTCTCTGAAAGCTTTCACTGATTGGCAGACTGAAAAATCTACCACAGATGCAACTGTCGGTCACACGAAGACATAGGCCTACACCTATGCATCCCATAAACTCAACAGCTCGAGGCTATTTTCAGTGGAAACAAACACAAACAGAGCATTTGACACTATGATTTGGCCTAATCCAGATCAAGGAGCAGGATATTTAACAAATCCCATCTCTATTTAGTCTAGCCTTCTAGGTTCAAGACTTCAAGATCTAGATCTAGACTAGATTAAATGCTTCTAGATCTAGATTCTTAACTTCCAGATGTAGATCTAGGTAGAATGATCTGGGTTAGGCTAGATCTGGACTCTAGACTAGATCTAGACTAGGTAGGTTAGTCTAGACTACGCTTGCCTACGGATAACAGAACGGTCACAAAAGGAATCAAAAACTTCAACCGCAGATGAAATCACGATACATAGATTATAATCACTTCCTTGTATATCAGATCACAACTCAAAGCACATTGCAAAATCTAGTCCTGAATCTGGCCTGGTCAAGATAGAAGATAATCTTGCCAATCTAGGTCTAGCATTAGGCTAACTTCATCCCACAACACGTTCCAGTGTGCCGCTTTCTGTTCGTTTTGAACCAAAAACAATATTCACTTTGATCTGAATATCTCTATAGTACATGAATAACGTGTTAAATCCTGATTTGGTTTACTTACAGTTAACAATCTGTTGTCTTTAACATGGCGTTGAAATAATTTATCACTCGCTGGCTAGGCTAGGTTAGACATGTTTCACGTCTGCTAGGCCTATCAGCTGTTTTGCAGCCTCGGTTTCGTTTATTTACATGCCGAAAACATCTGACTGTTGATTTGGATAGAAGTTTAAGGTGATCCCAAATAACGTTAAAATTATAATTCAGGTTTGTGGATTTACTTGGCAACATTTTATACTATCAAATGCATTTTATCACACATAATTTCCTCTGTAACCCCATCTCATTTTCTACTCACGGCGATAGAGTCGCGAGTATGAGGGTCAGTAGAAGGCGTTTGTTTTGATAGTCTCCAATCCTTAGTCTAGCCAATTAGGTCTTGAACTCGCCTCGCCTGTACTTTGCAAGTTTTTAGGCCAATGCCTTTTCAAACATTCTACACTACAAGACATTCTCCATCTACGTTCTTCATTACCTTTTATTTTCGTTTCAACTTTGAGGGTTTTTTGTTTTTCTTCCCAAGATGAGGTAGGCCTATTAAAGGGATGTTATTCACCTTTACTGTGTAATATTACGGCCCTTGGTTACTCATCAGAGAAAATCATAGAATAGGCTACTCTAAGCTGGTGTCCTCGATGTGAATGATCTCGGTCAGACTTATAGCACATCATAGGTCAAATAACCCTCTTTCAAACGACTGGCGCTAGATCTAGGGGCCAAATGCACAATGCTGGGGCACTTTGTGCTCTGGCTTTAACTACGAGAAACATTATTGATTTTTTGGGGTGTTTTTTTAGGGGGGGTGGGGTGGAGAGGGGGTTGTAGTCACGGGCAGAGCGCAAAGTACGACAGCGTAATACCCTAGTCACAGCGTGAAATTTTACGTCAGAAATAGACACTATGACTAATTAATGTCATTGCATAGACACTATCACTAATTAATGTCATTGCAACCTACTTCCGATGTAAGAGTCAGATCTACATCGTGACCTCACTGGAGCGATTCGCTTATTGTGCGTACGGCCCCAGTTGGCTAACTGAAACTGGTATAGGCCGCGGAAGGAGGTGTGGGGAGGAGAGTGGGGGTAGGAGGAGAGTAGGAAGCTTGACGCTTATTGGGATAAGACATGAATCTAGAGGTGCGAGCCTAAAGGCGCACAGAGAATGTGAAGGCTTTACGTTTGCATCAAAGGTATCGAAACGGCCGAGAATTTTTGATGCCGAAAAAAACAACAAAACAACCCCTCACGGCTTAGCGCGGTTGGAATCNATTGAGTGAATGCTTTGAATATAGCACAGGCAATCCCAGAGCTTAAAGCTGCGCTGTCCGCTTTTTGTTGTTGAAAGGCAAGACCCGTTTACACATGGTCGTGAACACTTCCCTGACTCACATGGATTTGTTTTCATATCTCAAATACAGTACTTGAGATTTGTATGTCACTTCTCTCTTCCCGATGTTTGGACGTCTTACCGACCAGCCAGCAGCCAGCCAGCCAGTCAGTTGGTCAGCCAGCCAGCCAGTTGTCAGCCAGCCAGCCAGTTAGCCAGCCAGCCCAATACCCTAAACAAATCTTCCTAGCTGCGATTTAGTGAATGCCAAGCNCAGCCAGCCAGTTGGTCAGCCAGCCAGCCAGTTGGTCAGCCAGCCAGCTAGCCAGCTGGTCAGCCAGCCAGCCAGCTGGTCAGCCAGCCAGCCAGCTGGTCAGCCAGCCAGCCAGTTGGTCAGCCAGCCAGCCAGTTGGTCAGCCATGGAGCCGGTCACTCGTCAAAAATTATTCTAGACATAATATTCCTAACATGTTAACATGTTTTTTCCAATTCTATGTGTGTTCCCAGGTTACCTTTTTTGAGCGAAAAGAAAGATTGGCGACCCTGCTTCAGGAATATGAAATGACAACAGATGACATCATACATCTACGCAGCAGGTCTGTGTCCTTCTTTATTGACATTTATTTACGGAAACATGCAAAAAGCATAAATAGAATAGTTTCATTATATATGAGTTTTCCGTCTCCGTCATTGTCATCACTATTGTCGTCACTATGTTAATCACTGTAGTCTATCGTCGTCATCATCGTCATCATCTCATCATCATTGCAATTTGTAACATCGTCATCATCAACAACAGCAACAGCAGCAGTAGCAGCAGCAGCAACAACAACTACAACAACAACGACGACGACGACGACGACAACAACAACGACAACAACAACAACAACAACAACCACAACACTGACTGCTTACAACATTATACAAAAGAGTCTACTATCACTTTGACTTTCTACATCTTTCATTCAACAACAACAACAACAACAACAACAACCACATCATCAACAGCAACAACAACAACAACAACATCATCAACAGCAACAACAACAACAACAACAACAACTGCTTACAACATTATACAAAAGAGTCCACTATCACTTTGATTTTCAACATCTTTCATTCCAGGCAGTTCATCATGCCAGGGTTTGTAGACAGCCATGCACACGCGTCACAGTTTTCCTTCATGGGCACCGGAAGTGATCTGGAGCTGCTACCATGGTTACAGAAGTATACATACCCTACTGAGAGCAAGTTCAAGGGCGATAGGGACTTCGCTAATGACGTCTACGAGAAATGTGTGGTAATTATCCGGATGATTTGAAGTCCATGAGAGAAGACTGGCGAACAGAATTGTGGCCCGTTTTCTCAAATCCGTTATTAAGTCGCAGTGGCCGATCGGAGATGTCGACGATTTTAAGTCGAAGGAAGTGTTCATGGTCGACACTGATATTTTGCGATATCGTTGACTTTGATATCTGATCGGTTTCCTGAATAAGTTTGTAGTTTTTTTTTATGTCTAAATACGTAAAATTTATTACTGGGTTTCATTTAAGCACGTGTGTCAAATTTCAAGTTTGTAGCATTTGTAGAAATGCCCTTATCTAAGAAGACAGATAGAGTACCTCCTGAAAATTGTTCTTTCTTTATCACACCACCCGCCACCTAGCACGCATATCTCGACAGTCAGAAAGCTACAAAGATATTGATACCAAATTAATTAAAGGTCTTCAGAAATGCTTTTCAATAATATGGATGACTCAGTACCCTCAAAATGTGACTAAATTACCGATTCGAGAAAACGGATCACAAGTAAAGACAAATCGATGAGTAACTCTTAACAGATCCTTAACTGACCCCAGCTCGCCTCTTACATGGTATTCATGTGGAATTCTCATGGTTGTTTCAGTGGTCTCATATGGGCTGGACATATAAGGGAAGTGCCTCATGTATGTGTTGATCGCTCTGCTCTTTCCGGAGATATGTTTAATTCCGTTTTAGAATGAAGAGAGAGTGCGAAGCCAGATGTTCGCAATTTTGAAAACTAATGCCGATGTTTTTGCTTTAAACAACAACATGTAAAAGCATGATTTAAAGCTGCTGGTGGTTAAACATCTACTCACTCACTCACTCGCCTGTTCGAAATAATTTGCGTGGGCCCCAAATGGCGTGCAATACGGATTTCAGTAGCTTAAGAAGGTTGTCAATAATGTATGTGTATGTGTACAGGGCTCACGACGTTTAAAATGTGTTTGTGTAAATTTGAAACTCTTTGTGAATATATTGCGCTACAAGAATGAATCACCACTTTGTGTCTTAATAAAGTGAGAATTCTAATACTGAGTGTAACCTTTGAACTTTGCAGACTCGCACACTTAAAAATGGAACTACGACTATCAGCTACTTCGCAACTATTGACAGAGAATCAACCATGTCTTTGGTGGACGCTGTAGGTAAGTACTGTATATATAGAATATATTGTATCGTTTGCCTTTGTACAACCGTTCTGGTCTGAGCTCATTAAATCTGTTACATTTTTTAAAGAAAAACTTGTTAGACATGTGGAATAATACAGCACACGGAGATTGTGACCTCCACTTATAGAAATTAGCCTATTGAGACAGCTCAGTCTTACCTAGGGAAAAAAAACAACCCACGAACTGTCTTGGTATTGTATCTCATTTAGTAACAGGGTTGCCAGACTTGGCAGTTTGGGAGCCAGACACCAGGTTTTTGGCTCTTTTAGAAAAGCCATTGGCTTCCAAGTAATTGACTGAATCTTGGCTCCTTTTGGGCTGACTTATTTCCTAAGTAAAAGTACGTAGGCTGCTCTCAAACTGGTATTTTATGTGATCAGCTTCTGTCATAATTGCCCATCGAACATGAAAACGATTTCTGCATCCATTTAACAATCATTTCATATCAACTTGCTCTGATTTATTTAGAAATGTTTATGAAAATTATAATACCTACGAATATGAAATAAATAGACAGTTCGCAGTAAATTTCTTGCTTATGTCAAATCCCGATTTTAGTGGGCCCTTTCCCGACATTTTTTTGTTTGCCTTTTTTTTTTTGAAAGTGGGTTGGCAACGGCTCGAAAAAATGCCTGGCAACACTACTTTCTAACGACTTTTAGGAAATGAGATAAAATGGTCTACTACAAGCATTTGGAACTACACTCTATAAATCATTAGTGAAAAATGTGATCTTGTATCGCAGAACAGTACTGCTTTGTTCGACTCACTTCAGTCCTACTAGACTGTTCGACTACAGTGCCTGAATTGGACTTTGTTAGGACCTAGGCAGTATAACGCTTGGAGGTCTCTTGAGGAAAAATTACACCAGAAAGCATCAAAAGGTGCCACTTTTTAAAAGAGGATTTGGGTCACTGCAAAAAATTCAAAGCATTGAGTCTTTGTATGAATGGTCTAATGTAGATCTGATGAATCTGAAATTTTGTGGGGTACCTGTTGACTGTGAGGCCCCAAATTGTAAGCCTGTCTAGTTTATACGTAAACGCTTTACTGGATGGACACAGATTTTCCCCTGTATTTTGACAAAGTCAATCTGTGGCTGGTGAAAGTATTTTGTAATCGTATTTGAATGCTCATATGTCGTGTTGACATGAGCTTTATAAATTTTTTTGAATCTTGAAAGGAGAACCTTATGACGCTTTACGGCTTCAGGATACATTTTTATGGTTATTAAACTTTCTGGGCGAAGGAATTGATTCTCCACAATCATGCACACTCCACGAACGTCCATTGAAAAAGACTTCAAGTCTTTAATATTTTATATCTGTTGTGTTTAACCAAAATCATGTTTGAAACATGTTCCTGGAATATTTAGTGAATTCGAGAATATAGTTCTATGCAAGAAAGACCGACAAGTTTATTACATTTATAACCATTTATACTTTGTATGAACATTTCGACCTTTTAATGACTTTTCCATGAAATTTTATTCTGTTGTCCTTAAATAATTCTTTTAACACGACATACTAAATAAATGTGGTAATAATTCTGAGCCATTTAAAAGTGGCATAGACCCTACTTGTTTAGAAGTCACCTCTAAGCCTTTCTGCTAAATAACCTTCAGCTGATCTTCAGCTGCAGGCATGCAAAAAATAGTCTTTCTATAGGGTGAAATATTAATGGTGCTACATTTGTCATTCATTTCAATTCAGAGTATTATTTTATGAGTATAGAAATCTTCCAGTATCAAGGACATAACAGTTCGAAAGTAAACTGATTTTTGGGTGGCTATTTTGAAATTCAAAATGGCGGCCTCTGGAGCATCTGAGAGTTTTTCTCGTCTTGTAAACTTGATGCTAGAATTATAGGCAACATGTCCTGAAAATGAATACAGTAGTTTGTTAGGTCCCATTCCAGCTGGAGTAGACCTCATTAACACAGAATATAAGTTCCATTTGTGCGAGTGTGACTAAAGTCCCTGTATTAAAGAGCCTAGATAAATAGCGAGGAGATTCGCTTGTGGGGATTTAAAAGAAAGAAAGAGAAAAAAAACTGAGAGAGAAAGAGAGAGAGAGAGAGAGAGAGAGAGAGAGAGAGAGAGAGAGAGAGATAAAATGTGTTAAGAAAGAGCCCTTGTCAGGCAGATATTTTCACTACATTGACGTCACCATTCAAATTTTATGACACTTTGAGGTGGTGGAGCTAGGTTATGATTTCAAGGCGTCTTCCTGCACGTTTCTACGAGAGGTTACACAAGTGGCGGATCTTCATTAAGCGCAATCTGTGCAGTGCCGGGTAGAGCTTAGGTTTAAAAGAAGGTAAAAAGAAAAGTACAGGTACCAAGCTCAGTCCAGTTGCCTTTATCGTGGTTTGCTGTTTGCGTACAAATTTTCAGTGTAATCTTATATATTTTATGATTTGAAGAAATGGCGAAAGTA
>JAWQUT010000140.1:1469733-1495964 GCA_033807755.1 Ellobium chinense
GGGCGGGAAGTTGCACGGATAGTTTTGGGGGTCACGAGTGGCCACTGGGGTTGTTCTTCTCGACAACCTGGCAACTCACGGAAGATGAAAGAGAATCTCTTCGTATAAAATAATGCCATTTATTAATCGATTAAAAGAGGCCCAACGCGAGTCTTTCTGCGCTTGCTGAAAACATTGTACTTTTGGCTAATACGTGTTTTTAAGTCCTCCGTAATGTGGCAGAGATGGTCAGTACTTGTTCATAAAACTAAGTTTTGCCTTTTTCTCCACCCCTTCTCCTTCCTCTCTTTTATCAGACAGTCAGGGGCAGAGAGCCTACATTGGCAAAGTGAACATGGACATGAATTCACCGGAGAATTATCAAGAGACATGTGAGGAGTCATTGGCGGAGACACGGAGGTAATCTCAGGTGTTGCTAGTAAATTTGGTTAGTTAGTTAGTTAGTTAGTTAGTTAGTTACTTAGTTACTTAGTTACTTAGTTTGTTTGTTTGTTTGTTTGTTTGTTTGTTTGTTTGTTTGTTTGTTTGTTTGTCTATGTCGGTTTTAAACGTCCCCCCCTCCTCTTTTTTTTTCTGGCTATCTCAGATATCTATAGGCCTTGCTTGATTTTCGTCGATAAGAAATGCTTATTTTAAAACCCCGAAAAATACCCAGTGGAAAAAATTGGCAGATAGTAGGACTCCAAATCAGAAGCAAGCGCACTGTCTCTCGGCCATCCTGGATGATGATCCTCCATTACTTTTTTTTTTTCTGTGATGGTGTCGGTGGTTGTAATAACGATGTGTCTTTGATGATGATGATGATGTCTCTTTTTAATATATGACTTCCTAACTTGACACGCTGCTTTTCCCACCCTCCACCTATTTTATTGACTGCTTGGAGCTCAGTTTTTCTTGGGGGAGCCCCTCATACTCCCTCCCCCCTTTTACACACAAGTCTCCTCTTCTTACCTTAATTCACTCCTCTACCACCTGTTTTATCCCGTGATCCAGGTTCAATTCTTATCGTCTTTACCAGCTATTTTAAGACTGTCTCATGTAATCGATCATAACTGACTTTTAACTCACTCTTCCATGCTTGTCTTTTCTTTTTCTTCTTAATGTGATTGCTTTTATTGTGAAAGTTTTAACTCTTGTTTCATTTCTATTGATAAAGGCCTTAGAGCCGAAACGTTTGGATGTCATTTTTGATCTTAATTCTTTGCTAGATTTTTAATAACTTCCCTGAATTAAGGTTGAGCTTTTAATTTTTCTCAGTTTTATAATGATGATGATGATGATGATTTTAGTGGTAAAAGTTTGGAAAAAAGTTATAATCTACTTCAGTATTTACTTGAGGGTGGTCCATTTGCTATTGCTGTTGCTATTGATTTTAATGACATGATAATAATAGGAAATATGCAAGGTGACACTAAGACAACTTCAAGGAAATTATGAATCCGGTCAAACTGTATAAACACATGTAAAATATTCCTCCTGAGGACAAGGATGATAATGACTGTGCTTATCCTAATAAAGGTAATGATGATGATCGTGATCGCGATGATGATGATGATAATGATGATGATGATGATGATGATGATGATGATGATGAAAACAATGAAGAGTTAGAAGAGGTGATTCTCATCGGCTTTATGATTTATAGTATTGAGTAGTAAAGCGTTTCTGAATTTTTTTGTCCTTCATTGTTTCTCAGATTTGTCAAAGAAACACTGGACAGACAGGTACTATTGTATGTAGACTATATTTGCGTAATAAATTACTTTTTAGTTATTACCTATTGGTAACTTTAAGTGATAGACTAGAAACAACGGAGAGACAATCAGAGCTACTTCCAGGGGCGATAAATATAGAGAGTGAAAGAGAGAAAGAGAGAGAGAGAGAGANAGAGAGAGAGAGAGAGAGAGAGAGAGAGAGAGAGAGAGAGAGAGAGGAGCAAGATGTATCGAAATGGCCTGAGGTAATATACCATTAGTGTTACATAAAAATGCATAGAGGACTACATTATTTTGAAGCCCTTAACATGCACGGCTGACAAGATATGACACATGCATTGATACTGGCTATCTCAAAATGTCCTTTGTCCTGTCCAATTTTATATAACAAAAAGGAGGAAGAAATCATCACGTAACAATTTTCATAAGCATAACTTGTTATCACAATAACACATGTACAAACTACTTCCCACTTTTGAGGGTTTAATCTACAAGAAAACAGGGGCGATTTTATCGTTTCGGGATGGGGTGGGCTTGGGCATGCCAAACTACGGCCGCATACGACAAAGTTATTGAAGTTATTAACTTTGGAAATTAACTATCCTTTATTTTTATTTTTGGCCACCCGATTCAGTCAGTCCCTCCCGCCCCCTTCTCGGTAAACATCTGCATTGCTTCAAGTAGATCTTGTTTTTCTTCTGTCACAACATCTCAAGAACCCGTTGATAACTCCATGCATCACTCCCCGGTTCGCTATCACCTGCACCACCGCCCTGCTCACTGGACTGGGGAATCTAGCCCGAGAATTTTCCTTACCCATACAGGTACAAAAAGTAACCGTCGTTTTCATATCATGTTTGTTGGATAGACAGCTTATTTATTCCAGTGATCGTTATCCTCTTCGTCATCGTCATCTTTGTCTAAAGGAAAAAAAAAGAAGAAACGCTTCCCTTTGTTTAGAAATTAAGAAATTTGTCCTTTTTTTAAATAGTGAAAATCAAACGAAATCGAAAAAATCAGATGTACACGAAATCCAACATTCGGGACAAGGAAAGGCGTCCTTCATGAAAATTGATAAAATACATCATGATCATGATCATCATCGTTATCATCATCATCATCGTCATCATCATTATCATCATCATCGTCATCATCGTCGTCATCATCATCATGATTATCATCATTGTAAAAGGGGCAAAAATTATAAAACACTACTTCAATCCGACAACTTAGATGAAAATTTAATAACTGCTAAAGGGTAGAACTTCAGCATCATCATGATTATGTTTCTTTGGTACCTGCAATTTGACAAAATAGGAAGCCACCTCATTTCCTTATCTAGGGAAGTATCAGTCTCTAGGCAAGCCAAGATGGCTGCGACTAATGCGGAAGAGACATGAAACAATGCGAGGGGTGTTTGCTATACCTATATCTTTGCCATTCATTAGCATACAGACCATCGTTGATTCTTGCCACATCCTCCTCCGACACAAAATTATTGATATAATGTTCCACTAACAAATTTGAAACCGAAGATGGTTGCCGCCATGTTGTTGAGGTTTTCCTTCCGGTTTTGTACAAAAGACAACACATTTCTAACAAACCTCTAATATTGTAGTGTGGACCCTTCCTCACTACGACTGGCGCGCCCTAACCAAAAACGCACCCTTTGCTAAGAACTGCCCACAGATTATAAGGAAGAGTTGTTGCATCCTATTTTGTCAGACTGCAGGAACCAAAGAAACGTAATCATGATGATGCTGACGTTTTAGCCTTTAGCGGTCATTAAATGTTTCTTTAAAACTGTCGGATTGAAGCAGTGTTTTGAAATTTTTGCTTCTTTTACAATGGTGATAATGATGATGATGACGACCAAACAAAGGCAGCCGAGATCATTCTTGCCTCTTTTTTTGTTTGTTTGTGTCTCTGTTCAATCTCAGACCCACATCAGTGAAAACCAGGATGAAGTGGAGTTCATAGGAAAGTTATTTTCTAGTAACACCAGCTACACAGATGTATACGATACAGCAGGCTTGCTTGGACCAAAGGTAGGCCTCATGATATTCTAGAACAGCAAGGCGATTGTTGTTGTTGTTGTTGTTGTCTGGTTGTTGTTGTTGTTGTTGTTGTTGTTGTTGTTGTTTGTAATGGTAATCAAACAGCAGTGGCGGTAGTGGAAGTGCATTTAGAAATAGTAGAAACAGTATTTTTGTTGTTGTCTGGTTGTTGGTGTCGTTATTGTAGTATGATATTCTAGAACAGCAAGGCGGTTGTTGTTGTTGTTGTTGTTGTTGTTGTTGTTGTTGTTGTTGTTGTTGTTGTTGTTATGACAGTAATTAACAGCAGTGACAGTTGCGGAAGTGCATTTAGAAATAGTAGAAATAGTATCTTTGTTGTTTTCTGATTGTTGTTGTCTTTATAGTAGTAATTCGCAGCAACATCAGTGTAGTTGTGCATTTGGTAATACACGTTGCAGTGGAAACAGTAATGTTATTGTTGTCTAATTGTTGTTGTCGACATGGTAGTAATTAGCAACAGCAGCAGCAGTATTAGTGCAGTTAGTAATATAATATATGAAGTGGAAATAGTAACTTTGTTGTTGTCTGGTTGTTGTTGTCGATATAGTTGTACTTAGTGGCAGCAGCAGTAGTAATAGGAGCAGCGCAATAAGTAATACTTGTTGTAGTAGATAGTAGTTTTAATGTCGCGGTTGTTGTTATATATGTTTCTCACTCTTGTAAGAAAAAGAAAAAGCTAAAGTATATATATATATATATATATATATGTATATATATATATNTATATATATATATATATATATATATATATATATATATATATATATATTTGTTCATCGTTCATCTGAAGGCTGATGTTTTCTTCAAAATTTGAGTCAGCGGGGTAATCCAATCGCTAAAGAGTGGGATGTGGGGATGTGTAATTTTTACGCGCATAACATAACATGAATAGCCTGGCAGTTGAAAAGGGGAGATAACTCGGAAAAATGGTTGCCTTCCTTTAAAAAATAATACGATCCGGCTAGAATATACTGTAAGGAGTATTCTGGCTGTCAAGCCAGTTTACTCACTCGAAAAAAAAAACACCAAACAACTCACCAGCATTATTACTGACGTCATCTTCACTGTCACCTCCATCACCACCACTACCGCTTCCACCTCATCTACGATATACAACTTTAAATTCTCTCTATACAAGACCATTCTAGCTCACGGTGTGCATCTGTCAGAAAAAGAACTTGAGATCATCCGAGACCGAGGGAGCGGCATCAGTCACTGCCCTAATTCAAATTTCAGGTCAGTAAAGGTCAAACCAAGCTCTTCACTACAACGACAGAACTTAAGTCTTGACATTTTTATGATATCATGTATTCGATTTAATATCCACCTGCTTTACTGAAATCGACACCAGGGTTGCATAATCGCAGCTTCTGCTTTATGGCAGCTTTTCCCATGCTTTTTGAAATCCTCGATAAAGGGAAATCAGCTTTACGCTGCCACACTGATGTCATATATCCGAACTCCTACGTGGTTGATGTAGCAGGCTTTAACTGTAAGTTTTAGCTTTCCCTCCACAGTTTGTTCAGTGGCGTCTTGGATGTGAGGAAAATCATGTCAGCAGGTGTCAAACTTGGCCTTGGAACAGGTAGGCTGTGTGGGAATTGCAGTCGCATCCATTTAATCAAAATCTATATATTATATATACCCCTTAAATGCAGCCTTTTTGTGCTCTACAGAATTACTATAGAGCGGAGTCAATATAGTGTTGTTACAGCGACATCCTACTTCAGACTTTGGCTCTTCCTACTGGCTGTGTTAACAGAAAAAAAAAATATATGTTGTATTAAGAACATTGGTTTTGGGAAGCACTAAGCAAATAAACAGATTCCTTCCCTATCCTAGGAAGGAGTTTTTCGTGTCTGATTCATCTACCTTACCATCAGGGTGCGATTTCCGCAGCCCGGAAATAAATAAATACATAATTAAAGTAAAAAATTTAGAAAACAACATTTTCAGTAGTTTGGTGGAAAATATAATTACCCTCGGCTTAATCACAACTTTTCCCTTGTTCTAGCGGGTGGCAGTTATGTGGAGTTAACGTATGAACGGCTCTAACTCTAATGTACGTTTCAGATTTTGCTGGTGGTCACAGCTCCTCCATGTTGGATGCCATAAGAAGAGGAGTTACCGCGGCAAATGTCATTTCTGATCGCAGGCGTACGGCAGGACTTCCGGTGAAACCTGTCACGTACAAGGACCTGTTCCGTATGGCTACTCTGGGCAGCAGTGAAGGTAAAGTAGTAATAGAGTAGTAAGTCTTGTTTCATTCGCGAATTTTTATCAGGCGTCGTCAAACAATCTCTGATCATATAGCACCCTAGAAGAATTTAACTTGCATCTGTATATGACATAGCTCGCTACAGCTGTATCCTTCAGACCATCGCAGATTGTTGTAACATTAACTCGACCTCCTTCCATGCCCTAACCTTATCCCTGTCTCTGTCCTAATTCCAAATAAAATATATTAAATAGGATACAAGATTCAGTATGTAACTGATCTACACCCCTCCAGAAAAACATTTCATCGTTTTGCCCTGAAGCAAGATGGGTGTTTAAAATGGACGCTTGACAACATATTCCCTCTTTCATTCAAGCCGTGTATTGGTAGAACTTTCATTTACATCAGGTATGGAAGTCTTGTGGACATCTCAGGATCTCTGCCCTCTGATGGTTGCTTGGAACTGGAAATAAAACCTTTATGTATAGTTCGTCTTGACTTAAACGCCTGGGAGGCAGCGTGGCCGTGCGGTTTGTGAGTCGTACTCAGAAACTGAAGACTTTCAAGTCTAAGGTTTATATGTTTGGCTCGCGAGCAGGGCGGTTTACGTTGTAGTGTCCTTGGGAAAAACACTTAGCTTCCATTTCCTCACTCGACTCAGGTGTAAATGAGTACCTGGCTTTAGAGCTGGGGGGACCAGGGCGCTGCACCGCTGGCGACCAGCAATGACTTTGTTATGCATTTCATTTGTAATATTATGTATTTACATGTATGATGTGTATTGTTATATGTGTTTGTATTATGAATGAGATGTTTAACACTGTATCACATTGTAAAACAATTTGCCTACGGGATAAATAAAGTCGTATTTATTTATTTATTTAATCATCTTTAATGTCAGGGATGTGTTACCCTGTGTGGGGCTTGAATAAGAATGTCTACACAAAGGCATGAAAATGCATAAGCAAGCTGTCACCAGATCTAGATCTAGACTAGGTCTAGTCTAAATTCATTGCGTTCTTTCACATCCATGTTATTCCTTCTTTTTCCTGCAGTCATGGGACTTGACGACAAGATAGGTAACTTCCAAGTCGGCAAGGACTTTGATGCCATAGTTGTCGACCCTGTTGTGAGTGACTCCCCTTTCGACATCTTTCCAACAGATGATATTGACGACGTCATACAGAAATTTATATTTCAGGGTAGGTATTTTTTGGCCTTCATTTTCATGTTTGCTTCTTTTCTCCTTTCTTTCCTCCTCTCTTTTGCCTCTCCCTCTCATTCTCTCTCTCTCTCTCTCTCTCTCTCTCTCTCTCTCTCTCTCTCTCTCTCTCTCTGCACCTATCTTGTGCTTTATTATAAGTAAATGATATCTCTCTTAACTTTTTTACATATTGTTAGAGAATGTATTCATGTGAGCCATTGTTTCTTTGTCTTTAGGTGACGACCGAAACATTTCCAGCGTGTATGTTCAAGGCAACAAGGTCCTGTGTTCATAAACTCATAAGAATTACGATACTTCAGCAGTAAAATCTGAATGAGTATGTGATAAGTGAGTGATAAGTCTGACGGCCACAGCCTTTTCTTCCAAGAAGACATGAGAAATGTGAACCAGTTTGTGATTGGCCAGTATTAAAATCCATCTGTCTTGTGATTGGGCAGGTACAGTCTCTCCACATGAGAGCATGATTGGTTATAACTTTGGAAACCTGTAACGTAAACTGTGATTGGTACTGTTTAAACTGCATTGTAAGATTTTTAGCAGAACCCGCAGTCAGCTCGTCTTTGACAGTCAGGAGAAAATCTGCTGTAACATAGCATACGAACTGGACAGGAGAGAGAGGAGAAACACGATGGTAACAGTCCTTGTAAGTGGATGCAATAAACTTTTTCATGAAGCTGTAGTTTTATCATCCTAGAACTAAAATTGTAGATTGATTTCTGTAAATCTTCTTTTTTTTTATCACATAGGGCTAAAACATCATGTGATTGTTGGTGGATATAATGTACATTAGTTGATTTATGAAGATTCCATATACATGAGTATTTATTTTTATGATATAAATAACATTTTTTTAGACAATATTGTTTATATGCTGATAAGTAAACAAGACATGTAACTACATGTAGTTCCAAACATGTGTACTCAAAACTTTCAGAGAAGATATCAATAACTAACAATAGGGCTGATATGGGTGCAGCCCCAGGCTGGCCCACAATCACTATGAGTTCATGAGATTGATAAAGTCTTTGCCATACCTTATACATTCTTCTAGGTAAGACATTTGGAAATTTGTGTTCCAGACTATACTCATTTTTCAAGAGATGCCTAGCAAAACTGAATGTTGGTACGTTTACGTGATGTTTGCATCGTTTGCCGTTTGTTACATACAATTTTCAGTCATTCTGGGCTGCATTATTCCATCACATTTTCAACAGATTCGGACTTCGAATCCAAGGTATTTCTATAATACAGCAGCTGCACTGGAGGCTCTTATAATCATTTTATCCGGTTGATTCTGCTTAATCGCACTTTTTCTTTAATTCCATTTTCAGAAAACAGATTACTTATTCGTAGTTTCTTTTATTTGAATTAGTAGCTCAAGCATATATAGTTGGGGATTATACTTTACGCCACTATGTCAGAAGTAAAAAAAGATACAGCGAATTACTTATATCGTAGACAACATACAAGTCTTAAACGAAATGTCGCGTCTGTTTACAAATGTTCTGTGTCCATTTGGTATTATCCCTGGACTGTCCCAAGATCTGCTGGACTTAAAGGGCTCTGCTATATCGCGCCCCACACCTAATAACAACTTTTCCATGAGTTAGTCTTAAGCGGAGTCGACTGAAGACCTAAACACTGATCTATTGACGGTGTGACTGAAATGTTGGTTGATAGTCAACCTGCATGCGCCTGTAAGCAGGCAAATGCCATACCATATGGCCCATAGCGTAAACAACAACAACAACAACAACAACAACAACAACAACAACAACAACAACAACAACAACAAGAGCAAGAAGAAGAAGAAGAAGAAGATGAAGAAGAAGAAGAAGAACAACAACAACAACCAACAACAACAACTAAACAACAACAATATCTGGCATGGATGTGCAATAATCTATACTTTCCAGAACGCACTTTATCAATTTGCTTCCCAAAGAAAATTCTAAACACAGCCCGGTGGTTGACCCACGGCTTTCCTCTTAGAAAGCTTTAGTTTATTCATCAGTGTTAAGCTTGGCTTTTATATATAGGGACAGCCATGATCAAGATTGGCCGGCTTTTGTATATATAAAGACAGACATTATGTACAGTGTGTTGTGAACATGAGTTCATGAAAATCTTTGACGAGAAACAGTACTTGTTCTTACTTCTGTCGTCATTTTATAAGAACTGTTGATAAAAACAGAGCACAAACTCATAATCACTACATTTGTTTTTCAGTGTAAGAAAATATTGTACTTATTAAACCTTATATTATTGTCATTAATGGATATCATGTTTGATTCATGAAACCTGGTCTTTAATGTAAAATCTTATCTTCTCATAGGTATTTTATCCATGACGATTACTATTTACTATCTCGTGAATCTTAAAGTTGTTTTTATAACAATTTTGGATACATGGAGCTTGTTTTTTTTTTTGTTTCACTGTACAGCCTTCGATTGTTGTAAGTGGATACAGTGAACTTTTTCATGAAGCTGGGTTTTTATCGTCCTAGAACTAAAATTGTAGATTGATTTCTGTAAATTTTTTTTTTTTATCAAATAGGGCGAAAACATCATGTGATTGTTGGTGGATATAATGTAGTTGATTTATGAAGATTTCCATGTACATGAATATTTATTTTTATGATATAAATAACATTTTTTTAAGACAATATTGTTTATATGTTGATAACTAAACAGGACATGTAACTATCTGTAGTTCCAAACATGTGTACTCAAAACTTTCATGAAGAGAGATTGGGGCACAAAGTGTTAAAATCCTTCTTTACTTCTCTATCCTGTTTGTCTGTCTGCCTGCCTACTTGCCTGCCTGCCTGTCTGCCTGTCTGCCTGTCAGTCTGCCTGCCTGCTCGTCCATCCTTCCGTCCGTTCATCCAGCAGGCCGACCGACTGGCTGGTTGGCTGGCAGTCTGTCTATCTTCCTGTTCGTCCGTCCGTCTGTCTGTCCGTCCGTCCGTCCGTCCGTCCGTCATTTCATATCCATTTATCAGCCAGCCTGATCATCTCTCTCACCCTGACACTTCCTTGTTTCTCCCGTCTCTCTATCACTCCCGCACTCTTTCTCTCCAGCTATAAGTAAGACACCCTCGTAGCCCGAAAGAGTTTCATCCCTAGGCCGGGGCGGTCACCACATTGAGTACTACGGGCTGTGAAGTCAGGCCGGTAGATCCGGATCTACAGCGCACCTGGTCACCATTGGCCTGGATAGGGAAGGCGAACTGGGCAGGAGAGAGAAAAGAAACAAGGTTTGTGACACCTATTCGAGGGGCAAATCACTGATTGTGTACAACCCAATTAATCCGCTAATATATAAAATCCCCCTCTTTGGGGGGCCACCAGACAGTGTTAGGGTGTAGAAATATGTAAAATGACCTGTGATCTAAGTAAAGCATCCAATTCTAAAGTTTCCGGTACAATTTGAGCCTTCTAGATAATAAAAATTAAATGTGTAGGCCTATGTATTCGCACGCGGTCAAAACCAGCCAAATGAAAAATTGGGGACAAAATCAGAATTTGAGGTGATCTTTTTCGAAAGACATTTGTGAAAAATTTTGGGCGTTGACCCCGCGTTTTCTTCCCGTTAAAAGATCGGGCAAAAGAAGAACATTAACCTCCATGGAAGAAATTTCCCCAAATCACAGTAGAATAACACAAAATGTTAATAGGGCCAACAGAAGAAAAAACAATAGGTTTAAAAGACCACAAGATGGTGACAGTCAGTGGAGTTAAAAGGAAATTAATTTCCCTTATTTACCGAATGGATCAACACAGTTTGGATCTATTTCTATACTATACTGGGTTCAATGGTTTAGTGCCTGTCGATAATAGGTTAACTAGCCAGTGGGCTTTTGGAGTCTGAAAATGGCACAAATGAGTTCTGATTTCAAATCGAGATAGCTTTCTGAGTAGAATTCCCTACAGGGATGATGTGGATGCAGTCCCAGCTTGACCCACAATCATTATGGGCCCATTTCAAGTTTAGTATATTTTAAATTTGAAAATAAACAAGAAAGAAAAAAAAAAACGGGGTTAGGAGGTAAAAAGCAAATAACAATAAAAAGAAAGATGAAGATAGAGAGAGAGAGAGAGAGAGAGAGAGAGAGAGAGAAAGAGAGAGAGAGAGATAGAGAGAAAGATTACGTTAGAAAACTACCAAAAAAATAACGGACAGAGGAAAGTGGCCTGTTGGTGGAGAAAGGGAGGGGAAGAATATCGAGAAGTCGGGCATCCCCTCCCACCCATCCAGCTTCCAAATGATGTGGTCGGGAGTCGATCCCGAGTCTAACGCCTCAAGCATTCAGCCAAGCTCTTACGTAATGATGATAATAATAATACAGCAATAATGATGACGACGATGATGATGATGATGATGATGAAGATACTCAGGACACAAATTACTATTCAGGGCAAGGGAAGAAACGGAGAGCAAGAGAACGGAAGAAACGGAGAGCAAGGGAACGGAAGAAACGGAGAGCAAGAGAACAAAAGAATAATTTCGAAGGTATTCCTAACATTTATATTCAGTCACATACGAACATATATCTAAATACAAAGGTACATATTATTATGTACTAACCTGCCTGAGATTTCTGCTGAGATAAACACATTCTAGCCCTGGGATGGTGAGGTCTTCACGGAAAAGGCTTCTAGTCCCAAAGTTCAAATTCTGAAAATCTGCATCACCTCGCTTGTATTCCCATAGCACAAACTGATCGCTGGGGATGAGACAAGGAGTAAGGTGGTGGGAAAACACGGAGGTGATACAGGTAAGCAAAATTTCAAGACTTATTGAAAAAGCCCAGACCACAATGTGATATGTGGGTACAAATTTACAAATGACAGATGACGGGACAGATCGAATATCAAAATATAAACATATCAATCAGTAAATCAACCAACCAGCTCATCAATTAATATATCGATAAATCAGTCAATCACGTCACTGATCAATTAATCAATCGATATATTTTCCAGTCAATCAATCAATCAATCAATCAATCAATCAAGCAATCAAGCAAGCAAGCAAGCAATCAATTATTCAGTTAACCAACCAACCAACCAACCAACCAACCAATCATTCAACCAACCGATTGAGAAACCAGCTTATCATCGCTGTCCATCATCAGCATCCTCATCATCACCATAGGCATCGTCATTGTTATTGCACATTTCACAAGCTTTAATTCTTCTTAAACTAGATCTATGGCGCGCGCAAATTTTAGTGTTTACAGTATTTCTTCTTGCTATCATCATCATTCCTCGACATATTCAGTGTCCTTGAATAACTCCTCACTCAAGCGGCGTAACTCACGTGAATTCTATAGACTGGCACAACACGTTGGTTGCGGCCCCTGCCGTGATGGTCTCAGGAACCAACGCTGTCGTACGCTGAATTCCTTCACTCACTGAAATGCAAAATTAAAAAATGCACAGGATGAGGAAAAAAGGATTGTTTAAATAATAATACTAATACTAATACTAATAATAATAATAAAAATAATAATGTTTATGGGTTTTGTATCCAGGCAATATCCGTTCACGTGACTTTAAATTTTAACATCAATCACCTAAACTCGCCAGTCGCCAGACTCCTGAAAATCTGAACTCTTTGACAATGCCGACCCTGGTCACTAGTACTCACACGCCTCCGTTGCGAATAACCAGGCACACACTTAACAAGCAATTAGGTAACTACTCTTTTCAAGCACTTGCATGTGTTCACGAATTTTGATTCTTTTATAATAATTGGTGGAAAATTCTAAACTTAAGGAGGCCTAAATTTGCATATGACCTACTTTTGTGGGATACGACTTACACACAAAGAAAGCTGTGTGACCTCATAACCTGGAGTCTCATATACTCGAAAAAACGCATACTTTTGTAATACTCTATGGCCGTATGCATAATTCTTACGTTAGTTAAACGCACTGCGGTAACCACGGGAAACCCCCAAAACAGTATCTTTTACTGTAGTTAACGCAGACAGGAATGTGCATACGGCCATTAATGCCGGGGATCTAACTCTATATCAAATGTTATTCACGACCATCTCATAGTCTCGATATAATGAACTGATCACATGTGTGGAGAATTAATGAGGCATTAGTGTGCATGATTCTATCATCCTAGACAAAAATTTGACTATCATGTCTAATGTCATCGCAACTCACTTGTGAAAGTAGGCGTGGCTTGACTGGAGTATTCCTGGCCCCCAGAGCGCCCTTGACAGATGTATGTGGCATTGTCCCTGCAATGGACTTGATTAAACCGCAGTGTGAAGACGTTGGTGTTCGCTCCTGCTTGGGTCCTGATAAACGGAAGTCAGTGAGTCAAGCAATCAATCACTGAGCAAATCCATCTGTTCATCCGATCGTTCGTTCGCCCATCCATCCATCCATCCATCCATCCAGCCAGCCAGCCAGCCAGCCAGCCATCCATCCATCCATCCATCCATCCATCCATCCATCCATCCATCCATCCATCCAGCCAGCCAGCCAGCCATCTCCTCAACCAGCCGATCGGTAAATCACTCAGTAAAACATTTGGTTAATAGCTATCTGTCAGTCAGTCAGTCAGTCAGTCAGTCAGTCAGTCAGTCAGTCAGTCAGTCAGTCAGTCAGTCAGTCAGTCAGTCAGTCAGCCTGCCTGCCTGCCTGCCTGCCTGCCTGCCTGTCTGTCTGTCTGTCTGTCTGGATGTCTGTCTGTTTTTCTGTCTGTCTGATTTTTCGTCCATTGTTCCTCTATTGTTCCACTTTTCCTTCCCCTGTCTCTTAGACTCCTTTACTCTCATCTCTCGCTTCATCTATCTTTCCATACAGTTCTCCTACATCTCTGTTCTTATTATTTCTTAACTGAGCTTTAACGGTGGGATCTCCTACCATCGTAAAAATTACATTAACTCAACATGTTGAACGCTACTAAGGTTGCATTCAGCACCTATACAAGTAATGTAAGTATTACGATGAGAAGAGATCCCATCGTTAGTGCACAAGCTTTCATTTACCTCGAAAGGCCGTAAAGACTCGCATTTCTACTGAGCGTTTGGCCACCATCTGGGGTGAAACTTGCAATGACGACAATGCCTTCTAGCGGGGAGACACTGAGAGAAATTGAAATATAAAGAAAGTCTACGTGAAAGCATTTGGACGTCATCATCATTCCCACTACCAGTATCACAAATACTACAAGGTCATCACTATCACTACTAGTGATGGACAATATCGCTCTGAGTATTAGTATTTTCGATACCAAGGAAATCTGATTTACTATCGAAAACATTGGAAGTATCGAAATTATTGGAGCTATTGAAAGTATCGGATCAAAATGCCTATCTGATGATATTTATTAAAATCAAAATAGAATCGATAACTTCAATAATTAGAGCTCGAAGGTCGAGTATCGTGGGACTTTAAAATTCTGGTATCGGCCCATTACTGATCATTATCCGAATCACCACTACTGGTATCACTAATCGCAATACCACCACCATTATCACTACTACTACTACCACTATTACTACCACTAACATCATAACTGCTACCTCTCTCACCACTACTGCCGCAATCCCCATCACCACAACTACCATCAGCCCATCACAATCATCTCTTACGACAAAAACTACCAGCATCACTATCACTATCGCCACCACTACCATCAACATCTTGCCAACACAACCGCTACCACCCCTCCGACTACCTCTGTCACCACTTTCGCTACAATTAATGCTTCTTCCACCTCGATCACTATCACTATTACCATCATCGCTACCACTTCCATCACCACTGTCATCATCGCCTCTACCACTTCAACCTCTATCATCACCACAACCATTATTGTCTTTATCCTCACACAATTATGTTGACTTGCTCCCACTGTGATGCAATAAAAGTGCAGTTCAGTTCGGTCGGTAGAAACAAGCTGAGCTGTGCAAGCGATGCTCGCATCTCTAGAGAATAAAAAAATCGCCATGTTAAAATTTAAATCTATAATATGAGAATTATTCTCAGAAAGACCCAGCTTTTCGTCGAAACCGAGTTGCTGGCATTGACTAATAGTTAAAACAAGGTGGATCTGACAATTTGCGTCTAGTATCGATATCTTAATAAATAAGGAAGATATGCGAGGTTTGATAAACTATATCCAAACTGGTTGATGCATACTGCTTTGTTTACACACACACACACACACACACACACACACACACACACACACACACACACACAAAACCGTAGATACTTTGACTTTGCTAAAATGCATTTACAACCTTTTAAAAATGAAACTCCAGAAAAAAGCGTCATCGTGCAGCTCTTTCATGTCAAGAGATAATTATGTCACTCCCATGTTTGTGTATACCACCCCTGAAAACTGCCTTTCATACAGTTGGTACAGCGACTTCTTTGAAAAGAAAGTATTGCTGCTTTATCTTAATAAATGTACTTATATCATTATACCAAATGGTGATTAACAGCCGAAAAGCTGATTTGTTCTCCACAGATTATACAATCATGCTTTCTAATGCCAGTTAGAAGCATAAACATTCACTTACCGGGGACAACAGGAGGTGTTGTTGTTGTTGTTGTTGTTGTTGTTGTTGGTGTTGTAGGAGTAGTTGTGGTGGTGGTGCTGGAGGTTGTGGTGGAAGTCGTGGTAGTAGAGGTAGTGGTTGGAGTTGTAGTAGTTGCAGTTGGTGTGGTAGTGGTGGTGCTTGGCGTCGTTGTTATAGTCGTGGTAGTCGGTGTGGTGGTTGTAGTTGGTGTTGTGGTGGTAGGTGTAGTTGTGGTAGTAGCTGGTGTGGTAGTGGTGGTGGTAGTAGTTGGCGTTGTGGTCGTAGTGGTGGCTGTTGTCGACGTAGTGGTAGGCGTGGTTGTGGTGGTAGTTGGTGTAGTGGTGGTAGTGGTCGTTGTTGGCGTTGTGGTCGTAATGGTGGTAGTTGGCATTGTGGTGGTAGTTGGTGTGGTGGTAGTCGGTGTTGTGGTTGTTGTTTCAGTGGTAATGGTTGATATTGCAGTGGTAGGTGTCGTCGTGGTGGAAGTTGGCGTCGCTGTGGTTGATGTGGTGGTAATAGGTGTGGTGTTCGTGGTAGTAGGAGTTGTTGTCGGTGAAGTAGTTGTGGATGTATCTGGCGTTGTAGTTGTGACTGAGATAGTCAGAGTTGATGTTGGTGTCGTAGTGGTCGTGCTTGTTGATGAAGATGTCGTATTTATTGGTGCCGTGGTTTGATTTGTTGATGTCTCAGGCAAAGTTGTGACAACACTGATGGTTGCAGGTGGTCCTTCACTTGGTGTAGAAGCTGCCGATGCTATGCTTGGTGATGCTGTCGATGTGGTACCAGTGCTTGATGATGTTACCTCCATAGACGTAACTTTCTCTGTTGTGGTCGTTGTAGTAGTTGATGTTGTTGTTGATGGCATTGTTATTGTGGTGGTGGTGGTGGTGGTGGAGGGGGTTGTTGGTGTAGTGCTGGTCGTTGGTGTGGTGGACTCCGTGGTTGTTTTCACAGTGGTGGTGGTTGATGTTGTTGTTGTTGTTGTTGGAATTGGAGTCGGCAGAGGTGGTGGTGCTGCTTGTGTTGTTGGTGCGGGTGGTGGTGGTGTGATAGATGCTGGTGGTGGTGTCCCTGGTTCTGATGGTCCTAGTGCGTTGGCAGTGCTGGCATTCTCAGCTGTATTCACAACAGCATTTTCTTCCTCTGAGACCAAAAGGAAATAAAAGAGAGCTAGATCAGATATTATGTAAGACAGCGTAGAATAGCGTAGAATAGGGTAAATATCAAGATTCAGAGCCTCTATCGGTCTCCAAGCCAATAACATAAATTCAGTATAAACTACAGGAAATAAAAAAAAAATCAGAACGGAGGGAAGGAAATGAGGAAAGAGAAAGAAAGAAAGAAATGAATGGTAAGGTGAGGTAAGGTAAGATAATATGAGGTAAAGTCATGGAAATAAGTAAAGGCAATATCATTGGATGCTCTAGTGGGTCCATGTTGATGGTAAACTGCAGGGGTTGAATCCCCGGAAGTCCGGCAAATTGCGTAAACGAAGTCGAGAGGCTGATATGCCCCCGAATTCACACACGACGATTGGTGGAAGGCATAGTGTGATGTGCGCAAATGCAACGCACTATCCCAAGAAAAATCACAGGCACAGTTTGATGTGTGCTGGGGACATATACAAAATAAAACCAAAAAATCGGCTTATCTGTGTCGTGGGAGGAATACATCAACTAGTGTACCAACAATATATTATGCCCCAGGCCAAAAAAAACCGGGAATTTTCACATAATCTTTATTCATGGTCTAAACTGTACATTTGCGTACGTCAGTATTTACCATAACATCAAACGGTATTTAAAGATGAAACAACGATGAGACTGATGCGACTGGTGCAAGGATTATATTTGCAAGGCCTATTATTCTCTAAATAAGCAGACTGACTATGCTGTTATTATCGTTTCTTTCAAGTGTTGTAAAAAAGGAGATGGTGACATCTGATGAGTCTAATACACGAAATGGTACGAAATGTACCAATGTGCACACAGACCATGTGTTTGGAAATCATCATCAGGATCATTAAACCTGGCATTTTGGGATATACTTGACTTTACTAGATATAACGAGTCAGACAGTGGAGAGACATAGAGGGTGCGAGAGAGAGAGAGAGTGTGTGTGAGAGATTGATGACATTAGTGGATAAAAGAGAGAAGGAGAAAAAAAGAGGGAGAGAGTGAGAGAGAGAGAGAGAGAGAGAGAGAGAGAGAGAGGAAAAACGGGTGAGAAATTCGAGTAGAGGACGAGACAGACAGACAGACAGACAGACAGACAAACAGACAGACAAACAGATTGACGATGAGAGATGATGAGTAAATAAGACAGAGTATGCATGTATTCAATATATATATGTATTGTATAGTAGCCTAGATCGAACAAACTTGAAACTCCGTTCTTAGACGTTTTTCCTGCTTTCTATTCTTCATTTTCTTTCGTCTTCCTTTTCTTTTTTTCTTTTCGCTTCTCTGTGTCCACCTACCCACCATTACTTTGGTGTTGAAATTCTGACGATCGATCAAACTCTATTATTATGCATCCACGGTCATACGAGCATCACAAACCACATCTCAGACACTCATTACTTCCGCTTTCCACTTTTCCATTGTCAGAAGAATATGATTGGCTGATATAGTCTGTTATACTGACTTTTATTGGCTGAAGCATCTTTTGCTTTTGGAAGCGAGATTTGATGATGCCATCAGCGAATCGCGATCCAGTGAGCTTCATTCGACATGGCTAATTGAGAAAGGTCTATTCACATTTGAATGAGCCAGTTTCGATGAAGAACCTGATGTGCCCCGTTAACTCATATTATAACCAACTTAACACGCGACATTTGCCACACTACACACTACACACTCCACACTACACACAACACACTACACACAACACACTACACACAACACACTTACTGTCCCCCGTGGCCATGAAGATTATAGCCACAACACCAGCAGAGACCAGCATGAGGGAAATCCCCAGGGTGAGCACTAAACATGACTTGGAGAACTTTTTAGACTTTCTCTTCGTCTTCCCACCAGCCTCTGATCCGAAGTCCGAGCCCGATCCTCTACGTCCAGCGTACTTGGGAGGGAAGGGCATGTAAGGCACAGGTACTGGGATAGTTGCCTGGAAATGTACAGTTCAGTTCAGTTCAGTTCAGTTCGGTTCAGTTCAGTTCAGTTTCAGTTTGCTTATTTTGGGCCGAAGTGCATAACTGAACTTATAATTGCTGACATCTCTCTCTCTCTCTTTCTCTCTCTCTCTTTCTCTCTCTCTCTCTCTGATTTCCTCTTTCTCTCCCCATATCTCACACTCCCTCACAAAGTTGCCTGCAGACCTTTAGCATCTCTACGGAATTGTCAGCAAGTTTTGATAACAGCCGCAAGAACTTTGAACGTTTACAAATTACACCTCTGAGCTCTTATCGTTGGAAGCGCCGACGAAATAGTTATATAAAGGAAATATTGGTGCTTGTAGTAGAACTTCTGTTTTAATCAAGCCAGCCAGGAAGCCAGCCAACCAGCCAGCCAACCAGCCAGCCAGCCAACCAACCAACCAACCAACCAACCAACCAACCAACCAACCAACCAACCAACCAATTAAACGCTCTTGTTTTTAAAACACCTAACAATAGATGCCGTTTTCTCCTCCCTCCCCCCCAATCCCGTGAAAACACACCTCAAGCCAGCAAAGAAAAGACGAAGGTAACACTACTGTAGATCTAGACTAATCATTTAAATCATTGGCATAAAGTTTGTTTAAGATTCCGTTCTCTCACGGCAATTCCCTTTACATTACTTTGGGTACAGTATTAAATTATAGTAAATTGTACAATGTACCTCTATAGGTGGCGCCATGAAAGCACCTGGTACGCCCATGCCTGGTACGCCCATGACACTGAAGACAGGATGGCCCACTCGAAGAGCAGAACCAAGACTGTAGTCGTCGAAGGCAGAAAAAATGGGTGGAGACGCCGTGAATCCATCAGGGGTTTTCTTGGTCTTTACTTTTTTGTGTATACCAGGGGCGGAACGCATTTTGATCTGGAACATTAGACCAGTGTAAGTGAAGTTTCCCCCAATGAAGATGTGTGCTTGTGAGGAGGCGGGGAGGAGAGGGATTGAGGGGTGGACAGGTACCCATACGGGTTTTAACCACATTATCTAGCAGAGGCTAAGATTAGACTATTTGTATGAAGCCAGTACCGTTATCCCATCTTTCCAGGATCCAAGTTTACCGTTATCCCCCTATTACTACTATCATTCCTACCACTATTTTTAAGCCTACACGTACCTCTATTTCTGCTGCTATTGCTGCTGCTGTTGCTGTGCTGCTGCTGCTGCTGCTGCTGCTGCTGCTGCTGCTGTTGCTGCTGCCACTAAAGCAATTGTGACCACCATTAATATCACAAATATAAATCGCAATTGCCAATACTACCATAATATTATACAAGAGGCAACTAACTAGAACTGCGTCTGTTACAGACAACGGCAAAAATATTGTAATAGAAAATGCCCAGTATACGAACGGATCAAGAACAAGGAAGACAGAAAAGAAAAAGAAAGCGGGGGAACAAATACAAATCGTTATCATCATCATCATCATCATTATCATCATCATCATCATTATCATCATCATCATCATCATCATCATCATCTTCATCAACGACAACAACAACAACAACACACCATTTAAAATCTTACCAGTGTTGTCTACAGCTTCATTCAGTTATATGCAATGGTCCTTTACTTTCACCTCAATACATTCCAGGCGGTACTCCATCCACTAAGACTGAAAACAAACCTCCTCCCTATAGTTTCACCTCATCTCACAAATCTGTACCTCCATTAAGATTGAGTTGATATTCTCTGGGTCTTCTCGTAACTCCCATCATAATGTTCATAAGTAAGCCTGGCTTAGACAAAGATATTTCAGAATGTTGATCGTGTCACCAAATGTTGAAAAAAAAATGGAGTGCCGAGGATGGGGTGGATTGNGTATGCTATCAAAATAATTTCATCGGCCATATTTTTCACAAACATAAACAGCGGGAAACAGTGTTTCGGGGCCAGGTAGGGGTTAGGGAATGCAGAAATGGCCGTTGTTGTCACTTTATTTTACTCTCCCAAGGCCTCACCCTTACACATTCAATATTTCTTGGAACGAACACCTTTCTGAATGGCCCTCGCGCTGGTTAGTATTTCAGGGTTAACTCTCATTTAAAGGAAAATGTTATTTCTTTCTACTGTTTTTAGTCTTTTTTTTTTCCCTAAAGAAAAACGCCTGTTTGTTACGAGCTAATATAATAAATACTCTTGTGTCCCAGTCTTTACGGATTACGGGTGTAGAATGTTTACCATAAACCCTGCAAACTATCCGCGCGAACTCTACAAAATACATTTTCGTCGTCTTCCGCTAACCCTAATAGGATCAACCAGCTGACAACTGGCACCATCAGTTCTTCCACTCTGCGTTGGCTGTTGGCAAGGGGGACGGAGTGCTTATGGGAATATCCCGTGCACCATGATGTCAGTCTTGGGACAAGGTAACAAGGTAACCCTAAGAAAATTGTCCGAGACCTTGAGATAGATTCGTAATGCTGGCTTTAATTGGTGTTTGAAGAAGACAAAAACATCTGCTCTGAGGATTTATCACATCTTAGACTCCAAGAACCGCCTAGCTGTAGTGCTCCTGCACTGGGTTTATTTAATCCATAAGGTGGAGATTCCATAGGCCTATAGAGAAGAGCGGTGAAAAGTTTGAGGGAAAACCACAGATTTTAATGCGAAAAGTTCTGCATCGTTATTACCCTTTCAACAATTCTTCATTTGAAAATCTTAAAGATCAGTTGTAAAAGTATCCCCCTTGAATGACCTCTCTTTAATGAATGTGACCAAGGGCAGGAACAAGACCGTTAATTAAGTAGGGGAGACAATCAAAACGTCTTATAAAGAAGAATACTCACTGTGGTCCAATACGATTTGATAGAAGAGTAACGGCCCCCTTAACAATGGTGGAAGCAAATAAAGGTGCTCTTTCATCGTCAACAGAATTGCTGTGTCGCCGAAGAAATAAAAGAAAAACGCCTTTAGCTTCCAAAAGGCGTGAAATGAGAAGAAAAGCTGGGACGGACAGTGTATAGAAAAACATTGGCGGTTTGAGAGGAGAAGGAGGAGAAGTAAAAAGATATCTAAGAAACACTGAGAAAAAGAACAGCCGATTCGCCACATAAAGCGCTGAAGGAGATGTGAAAACAAAAAAAATGCCTGCCAGATATTGAGAGAAATAGAGAAAGGGGGAAGAATTAAGCGGGTTAAAATGTAAACAATTACTGAGTTCAATCAAGTAAGTCTCCATTCTCTTTATTTCTTCCCGTGGCCCCTCCTTTCTCTTGCTCTTTTGCTTCATAAATAAGGACAGGAATATCGAACGCGCATGCCCACAAAAGTTCGATAACTCTCATATCTTTTAGATTCAGCTTCCATTGTGGTATTTAAGCGGCCTTTTTTTTTTTGCCACGACTAAATGATAATAAAATAAAAAGAAACGTTTTATTAGCTGTGACCACAAGAGGGTGGTCGAAGGGAACATCGCTTGAGGTTTCTGAGAAAAGATGGAACAACAACGCAGTCTCTGAAACCCCAAATCAATTTCCGATTCGGCCTCAATGAGAATACATGATTGGAAAATCTTTAGCGGAAAGAAAGGTCCTGATTAAACAGGCTGTTTGTTTCCGGAGTCGGGAGGTAGAAAAAAAAGGCCGCGGTCTGAGATCATATTGACATTTTTCATGTGTTTTCACCTTTGCGGCCGCGGTGTAGACCATTTAAAACAATAGCGTCAGTCCACATTTCACACAGAGCGGTTAAATGAAATATCGGTACCTGTATGTGAGCGAAGTCATTTATATCCCAATAAAGTATACGTAGACATACGTTGGTTTTCACAGACGGGTCCAATGAAAAGATTTGAAGCAATGTATGTTTCGATATCTTTCAGAATTTTGAAGCATTGAAACCGGTATTTTTATTCCTGGGAACTGAAGAAAAAAAATACAAGAAAACTCCGTCTTTCACAACAGCTGAAAGATTCACTTGATGCTTGTCGCGATCAATAAGACTCCCAAATAAATATTTTATGATCGAAGTTTTTTTTTCTAATGTCTCTAAGAGACTGGCACCCAGATCATGGAAGATTCATGATAAATAATAGTTAACGTCATATTAGCCCAGTTTACAACTAGTGTGATAGTTAAGAGTTTGCGCTTTAACCATGAGACTTTTTACCAGAGGTAAGAATTACATTAATGCATCGGTGCTGTATGTATCCTTGATGATGTTCACCATGTTGAGTTAAATAATGTAATTCTTACGATGATAAGAAATTCCATCGTTAATGCGCAAGTCTCAGTTACCAAGAATGGAGTTTTCTAGCCAGGACGTAATAATTCCTTTGTGGAATAGAGAACTTAGTGAGTATTTTAATGTCAGATAGGTCGTTTAACAACCGGATGGCTTGTGTAAAAATCTATTTTTGTCTTTGGAAAGGGGGTGGGAGAAGGACAAGAAATTAAATTTATTGCTGAATTTTTAAATTAGACAATCTACAAGGAAATGGTTCTTTTTGTTTTCTTTTCTTCCCTACTCTTGTTTTTTAAACCTTTTTTTTTTGCAGAAAATGTTGAAACCTTTTATGGGAAATTATGTCAGGATGCTGTATTATTCAAATGAAATCACTGGTTGCGTTACTCAGCCTCTTTGTTAATCAAAGAGAAAAGCTGAAACTGTTATGGAAAATTTAAGAAATACAGTACTGCACTTCAAAGAAGCCCCATTTCAAGCCTAAACATGCTGCCCTCTTTACCATACGATCATATTTATCGCTTTATATTATTATTCTCATTCGGATAAACACACAGCGCCATGACTAAAAGTAGAGGTTTCATTTAAACGGACCCAGCCAGATTCCGATTGGCCGCTGCAAAAGATCGATAAAGCCGCCAAATGTAATCGATGACAGACAAACGCGACGAGTGAATGCGAGAGTCTTTAACCCTCTGCGCTCGGCGAAGCTTAAAGTGAACAATTGGAAGTGTAAATACCGCTTCGTGATTGGCTGTGACCGCTGCACGCAAATTCTATTTGCGCACGTCAACAATCACACGCGCACCTGTCTGTCGCGTTGCCGCCTCCCAGGGGCACTGGACTGGATACATATTTGGTGTGGCTTGGCTGTTTGTATGATTGTGGAATAATTAAGATAATAATTCAAAGAAAACAACAAAAATGAAAGGAGACATTTGTTTATGTTATAAAATTTAGAAGTAAGATAAGAACATTGGCAGAGTCGCTTATTTGTATCAGCAAATAAAGAAAAGGATAGGGAAATCTTTTTCAAGATTTTATAAACGGTTTCATTAGACTTGCTCTCATTCTCAGTCAAGCTTACAAAATTTAGAAGGAAGATAAGAACATTGGCAGAGTCGCTTATTTGTATCAGCAAATAAAGAAAGGATAGGGAAATCTTTTTCAAGATTTTATAAATGGTTTCATTAGATTTGCTCTCATTCTCAGTCAAGCTTACAAAATAGGCTTACCAATTTGCCCCTTGTAGGTCTACTTTATCACAACTGAATAAAAGAAAGAATACAAAAAATACTGAATACAAAGAAGAAAACCTTTAAGCATATTGCATAAGCACGCCCACAAGAAATTAATTCAAATTAATAAATATAGAAAAACATATAGTCTAACAGAGAGAGTTAACAATGCAACTTATAAAAAATGTGAGGGAACAATCTAAATATAAACAATAGACATATGTGAACAGGTATATTTTAAAACAAAACAACAAAGAATAAAAAAATTAAATCATTGAGTAAATGCCCGTGGCAAAACATTTTGATGTGTTATAAATATACAGATTGCCACAATAATTACTCCCAGCCGCCTATCAAAAACCCGCCAGCTGAAACATATGGAGACAGTAACAAATAAAACGTGTGAAAATTCCCTGTAAGAACAACATATTTCACAGCTCTCTTCAGAGGCTTCACCACCTTAAAAAGTGTGAAGTTTTGATTGTTGCTTTGGCCCTACTCGGCGACGCGTGCCTGGCAAGTTTTCCCACACAATGGCGGACAAAAGACACTCTTAAACATCGTTAAGTTTTTTGCCTTCTTTTCAGTATTCGCGATCACAAGTGTCAATTAGGCTCCAGAATTCACGGTTTCTTGAATACAGGTGATGGGTAACAGAAGAGATGACAAATAATAACACAGACCCGTGGTGGGTCGTTGAAAGGGAATAAGGGATAAAAGACCCCTCGCCCCACACTCATTTATCCGGTGTTCATTGTAAAGGATAATGTGGCATTGATGGAGTGCAGGGGCGGCGACATATTGTTTGCTACTTGATGATGATGTGTGTATTCTAACGGGATGGTGGTATTGTAAAAGGCATGGTGGATGAAGAGAAGAAGACTGGTATAAAATAAGCTGGACAGGAGAGAACCCCTTGATAATTTTCTGAGAAAGGCATTTATATACTCTTTCGATGTTTATAGATTTAATATGATAGCTAAAGAGGTATAACAATATGTTGAGAGTAATTCTTTTATTACTACTACTACAAAAAAAAGAAGTAATAATAATAATATTGATAAAGACAGAGTCATGGAATAAATGTCTTTCCTTCTTTTATCAGCAGCACCATTTCCTCTGTTAGCAGCAATAATATCGATAAATACAAGATCTGTTATCATCTGAAATCATTATCACCACCATCATCATGACATCCAGTCCACCATGTCTCAGAGTAAAACTGCACCACCAAATTACTTCGTCGTGACTGTGACGTTACAAAACGCATTGTAAGGATAATCTTTATGTCAGAATTGAATTGAATTGAAATGAATTGAATTGTTAATTAATGTACTGCGTTAACTACAGTGATCACTACTAATGTTTGGAAGTTTCCCATGGTTACCGCAGTGCGTTCACTAACGTAAGAATTATGTATTCGGCCACAAGTCCACGAGGTATTTTATTCTTTACGTGCATTACCATAGGGATGTACCAAAAGTAACCAGTCATTTGAAGTGATTGTTCCGTGCGAGAAAAGTGAAAATGCCTTTTTCTTATTATTGAGACAGGCATTCCCTCTCCAGACCCGTGAGAAATGATGAAATTTTTAACAGGGAACAACGAGTATAACATGCCAAAGTTACGGCAAGATCAAAAGATCGCGGGTTAGGATCTTCACAGTGATCATGCAATAAGTGCCTCGGGAAAGCATTGTTTTCGCGTTTTCTTCTGTCCGACGTTCGTAAAGTGGGTATCTGGCTATAGGCAGTGATTGTCCGGATGTTAGTGATCAGTGCCTGTTATTAGTAGCGAGACTGTTTGATTATCAAGGAGTTAAGAAACTGTGTGATCT
>JAWQUT010000140.1:1505687-1513363 GCA_033807755.1 Ellobium chinense
AAGCAAGCAAGCAAGCAAGCAAGTAATCTGTAAAGTGGTCGTTGACTCGGTCATATAGACAGAGAGAGAGAGGGAGAGAGAGAGAGAGAGAGAGAGAGAGAGAGAGAGAGAGAGAGAAAGAGACAGACAGACAGACAGAGAGAGAGAGGGGTAAATAAGCATGAATTTATTACATAAATATACTCACTTCACAGACAAATGGTCTGGACCCAGCATGCGATCGCCTCACGTGCACCTCTAGTCCATGCGGTGTGTTGAACGGCTTGTTACATTGGCCACACTGAAACGATGATGTCAAACTTGGACCCAGTGACGTCAGATCCGGTCTGAACGATGACGTGAATTCAGTAAGGGCTCCGAGTGACGTCATACAATGAGACGTCCTGTTAAGTGCGCCTGGTGACGTCGGGTTGTACAAATAATTACTATTCATGGCGTAGAAGTCTCGCGAGATTTGGTGACCGAGATTTGAAAGCTGGAGGATGTTAGGAGTCAGATATGAGGCACATTTCTGCCAAAATGGATCAGGATAGGTGGCACTGCCTCGGGGAAAATACATGTTTTTGGAAAGCTTGCTGATCTCAGAGCTGAGAATATTAAAATGTCTTCCGCTTTCAAACCGGCTTTGCTTTTCCGAAGCAAAGCTCGTTGGCTCCACGTATCCTTGGTACCTGGCTAAGCGACTACGGTGAAACAGATCAAACATGGATGGTGTTGCCGGTGGTTGTTGTGGTGGTGGTGGTGGTGGTCGTGGTAGAAGCGGAGGCATTGATGATGCAAGAGATGAAGATGATGATGACAACGACGACGACGTGGGTGACAGCGGGACTGGTGAGTTGTTGGATGTTGGTGTAGGAACACACTGTGTTGGCTCTTGAGATTCTAAAAAACAAGAAAAGAGAACTCAAGCTGTTAACGGAAGTAACATTTCAGGATAGCCAGCCGGAGAGACTGGTACATGGCAGAGACATCTTGAGGGCTGAACTTGTCCACAGCCTAAGTTCCATGAGAATTAGTAGGTTCAAGAAAATACAGAGAAAACTTTTGTTTATCATTGTTGAAGCTCTGTGCAGCGCTTGTTAGTGTTGCTGCTATCATTGTATAACCATGCCTCTGTTACTGTGTTACAAAAATTGCAAAAAAAATGTAAATATCTATTAAGCAATTAGAAGAATAAAGAATGAGTGCATGGACTGAATGATTACTAGTGAAAGTGAGTGGTACATAATATTATTGTTAAATATGAAATGTACGAGAACGTTGGGAATGCACGTGAATGTAATAACGCATTGAGAACATGTGTGAAGTTAGTAGCTGTATTGCTTAAAATATCCATGTCCTGTCCCGTTGCATACTGTATTTTGCCCATATACCACATCTTTAGTCTGGGCTTATTCCTAATAAACTTGTTAAACTTGTTTTTAGTAAGATTTCCGTAAGACTACTTGCATGCTTTCTGCTGCTGCTGTATTGGTTATCTCATCGCTGTTAACAATAATAATTTGGAGTACTCAAGACACATTAAGCCTTATATGTTTACCCATGACCCTAACACACTTCCCAACTGCTCACATTAACTTCAGAATTGAATTTTCACTTTATCTGTTCTTTTGAGACATTTTAATGCCATACGTATCATTGACATTCATTTTAGTGAGCAGTATTTTTTTAATGCTAGTTGGTATATTTGGGAGGCCTCTCACATAAATTTTTTCCCCAATGCAACCGATGCCGCCAAATTATAAATTTTCGCTTACTCACAACTAATGTTTTTCTTGTTGTTTATTTTTCTAATATAAAAATAAACTATTTTGCTGTATAACCCGCACTGGGTATCGGCGACTTCTTTTCGTCGCATTTATTTTCATGCCTCTGTAGTGGTACGATTAGGAGACTACACAGGTCGTATTACTCAAGCCCTATAAGCAAATGTGATGAAGACATACGAAGACTGAGTTGCTTATGTATCGGAGTTTTGAAGAAATACAATTCAGAAGTTTGCACTGAAATGGATGTCCTCTGGCAAGGAATTGAAGGGGGGGAAATGGGAATGAGAGGCAGAAATTGGTGGGTGGGTAGGAGGTAAAGGGGGAAGGTAAGAAGTGTGATGTGATTGATTGATTAAAACAATCATGTCACAATTTATGTCGTGATAGTTCTCGAAGACCTGGGTATCGGAAAGACGAGATATTGGTAGATGAGTGGAAATCAAGTGCATGAGGAAATTGAGTCTTTCCAGTGTATTATGTTCATACAGATTTTGTGATATGATAGGTGTTCCCTAAAAAAGGTCACTTCTCCGAAAATTTGGAATTTTTTATTAAAAATTTTTCAATGCTACAGTTTGAGAATCTCTATGATTTTGAAATTGATATTGCGATGTGAAATGATGAGCGCTGGCCTATATAATAAAAGTTTTGAACTTTACCTTGTAAGATCAACCCTTCTTCTCCTTCACCACGTCCCTCCCATGGTCTGAATATTCCTACGGTCGTCTCCTTCGGCAGTTCCCTGTTATCACTGATTCTGACAAAGGAGTCTTTGTCGGAGTCATCGCTGGTAATGTTGAAGTTTCCATTTTCCCCAGTTTCTTTGTTTTGATTTCTGCTGCTGCTACTGTTGCTGCTGGAGTCGCTTTTGCTGGAGTTGTTGCAGCTGTCGTTATTATTGGTATTGTTGTTCTTATCCATAAATCGTTCTTTCTCCGCTCGAGGCGTCATATCGAGTGAGCGAAGGCAAAAATAACCTGGTTTTAAGAAAAAGTAAAAGACATCAGTATGTAACATGTCTAAATGAAAATCAAGAAAACAAACTAGGGGTAGGTCTGTCTGGTCCCTCTGGCCTAACTTAAGGGCTCGTCTTTCTATTCTGTAGGCAGTTCATAACAAAGGATACGCTTTTGGTTAGTGCGCGTCAGTCACAGTTTGGAATGGTGCACACCTACTAGAGATTCGCTAGAAATGTGTCGCGTTTTGTCAAAACCGGAAGAAAAAGCTCGGCAATATGGAGGCAACCATCTACGGTTTCAAATTTTTTAGAAGAACATGTTATGAACGGCTTTATGGCAAGTATCAATGTGGTATACATTAAAAAAAAAATATGACTGAGGCAAAGACAGAAGTATAGCAAACACCACTCGCAAGTCAGTTAATTGTTTTCTGTCTCTTCCGCATTAGTCGCAGCCATCTTGGCTTGTCCAGAGACTGGTACTTCCGTTGCTGAGGGAGGGATGTACCTTTTCATTTTGTCAAATTGCAGGGACCAAACAAAAGCTGCCCAGAGTAAGGACCCACCCCTCTATTCTCATGTACCCGAAATTCCCCCACACTCATTGTGACAGTCAAGCTCTACTCTCAAAGCCTTGGCTACATGATTTGCTCTCATGCATTAGCCCGCGGGAAAATGGCCGAAGCTTTTAAGTTAGTTAGAAAACTTAGATTTTTTTAATTACACCGGGAATAGGACCTCATCAATAATTGTGGCCACCATCTACAATTTCGAAACGTTTTAGTAGAACTTTTTTTTAAATTAACGGCCTTGTGTCGATGGAAAATGTAGCAGAAATTAAGGGTGGCATGTATGCTAATGAATGCGGCAAAGACACTATTTGCGCACTCTTTCCTAGCTTTTCCGCACCAGTCGCAGCCATCTTGGCTTGCTCAGACAATCAAATTTCAGTTGTTTAGAATCTGCGAGGGACCGTCCATAGAATAAAAGCACCGCTCCATTCTTCTACCTCACGGGACTTTTTATATAGCCCAGTTTTTTGTTTCCGTCTTTATCAAATTTTGCTCTTGATTGCCGAGCCGTGAGACAAAGCCCACTGCACGCAGAACTGCCCTACTTTCACACCAGGCAGGCTCTGAGGATCTGGCCCAATGTATACCCGCTGAAGAGTACACAGTGCGGGACTAGCGAGGATCTCCAATCTAAGTCTTGTATTATGATTCAGACGGAACTAAACTTCTAATAATTACAGTCAACTGAAGAAGAAAGAAGCTTACTGTAGAGTTATTTTGTTTCGGTGTTTTTTTTGTGTGTGCATGAGAATCTAAATTTTCCAAACTTTCACGAATTGAGCTTGACTCGCCAAAAAATTAGTTCCTGCAAAAAACAAAAATTCCGTTCAAATTTTTCGAAGGACTTAGTACTAGATCTAGTAAGTAAGAACAACGCAACTGCTTGTTAGTGTCCTCATTATTTGGATATTTTTTGGCAGTGCTGTAACAAAAAAAAAAATACGACTTAATTCACCCCGTACTGAAATTGTTTTACAATGTCATACAATGATATAGTGTACATGTCATTCATAATACAAACACATATAACAAAACACATCATATACATAATATATAATATTACAAATGAAATACACAACAAAGTCATTGCTGGTCGCCAGCGGTGCAGCGCTCTGGTCCCCCCCCCNAGCTCTAAAGCCAGGTACACATTTATACCTGAGTCGAGTGTGGAAATGAAAGTGAAGTCTCTTTCCCAAAGACACGACAACGTAAACCGCCCAGCTCGCAAGTCAAACATATAAACCTTAGACTTGAAGTCCTCAGTTTCTGAGTGCGACTCATAAACCGCACTGCCACGCTTCCTCCTGACTACTCTACACTTCTGCACTCACACACAGGAGAAAACCTTCATGTTTGACCTGCGAAAATCAGAACCTCCCGAAAAGCCATTTCCAACTTTAATGCGAAAATAGATCCTCGAGGAGAAAAAAACAACAAAAACAAAAAATGTATACGCTACATTCTAAATTCGTCTCGAACTTGAAATTAAAAACTGCCCTTTAAAATACGAGTTAGTGAGGTTCTTTTATTAAATAGCTATCATCGGTCAGATTGGAACTGCGTTAAAAGTTTTGTTTTGCGCCCTTTTTAGACAAGACTAACTAGTGCTGTGAAGGAATGCCAAACTTCTCTGATTTTAATATCAATTGACACAGTACAATACTGACAATTATGTATTAAAATCAAAGTCTTATGAACAAACTGTAACTCACTTATGCAACTATCATCATTCTGTCGAAGCAAACTAAGTGAACATATTTTATGAAGGAATTCTCAGATAACACTAGGAAAAGAGTAGGAAAGATGGATGGATCTTTCTCTATTTCACTAATTTTATAAATCAATAAAAGGCCATAGGCCTCCAGTGCCATGGAAGAGTGATATAATCATAACTGCCTGGTAATAAGTCACAGGTAACATGAAACAGTATACGTGACACATGAATATGTCTGTATATATTGACAGCATATCAAAAAAGTAACGCATAAACATTTATATGAGTCTAGACTTTAACTGGTCTTTGTTGTCCCTTTATTTTGTTTGTTTGGGAGATCTTCACAATTTCTAAAGGCTTCTCTTAAAAGTTTAGCAATGTTCTGGATTACCGTTTCATTTATGCTGTTCACTAGAGGGAATAATTTGTGAGTATCTGCATCATTGACAAAGGGCTGTCAGGTTATTTCTTTATGTATTGGGCAATATCATCAGATAGCACCACCAGGACAAAATCTGCAGTTATCATTTTCTAAGTTCTGACCGTCAGAAAGCTGTATTCTGGCCAAAAGTTTTTATTCTTTTGGAGAAAATTGAACAGCTGAACTGTTTGGTTTGAAAATGTAGTAGCTCTTTCTAAAAGAAAATTCTTGTCTCTTCACCAATTTCATGTATCATCTTAAGTGCCTTCCCAATTTTGCCGAAATAAATGTTGTGGAAGATGCGTAGATAGTGATAATAAGTAAATCACGAAGATGCAAAGGAAATGATTTTTACCAGAAGACAATATTAATCTTTTTTCTCCCGAAACAAACTTTAGCTAGAATATACTGTATTCTCTACAAAGTAAAGATTTGGGTAATAAACCATGGTGAGGTGTCACAGTCAACTAAATTTTCCATGGTTAGCTTGTATGTTTCAGGTGAAATTTAGTTTATTTGATGTCAACCCAGATCATAACTGTTGTACATATGCGGACGAGACGATATTCGACGGGACATAAGCAGATTAATTATAAACTATTTATGACGCTTTCACAGCACACTATCTAACAATTTTACAGAATATATTTTACACAGTACTGTACAGTCTAAACAGAACTTCCACTTACACAACACAGTACAATCTAAACAGAACTTTCACTTACACAGCACAGTACTTTCTAAACAGAACTTTCACTTACACAACACAGTACAACCTGAACAGAACTTACCAACACAGTACAATCTAAACAGAACTTTCACTTACAAAAATTCCCATTCATTCCTAGCAGTTGTTCTTACTCACATTCATTATAGCATAGTTTCTTCCCACTGGAATTTTTGTTAAGAAAAAAAAAAGGTATTCATGAGAATGAACTTTCTACATTGTCCGTGCATCAGAAGAAGGTAGTGAGTACAGTAGTAAAGAGTAGCATGGCCGGGTGATTATCGGGTTGAAAATAGAATGAAAACATCAGACCCTCACAGGGGTAAACTATTATAAATGCCATAGAAATGCATTTTATTCACCTTTTTCAACGATACTGCCTGAGTATTTGAAATGAAAGCTATTGTCTGAATGTTATGAAGAGGACCTGCTTAAGTGGCAGTGACAGTGAGAATAATAATAATAATAATAATAATAATAATAAATAATATATATGTACTGTATTTCTATAACAGCCTCTAAGCTCTTTACATACATAGAAACAGGAAGGAGTAAAATACAATATCTATATCCAAGCATATACTTATGCAACACACGTTTCAATATTTTTGATAAGCTAACAGGCTGTAAAAGTTGTTTAAAATATACTTTGATAAAAAAAATGCATTTACAACAATTTCTTGAAACTACAATCACGGTTATCTAGATTATTTAATTTCCGAACATTTTTTAGGACTTTATTTCAAAACTTATATTCTTGTGGACGTAAAAACTATCTACCCAAATCTTTTCGCATTTGCTTGGCACAGCAATGTATATGTATTCCCTTGGGACGACTAACAAAGATACTGAATATTCTGGCCTGCTGGAAAGTCTTGTGAGCAAACACTATTTGGATTCGAGACTTTTAGACTTCCTTGTTAGTAAAGGTGGACAATTTAATGAACTGCATGATTCTCAGAGTTTACTTTCAGTGCATCCATAAAAAAAAGTGGAATTGTCCGGCTATGCTTTGTTTCTTTCCCCTTATTTGCAGATCGTTGAATAACCAAATTTCAGGCTAAATAAAGAACATCTCTTCCCATGATTTGATCGACTGAAATGTAACAAAACGCTCTTCCTACTTTATATTAAATTGTATAGACTATGTTTATTTGTTTATTTCAAGCGATTTTGATTGTCAGCAGCCATCATATTTTTAGATGTCATTGAGTTTTTTGGGTTTTTTTTTTCACTTCCAGTACATTTTGATGAATATGAGAGATTTAAATCATAACTTATTTGTTTCTCACAATTGGTATAAGTATTGATAGTGAGTGTGTGTGTGAGAGAGAAAGAGAGAGAGAGAGAAAGAGAGAGAGAGAGAGAGAGAGAGAGAGAGTAAGATCATGAGAGAGAAAATTAGTGGGAGAGTGAGACAGACAGAGTGAGACAGAGAGAAAGAAAAAGAGACAAGATTTGTTCATGACTAAATGTAATTTAGTAACAGTTATGTGTATATGTGTGTGTGTGTGT
>JAWQUT010000140.1:1537921-1595839 GCA_033807755.1 Ellobium chinense
AGAATTTATCTCTTGAACTGTTGCCTGTCCTGTGATCATAAGGTGTCTTTAGGATCATATGCCATGGCCTATTTCCTTTATTAAGGAATGGTCTTTTTTTTTCCCTTTCCCCAGTAAAAGAAAAGTACAGTCAATGCATGAAGTACAATCCATCACATAAAAAGAAAATTCTAGCTCATTTTCTTGCTTCACAGTGGCCATATATTATTTCATTTAATCCAGAAAGTAATGGGGAAGAGGTGGAGAGGAACCACTCTGTTGAGGTATGGTGTAAGTTTGAAATGTTTTGCATGTCCCATAGCCTTTGATACTATTTTTAACAAGGCTCAGACCTCATACTGCACCCTACACAAAAGGGGCAAACAGGGAGGGAGCAAGGGCTACATCTAGCATCACTAGCACTAGAGAGCAGCACCAGTCATGAAAATCAATACTGCATTGCATGGCCATGGTGGTGGGCTGGCTGTAACACACAAGCAGAAGCAGACTGTATAATCATTGACGGGCCAGCCAGAACTTGAATGAAAAAGGGAAAACAAGGAGAAGAGAAATGTCTTCCTGACCTTCTCTTGTATGCCATGATTCAAGAACGCTGACTGGCATTGTACTGTTATATTGGGACATATTAGGGGTTGCAGGGTTGTCAAAGCTAGATTAGGGTTCTGTCTATGTCTGTGCATAGGTGATGAGGTGATTGTGCTCAAAGGTAGAGTACTAACTAATGTGGCAGTTTTAGGTTGGGCAGGGTTGAGTCATCGTATATAGTGTGATGTCATGGGGGGATGAGGTCATCTATTGAACTGATAGATTTATCATCAGTTTTTGTTTTTTTTCTTTCTTGTAGTGGTATGTCACTTTTACTCAGAATAGGCACATGAATATAAAATAATGTGGTAATGTTTCATTTTTATTAAGGAGTGGAGAATTATGGTTGGAGTGGTGGTGGGGAGAGGGGGAAGTTAGTTAGAAAATTTGATTGAAATGCAAAGCATTAGACAAAATTACCCACATTTTTAGGGCAAGTAACAACTGACAACAATTATTGCCTGAAATTTTGATAATTTCAGTTAGGTGTTTTTTTTTGTGTTTGTTTGTTTTCAGTTGGGGGTTTCTAAACTTGAGAAATGCTGTGGAGTGTGGAGAAAGAATGTAGTTGTCAGGAAAAAGAATTGAGGAAAAGAATAACTGGGGTCAGGGGAGGGCGGGGGAAAGGAAATGTCAAACCAGTGAAGGTCAGAAAGGAAATAGTACTAGTACTATATGAAAACAGGATTGTTTTGTGGTTTTGTTACCATTATCTTCACAAAGACTGAGCAGTGGCTGTTAGAGAATAATAAACATGATCAGACCCCATAGGACTGAGCAAAATGCATGATAATAGTGAGTGATGTCTATGCACAGCTTAAATGATAGAAAGGAAAAATATACTTGTAAAAATGTATAGCTGCTATAGAACTATTCATCCCTGCTTTCAGTTTTAGTTTAACTTAGTTTAAGCGGCAGAAACCAAAAATTAAGGAAGTATGACTTGTACTGCCATTTAGGGGTTCATGGAAAAGCAAATGCACTTATAAAAGATTTTTATCTATTGTATGTAACTGTTAAACAATTATTTCGTTGTTTTCATTATCATTTGTCCAAGTGAGCACAATAAAGAAACCTAATATCTCAAAACAAAGGATCATTCATTTAGTAACAGTCTTTTTTTTTTTGTTGTTGATTGCTAGACAGCCAAAGGTCACTGAAAGTTTGTGATGTGTCACAGTCAGAGTATGATTAACATGAGTTCCTGATGTGACCTGTGTCATGCTGAAGAGGTGTGGGAATAGGGTTAATTCCCTTGTCATATTTATGCTATGTCAACTAGCAGGAAGAGTGTTTGTCTGAACCTCAGGATTGTTTGTGGATTTGTCATAGTATTATCTTTGTGATCTTTGGACTTGAGCTGTATCCTGAATACAATGAATACAGTGATGTCCTCTTTACTCCACCTCTGATGACCCATAATACTTCATTTCTCTCATTCGCTTCCTCTAACTGACCTGTGTATTAGCACAACACCCACTTGTCAGCTCAAACAGTATTTTCTCTCCCGCTGAATCAAGATATTGAAGTTGCAAGTCCCCTGTGGTATCAATCAAGATTAAAAAACACATTTTTTATTCTCTTAAGAATGCTTGTTTGCTGCATGATAACAGTCTTGTGTTGTGGGCAAATGAGTAGACCTGCATCGTTGCTAAAATTACTGATGATCTTATTCAAATAAATACCTTGGAGATTTATGAATTTTGTAATTGGTTTCCTTTAGCTGTGTGAATCCTTCGCATTTATTGATTATTAATTATTAGTGTGTCAAGGTGTCCTTCTCTACAAACTTGACCTCAATTGCTGCATCTTGCAAAGTTAGATTGTTCCAAGGCAAACAACATCTAACTGAAGATCTCTAGAGGGAGATGCTTTTATTAAACAAATGTTTTAACCCTTCATTTCCTGATATTCTTCTGGCAAGGTGACACAGAGAGAGAGAGAGAGTGTGCTTATCTCTTGGCACAAAAGGTCCCAGGTTTGAATCCTTCTGGTGGCAGATTTCTTCTTGGTATTTAATATTTAAATATGTTAATGGTGACATAGTGAGGGGTGATAGACACAATTGTCTGCTAGTTTATGAACTGACCAGACTCAAAAGACAGTATTAATAACCTAAAGTTAAGAGGAGAGGTCAGTCCACCATCTTTCGCTTCAAGATGTAACATATTCCGTTCAGTATGTATCTCAACTGGATCCAGCCCCAGAATCCCCCAGTGTGCCCATATGAAACTGTACACCGCCACCTATTTAAACATACAGTTCTCAGGGACATCAGGAACAGTTTCTTCTTCCCTTCCCCAGCATGTTCAAAATATTGTACAGTTCCTCAGAGCAGCTGCAGAGAACTTGTCAATATCACTTCAAAGCACTAAGCCAGAGAGCAAAGTTCAAGGTTGTTGGATCATTATCAACAACAGTAGTCGGTGGTGTGATGGGATGGTAATCTGGTCTCTAATACAGCCATAGCCATGCTAAAAAAGGGAAATTAAATCCTAGCACAAACAATCCTGACATTGAAGCAGCCAGACTCCCCATCATAGGTTATATTTCTAAGATGTCCTAATATTGTTTGTGAGAGTCATACACTGACTTTGAATCAGTGTAAGGTCATGATAAAAAAGTACTCAACCATCTCTTTGTGTGCAGTTGCTTTTGGCCAAATCAGAATGCAAGTGATTATACCTAATCTCAAGGCTAAAGATCAGCAGACCATGGTGTCAAGGAAAACATGGGTAAGGACATGCCATCCTTGTCTTTTTGGATCTTATATCTGTGATCTTTAAAGATCTTAGTCCATTGGTCTACTTGACTATGGTTCACTTATTCAGTCTATCTGGGCTCAAGCTTTATGCAAACTCAGGCCACTGCTTCAGTGGAGTTGTTTTACCATCTGTGTTTTCTCCTTTCTATTCCACAGTGGTTCTAGTTACAGATGCGACCAGCTTCACATCCGCCCACATCATCAAGCAGCTACAGGAGGAAGGGTACCAGGTCAGGGGTACAGTCACCTCCCTTCAGGATGAAGAGGACAAAATCAAACTCTTGAATGAGCTGTGTCCTGAGGCAAAGTACAAGATAGAGGTGGTGGAGGCTGACCCAGCCAAAGCAGACACATGGGAAAGGTATGAATAACACTTGAGGCAATACACATGGCCCTTTTGAGACTATTAGAATATGTATGTGGAAGATTATTACTGATACAACTGTTTGTGCTATAGATAGCTATTGATATTATGTACTAGAAATCAATGATCAGATCAAGGGATATCTAATCTGCATGAAGCTGCAGAAAGTTAAAGGAATGGAATAGTTATTTGCTTCACAAACTTAATCTACCACATTATATTTTCATTGAATTTAAGCTGTGTACATATTTCCTTTGGCCTTACCAGCTCTAAGCAATTATGTCACTGGAATGTTGGGATTTTCACCAGACACGTGGACCATTACTTGCACATTCACCATACCAACTTGGAGATGATGACAGAAAGTGAGATAGACTGGCAGACGGTTGGTCCAGGTGGTTTCCTTGTGCGTCTGCACCAGTCATCTGCTCGCATTTCTCTCTTTATGACATCACACAGCCACATCACACAGCATGAGTGGCAGTGGCGTATGCAGAGTGAAAATCCCGACTTTTTCTAGCGCTGTTTTATCAGAGATAGTCAAGCAGAAAGTTTTAAAGTTTTTGAAAAGATAATGTGGATTTTTTAGGCAGTGAAGCAAATATCTACCCCGGTCGCTTTAAAACAAAAATTAATGTAAAGGGTGTCACATATCTTGAGTTCGCTGACTGTTCCATTTCATGACATTTTTCAGTGCAATGAAAGAAGTGCAGTATGTCATCTATGGTGTTAAGCCTGTGGCAGCTCAACCACCAGCACAAGAAGGAGAGGCCCCAGTGCAGCCAGCTGTTGAAGCTGTTCAGAATTTGTTCAAGGCCAGTGTGGAGTCTAAGTCTGTCAAGCGGATCGTGCTCACCAGCTCCTATCAAGCCATCACAGGTAAAGGCTCATGGTTTTTGTTTTGTTTTTTTTTAATCAGGTTTTGTGCTCGAGCAAAATTGTAATAGGGGAACACATCAGTATCATTATGAATGTGTATATCAAAGATAGTGTATTCTGTTTCTATAGTTTGAAATCGTTCTGATGTTCTGTTACAATGTTTCGGGTTTACGATAATTCAGAAAACCAAAAATTATCGTAGAGGATAGCATATTTTGATAAAAGTGCAAATAAAGGAAAACCGAGTTGAATTCAGGGATAAGGAGAGACTGGTATGTTAATCATAGTGTCTGAAAATGTTGCCATTGGCTACTGCCACCACCCATGAGATTAACATTCAGTAAATTCATAACCCTGTTCACGGCATATTGTCCCTTAGTGCTCTTGCTTTTTATCAACCTGTTTCCCTTGCCTTTAGTCATCCTGTATGATAAACAGGCTTCATGTCCCAATACTTTCCCCTTTTTTCCGCTGCAACTAGTTCAGGATACAGTAGAACTCTTACAGAACAACAGCACTTTACCCAAAATATCAGATAACCCAAATGTAAATAAAATATCCATCCAAAGGCCAGCTTTATTCTTTGGAAAATACTGCCAGTAATCTGATAGCGAATTTAAGGACACCTTCATAACAGTTAGGAAAAGTAACAAAGCAAATGAGCTCCTGCAATCACAATTTTCCTTCCTATTGATGGGCACATGGAGATTGTGTTAAATATTGCATCAGACAAAGGTGATAACAGTGTATGGTAATCTCCAATATATGCAGTGCTTTATCCAGTTGAGATCTGAGCATCTTTGGGGTCATCTCATCATCTGCAAACAAATCCATCTGCACACACTTTCTATTGCTTGTCTACACCATATATCGATCTCAAAGCTTACAAGTATCATTGAGATGGTCGTCTACCTCATATTATGCTTTATATTGATAAACAAAACTCACTTAACCCACCTAGATTTGACCAGTCACTTCAATTCCATGTAAAAGGATTGTAAAAGGATTCTACTGCAGTCATTCCATAACATAATGCTTGTTACTCATTCCCATTTCAGCCAGTCCTACTGCAGCCACTGACAAAGTGTTTACTGAGGCTGATTGGGCAGATGCGGAGACTGCAGAGCCTCTCATCAAGTCACTCATACTGGCAGAAAAATCAGCCTGGGACTTCATTAAGGAATTGCCAGGTACTTTTCATAGCCAATAGAGCAGGCTAACTTCTTAAATTCCAGATTGTTGACCAGTTTCACTGACATTTAAATATAGAAAATGGGTCATCCTACCATGTTTTTCAACTTTTGAGCTCATGGAGATCAGCATTATTGGTTTATCCTTTTACATTTGAATAAATAAATTTTATTTGCTAGAGTAGAATGAAATCTGCTCATAGTAAGAAGTGAAGGCAAGAGCATTCTCAGATTCTGTCAACGGCGGAATAAGATGATCACTGTTATGCTACTGGAAATTATTTATGCTGTAGAGCAATAATCAGGGTTGCTGTTTTGCCGATAATTATCGGAAATCCGATATTTTTTTTCCTTTTGGAGATTGCCGATTTTTCCGAAATACTTTAAATACAAGGGGAAAGTGGGCATATATGATAACATAAATTTATGAGGATATCGGGCCGTCGCAAAATTTTTAGATAATTTTTTGGTCAGCTGCTGGCAACCCTGAATAATACATTTATCAAAGTTCATGTTATATGGTTATTTTTAAAAGGTACCTGAATATCAGTAAAAATTGGGAAACTTAGGAAATTTATCATAAAATCTGAGCTAATCTATTCTTCACTACAAGTGCGATACAGTAATCTCCTTTTTTGCTCTCCTTTCAGATGCTGACAAGATTGATCTGGTTGTAATGAACCCCACCTTGCCTTTGGGCCCACCAATTCTGGATGCTCAACAAGATGTAAATACCCTTATGCACAAATATACATGTACTGGAAATTAATAGGTTTTAAACTTCCTCGAAGATTAAGACATTCCAGATGTCATTTTTTGGGTTTTTTTTAATATATTCTACCTCTCAGCTGCCTTTTTTTCACCAGAGATAATGTGCAAAGAGTGTCTTTCATTTTAGAATGTTTCTAAATGCAAAAACTTAGATTGCTCGTCCAGCACACGAGTTCAGCTGCAGAATTTCAGTGCTGTGAAAGTTTTGTTGACCAAGTCACATATCAGATGTTATATGGCGTTATTGTCTTGCATGTCAGTGAGTGACAAATCAGATGTCATATGGAGCGGTTGTCTAGCATGTTGGGCATGTAAAAGTGATAAAGTTTACTTTGTTGTGCTGATAGATCATACTGAACAATAATAACTTGATATTTTAGTTGATGTATTTGCCGGAAATAAACTTTGCTATCTAGAATAAGAGTTTAAAATGAAAATATATGGGTTTTTGTCTGGACCTTGTCTTACACGCTCTTCAAATAATGTGATTTTTATTCTGGTCTGGCAGTGGACATTAAATCTCTCTTCGTCAGATCTAGCCAAATCCCCTTTTAGTGTTCTGTGTGACATGATATAAACTTGCAGTTTTTGTGCCTTGCAGGTTGTGAAAATGGTGCTAGACCGTGGTATCACAGGCTGTCCCAAGGTGTGTTACTCTTTAGTTGATGTGAGAGATGTCGCAGCTGCACACGTAAAGGCTCTGGCTCTTGATAATGTGGCTGGTAAGTGATACTGTGTTTTGTTTGCTGTTCTCATAGGCTTTCTGATTTTTTGTGTGCACATATGTTATCAGGACACACAACATGAAGTAGGAATGGCTAAATATGACTTTCCTCTGACTGTGCCATATAGCTAATGTTTCCTCAGATCAGGAAAATCTGAAAAATGACAAGAAAGTCAGCAAAAATGTCTTATTATCTCTGAACTTATGGAGAATTAGAAAACTTGGATTAGCAGCTTTGTTTGAAATTACTCTCTCATGTATTGCGCAGGGTGAAAACTTATCAAACGCCAGAAAAAATTGAAGCAATTAAAAGTTAGTTTGTGATATTTTAAATATTTTTAACATAGCAGACTGTTAGAAAATTAAGGGTATCATGAAAAAGTCATGGAAAAAATTTTAAAAACAATCTGCAACTTGCCATGTTGGTGACTGGTAATTTATCTATCAACCACTCCCTCTTACCTCCTGGTTAGATAAGGTCTGAAAACCCTCTTGCTAGGATTTTTTTCAGGAAATAATTCTTTTCTGCTCCTCTTATGAGCACTCTTAATCTATATTCTTTACTTGTGTGCTGTCTCTTGAACCATTTCATGTGGCAGTCACAGGGTTTTGATACTGATTTTGTTTTAAGCTCATAAAGTTTGTAAGGGTTGATACACATATTTTCCTAGCAAGGTTTGATAAGTTGTCAACCGACTGATAATGTAATTCTACAGTTAGCTGGAACGTTTTAGGTATACAAGTTTATTTCCATTGTACCAATGTTACGAAATATGGATATGTTGCACCCATGGGACAGTACATCAGCTGACATATGAACAGACAATTAGATGTAGGATAGACATCTCAGCATCCTAACAGGGGAAATATTTAAGCCTATATAGATCAAAGAATATTGATACAGGCTGAATTTGGATTGGATTTGGACCCCCACCTTGTATTTTCTTTCTTCAGGAAACCGTCATATTCTGCATGGAAGCAACCTATGGATGAAGGATATTGCCGTGGCTTTAGCTAAGGAGTTTAAGCCACAAGGTACGTTTAATATAGAGTGACTCATATGTTCCCTGTGATGGATCCAGAGAATTGCTTGAACACTTTGACATGATCTATGCCATAATATTGTCACAGTCTGAAGTTGATTTCTTTGTAATGATTTTTAACTTGTCTTGTGAGATGTGTTACATATTTACATCACATCTTTTTTGAAAAAAGTTGTATCACAGAATACATGGACTAGTAGATTACTGGCAGTCAGAAAGACCTCTTTCAGTGGATGATATTCCCTAAAATGCGAGCAACGTTCACAGCTGGCTGTAAATGAAGATTTAGGTTGACAGGCAGTTTGAGAGAAGAGGAGAGAGGAAGGACACAAAAATAGAAAAGTCAAGACATTTTCTTTATTATAATTTATAATTTGTCCTGGTCATGTTTACAGGTTTGAGTATCAACATTTACCCCATTCTGTTACAGGCTACAGCATACACACAATGAGCCTGCCCAATGTTTGTTTGTGGGGCCTCAGCCTGTTCAACAAGAATGCCAAGACGTTCTTGCCAATTGTGGGCAAACAAAGTCAGTTTGACAACACACGGGTAAGCGGCTTTAGTGAAATCAAAGTAAAAAGCAATTTCATCCATTCATCCAGTTCATACAGAGAATGGAAAAGTACTTCTCATGTCAGAATTAACTAAAGAAGGATTGGATCTCTGATACATTATTTATTATTAAGTTAACTCTTGAGAACTATCTTTGTGCAGGGTAAATTGCTACTAAGAAACATAATGTAGACTGGACACTATATGAAACTGCAAAAGCTTCTAGAGTTTTATGAAAAGTGAGTGGATCCCTCCTTAACCTTTTCTGTCCCAAGGAGTCTATTCCTTGGCCGTCAGTTGCAAATGAAGGGAGATAAGTCAGTCAAAAGCAAAAAAAAAAAATCACCACACATTCTGCTACAAATCCATTTATATGGAAGACAAACATTATATAGATGGGCAGTTAGGATGGGGCTGTTCTGTTAGATGATGTTTTATGCCAAATCTCATGTACAGCCTATTTCTTTTATCAGATGAAGGATGTTCTGGGCATTACACCAAAAGACGTCAAGGAAACGGTTGTAGAGGAGGCCAATATCCTTATTGAGAAAGGTCTAGTCAAGAAACCCAAGAGAGTCCGCTGCCAGGGGGCATCAGCTGCTGCAGCAGGGGATGCCAAAGCTGAGGAGGGGGGTGAAAAGAAAGAGGAAGAGGGGGGTGAAGCCAAACCCAAAGAGAATGGAGACGTGAAAGAGGAAGACGGAGAGAAAGAAGAGAAAGCAGAGGCTGCGGAGGAGGGTCAGGGTGATGCACCACAAGAGGAGAAGAAGACAGAGGAGGGAGCAACAGAGGCAGCCCCTGCAGCACAGGAAGAAAAGAAAGAGGAAGCTCCAGCAGAGGCTCCGGAGGCGAAGGCGGAGAACTAAGCATGGAATGTAATTTTTCTTTTCATATGTCCAAAACTGATTGTGGAATTTAGGGGTATATATGGAGACGCATATGGCAGTTTGCTAAACATTTCCAAGAGCTGCTTTCTAAACATGAAGCTTCTCATTCAATTGAGCATTCTTCTTCTATTCCTTGTGCCTGCTTTTCCCATGCCATCGCTGATGTTTCCCTATGCTTGTATTACAGCTCTTGTCGGAAGCATAGTTAGCTTCTGCCCCTAATGAAGCCATGGGGTCATGAAAGTGTATTTATCATAAAATTCAAAGCATTGCATTGTATGATTCATGAAAGTTTGTGTGCTGAGTGTTTGCATTAAGTATGAAAAAAGAACAAAGGCTATCATTGATGAAGTTTGTTACTAAGAACATTATGGTTAGATAAGCAATAACAGAGTTTTGGCAGTTGGACATACACCTGATCAGAAATGTTTACTTCTCATAAATCCTTGGAAATCCTTAATCCACATTTATGTTACACATGGGGCCAGCTGATCAAAATAACTAAATTTGTCCATATGTCCTTTTACACCAGTAGCATAAATTTTATTACGCCAGCAGACTAACATTACCACAAATGTTAGTGGGTTTTTGTTTTTGTGTTTTGCATTAGAGCATCACATTTTTGTACATTAAAACATACTGATTACCTTGTGGTTTGCAACAGAGCTCTGTATTTGATGTGCCAGCATAGAACGTGATGCAATCTAAGTAGATTTATAAGGAATTTCCGTGCTTGAAAGAACACTGGTCTGAATTCAGGGCTGCATAACAGTAAAGTATATGAGAAAGAGTTGTGCAGATGTGGGACTGTATGCAGAAGTAAAATCAACCAAGCTTTCACCTTTTTAGAAATCACAAAGTAAACAGCATCTTGCTCATGCATGGCCACCTTCCATTTAAACAAGGTCGTTTTTATTTGCTAACAAATATATCCATCATAAAATAAATATGTAAAAATTACAATTATTCATGCCAGTCTTATGATTGACTTTGTTCTTTGTATTTTTCTTTCTTTCAATTGTATTGAATTGTTCACCTGCTTGCCATTCATAATAATGTCATCCATTTATAACAGTGTTTTTTTTACACATGTATTTTTTGTAAAATGCATTGCTGGCTTGCCATCCTTTTTTTCCCCTGCATATATTTTAACTGAGATAACATGACGAGATTATTTCCGCGTGTATTTTTATGACACTTGACAATATTGTTGGTGTCGCTGCACACAATTGTATTACTTGTGATGTTGATGTAATATAACAGTGCCAGAATCTAGTCTAGATTCAGCGTTGCACTACCATTTTGAAATGGAACTTGTGGCTTTTTCAGTCATTATTCACTCTTTTTTTTAAAATTTCATTGAATGAAGTTGTGCCCCAGCTTATGCTCAAGTCATTCTGTGTTTTCACTATTGTTTTTCATTGTGAAAATGCTGAAGTGTGATGGAAATAGTGCGCAGGTTTTGCAGCCATGGTGATTTCATCAATTTAAAACAACTTTTTATAGTTAGTGTGAAGTCATAAAGTGTGCTGATGTAATATTGTCTGCCAGTTTAAGTTCATAGTGAGTTGTGCCTTTGAGACAAGAACACATTGTGAAATGAGACTTGAATATAATGTTAAATGTGGCTTTTTATTGTGCTTTGTAGAAGTGGAGGGTTTACAGGGGCATTGAAAGATTGGTTGGGTTTAAACAAAAACATCTTGTACAAACTCAGATAACCGTCGGCAGAGATTGGGTGCATGTCCATTCATGCTGTGGCTATTGACATGCTTGCTTGCAATGTTTTTCTGCAGTGCATCTGATGAATACCATACAATATAAGAACAATTTGAGACTGTACCAGAATGTGGAGCTGATCTTGTCCTATTATGGCATGTGTGACATACATTTCAGTTTTGTTTTCCGATAACTCTGTAAATATCTCTTTGCAGGTAAAGTGTAGCTTCCACCTTGATGTTTGATAATGAACTCATTCCTCAATTGTTTAAGAAGCTAGCAAAACTTTCATTCTTAACCATACTTGCCACAAGTTTATTAGCCTCATAAGCAAGCGAGGATGACACAGAACAAGATTTCAAGTCTAAACACAACTATACATTACCTGTAAAGTACGAATTCGTAATCACAGGTATTTATTTCTGTAAAGCCAGAAATATGTGTTGCTGGTATGTTGGTAGGACAAAATCAGCAGCCTTGTGGCACAGCCTCATAATGTTTGGTTGCTGTGCCGAAGTGTTAGCTATTGTTTATATAAAGCAGAGAATGGTACAGCACTGTTATGATGCAAGTTTGGCATGTATGTGACGCTATTCTCCATTAGTGTACTTAATCTCAATCAGTCACATTATTCCATTTGTTAAGGGTTCCCCCCCCCTCTATTGTATAGATCGGGTAACTTGCCAAACCATGGTATGATACAGATAATAGGGTTTATTTATAGCCTTGGAGAAATGATTGTGTTGTTCATAATTGTGATTCTTCGATCAGTAGATCACTGATTGTTTGACATACTGCTGACAGCCTGATAATGTTTCTAGCCTTGGTGCAAGCGCTGGTCATCCCTACCTCCCATTTCAGTGTTGGGAGATAAATGTTATTAAGGATGTGTTAATTATCAGGTGTGAATAACTGACCACCAGCAAATGGGAGACTTAAGAGTGACAAAGGTATCAGTGTGATGTCAAAGAGTCATTTGGAAATGCACAGATTGTTTAAATGGTTACCAAAACACAGTAGTATTTACCTGTGTGATATGAAGAGATTACAACAAAATATTCCATAACAAGTCCAGTCTCCATTCAGTTGCTAATTTGAAAACAAGAGAAGAAATAAAGTAGTGATATTGGGATTGTACCAGTTGGTGAAGGCCAGTAACTTTTAGCATATGTCAGGCACTTGCAGTGACCAGAAAAGGACTGTATGATAAAGACCACTGTATTCAGTGTACCGGTACTATTTGTTGAGTTTTGGGGGAACTGATGCTGCTGAGCATAAAAGGCAGTATTCCTGAAATAATGGGATAGAGAGCCCAAATGGAAGCACTGTAGCTAATTTTCTTGTCACAGTCTGAAACATTGTGATTTTTTTTTTTAAAGAAAAAACTCCAGGATAAAGACTTCTTACTATTCAAAGTGATGATGAATATTATATATTTGCACTGCAGAAATCAAAAGCATGCCTTATACTTTCTACACTACTGACTTCTGAACAACTTCTCTGACTCCCTGGATCACAGATATAAATATTTGAAACATTCTGAACCTCTTTCACTTCTACATGATTTAGCTGAAACTGTGTTTTTCTGTGCTTTTACATTAACAGTATTGTTATTGGTAATAATGACAAAATACTCCCATTTATTTTTATTTATTGGAATGTTATAAGTTACCAGATGCCAGGATTGATCTTCTTCAGAGAATCTTTTGTATTGTAGATCTTACATGTGAAGGTATCTTACTGGTGAAATTTTGACATTACAGTTCACTGCAAGTCACTCCTCATATAGATACAGAAGAAAAATCAGGAAAATAGAGACGGAAGAATAATCAGGCAAGAAGCATTTGGAAAAAATTCTGGGGTGATTTGAAGCAAAGAGTCATGAGAATGAAACTAATGTTTGTAACTGGATCTGAATATTATTTCTAGAGCTGCAAGTTACAAAACTGATAATCAATAGCTTGCAGTTTTCATCCCCCACACTTCAGTGTGGCGCTTGCTGTTGTATTACCTGACACTAAGTTCTGTATGAGTTTACATCACAGTGAAGAAAATCTTCCGCTTGAGCTTGAATCAGGATATCTTTATGAGCAGGGTGAAATAGTCAGATGTATTGAGATGATTATTTTTGTAACATTTCTGCTTGTTAGGCCTGCTGTGTTCACACCAAGACAATACTGTAATCACTTCTGTTGCATGTTTATGTGCTTTTTTAAGTCAGTAAGCTGCTTTAAGTATTTGTCGTGCCTATAGCATTTCATTGTACTTAACATTTTCTCACAACAAGTATTAATATATCTTTGATCTCTTTATATCTTTTTTTTTTTCCTCTGGTTTTATTCATAAAGAAATATGTTCTTTTTAAAATGAATTACAATTTCAGGCAGTGGCAAATATGTCATAATTTTTTGCTATTCAACATGACTGTCCATCTCATTGTGGACTAAGCGAGTGGATGATTTGCTCAAAGGACATTTGTTTTCTCTTTCCACAAATACCATGGTGAATGTTGCGGCTTTTGTACCCTCCAAATCATGTGAAATCGGTACCCTCTTCTAATAACAAGATGTAAGTTCTTTTATTACATTACAATAATCAAAATAGAACACAATGATGGACAGTCACAAAATGTAAGGCATTGATTGCAAGGGAGACAATAATGACAATTTTAAGTTTAAAGGTGCTTTATACCATCACTCTTTGGCAAATTACAAATGAGATGTCAGATTGTCCATTGTACATGTTTTGGTCACCATATTTTATGACTTGAGAACCTTGTCACAGTATTTTTTACAATCACAGTGCTTTTAAAAGGGTTGTTTGGTCATTAACTTTTGATGACATCTGACACTAAGAAATACTCTTTCCACATGATCATTTTATACATGCTCATCAAAGACAAACAATAAACAAAGGAGTATGTTGGTCATTCATGCCATGCAATGAAATTGTTTCTTGCACATAATAACTGATGGAAAAAGTGTATTGGCACCATGTTTGAAACGGTTTGTAATGGAAGATCTGTGCAAGTAATGTGCCATACCAGAATGAAATGTCACTTGTCAAGAAGCATTCCTGAATGTCTTTTTTTACACAAGAAAGCAACCTGACATCTGGAAGATCTGCGCAAGACATAAGCCATCCATAATTTACAACTTTTTTGCAGAGAGGTGGATGGTTTCAGAGTCGTCTCCATTTCAGCTGTACCAATAGGGAAGGAGACGGCTTTGAGACACACATATATATATTACCATGGAGAGATGTTTTTATTTTGCACATCTGTACTACCATCACATAAAATAGACTGCCTTTGTACTCTCGGCCTGTTCTTTGCTAATATTGTTGTATTTTTTGCAATGTGCCTGAATTATTTTATACACTAAACCTAAATATATATTTGTAATCCTTTTTCTTTTTCATTATGGCTTATTGGATAATGGTGGTGACAGCCCATGTATATTTTTCAGTGTTCAGCAGTTATTGCTAGTACAATTGTTTCTGCCAAATGTATGATAAAATCATTGCAGTGTGTTTTGCTGTACTTTGACCATGGCCATATATCTTTATATTTGAACTAACATATTTCAAGATCTGAGTTTCAGCGTAACTCTGCGACATTGCAAGAAACATTCTGAGGCAAGATTTGATAGCTTACCTTCATCACAAATTCACGTGCATAATTTGCTTCAGTAATTGAATTCCTTAAGATTTAAGAGAGATAAGTAACATGTGATCAATATTGAGCAAGCGTTATTCCTCTTGCATTTAGCTTTCAAGTAGCAAAATTATTTTAGCATTTTCCAAGTCGCCTTCTCTGCATTTTACTGATATAAAAGATAAAAATTCCAAAGCATGCTGTTATACATTCACACATTCCCTGCAACAAATTCCTTTTGTATTTTCCATAAGATTTTATTAGATGAAAAGTAAATCTCATAGATGACACCAAAGTAAATTGCGAGACAAATTTTTCCAAATTGACCCACGATCCAAACACTAAATAATCATAGTAATCGTACAATTACCAATTGACACAACATAGCAGCACATGATTTTCCTGACAATGCATAGTTCATCAAATAAGATTTGCTTAGTGGTCTGCGGTGACCGCATATCACTATTCGGTTTTGCATCATTTCTATGAGTTATATGAATTTGTCTGAGGTCATGACTGGAATTTGTTAGTGCTGCTAGTCAGAATACATGATTTTGTGATCAGATTTGTTGAGAACATTATGAACTAAACCATGGATGGTTGACATGCCTTCTTTTGCAGACATCTGAGCAGATTCAGTCCTGCTCTCCATTTTGCTCTCCAGATCCTGATTTTCTGTCGATCATTTCCAAATTTTCATTCTGCAGTGTTGGCAGGTCTTGGACAGGCTGAGAAAGTCAGATTTGTGAGATAGATTTGTCGCTGGTGTGGCATAGAGATACATAGCACGTATGAATCTATGGCATAGTGGCTATAAATTTAACAGTAAAATATTGAGCAAGTGACTGGACCCTGGCAACAAGTGGTTAGGGACTTCAAGTGGGTGAAGTCTTGAGGTTCTATTGCATGTTCTACCATGTACAATCTGGTGCTGCCTGATCAAGGCTTGGGGAAGTTGTCAACCATTAAAGTGGCACCTTTTTAAACCTTGCTATAAAAACCAGTTAGGATAAAAGTAGGTTTATAGTTTATTAAAACTCCCTAAGGGTTGACTTGTAGCACTGATATCAGCTAGCCGTTGTATGTAACCAGTTATGACAATATTATGCATTTTAATTCCACAAAAGAACCAAACATATGTCTAGTGCTCTGCGTTGTCCTGCTTGTATTCCTCCCCAACCCTCTCCCATTTTATTTTTTGTTGTAAATTCAAGAGAGAAAATACTGCCTGATCTGATGAATTTACATAACTATTAACAATGGTGGCTTCCCCTATTTCCATGGGAAGTTTCGTTTTGCATTTCTGTCCGCTTTAGATTGTCACTTGTATTGTTGTCAAGTATGACGGAAGTATACTTACCAGGCTGAAAATTTGTTTGCTCAGAAACAGTTTGTTTTTTTTTTTTCAGTTGTTTGGTCATGCTACTTTGTTTAAGATGTATTGGTGTGTAGCCTACATTTTAAATAAAACATTCTAAAAGTTTCTGGTGAAAGTCATGATTATCTACTTAACTCTATCAAATTGCAGGTGGTAATTATTAATTCTTATGTTTTCATGTGTTCTGTAAAATGTATTTAATATTCCTACTAGTCCTTATATTTATTTTACAAACTTAACAAAACAGTATAAGTCATTTTTTTTCAACTCTTGGGTAAATATGTCAGTATGCCTTTAATTTTAATGAGTATTTATTTATTAATGATACTTTATTTTTTAATGAGCATGCAGTGCAAATATAATTCAGTATTCATATTTTTATATTACTCATCTGTCATAATCTTTTTCTTGGTCAGTTGGCTAGCAAATGCCTGTGTCCGTTATTCAAAATGAGGTGGTGATGACTTGGTGCAAACTGCTTTGAATTTTAAGCAAGGATTCCCATATAATGAGAATTTTGAAACTCCACAAGTTTAAATATTTTTGCTAGGCCAGCCACATCTTTTTATCCTCACCAAACTCTATACTTTGCCACACTGAGTATCAGGAGTTGTTACAGCTTAGGTGAAAAACAAGAGGAACCATGAATATGATAAATAAAATTTGAATTTCACTTTTAGACATGAATGTGGGTATATTAGGCCAAAGAAAACGTGGCATATCCTGGTATACACAGAAATGGGGCAAGAAATTGTTCCATGACTGCTGAAAGGGAATAAAAGTAGACTTGAATAAAATGGGATTGGAAAAAAAATGAAAGAAAATCAGCATTTCATTTCAGTGTATGCACTGAAAGTCTGAAGGACAGGCAAGTCCCCGAGAACAGTGTTCTGTGAAATCATGGAAGTGTGCTGTGCAGTTTTGCCTGTGTGGAAGAAGTAGTTTTGTTCATATTTGAAGATCTGATTTTTTAAATTTATATTTTATATGATCTGTATTTACTTAATACATTTTTAAAGGTGACAATTACTGTTCATTGTTGCTTCCAACCAGTATTGATCAGCATGTGTGCTTCATAACATTAGTACGCAAAACAAATGTACTGCTTCCTATATTTTTTTTAACCTGTTTTTTTTTATTAATTTTTCATTTGTGCTTGGCTCTTTTTGCAAGTATAAATCACGCTTCTGTAGCTCATGTATCACTGTCAACAAATGTAAAATACAAAAAATTTTTGACTGGTATTGTTGCTGTTGTATATATAGCATTCACCCACAAATAAGTGTAATTTTTTTTTTTTTTTGCTTTGGATGTTTCGATTCAACATTTTCAAATTCCAGGAGTTTAAATGCAAAGCATTGGAGGAAAAGTAAAGGTTGAAAATGATCTGGATATATAGTTGGTTTTCAGATGATTTGCTCTGGACTCTAACGGATTTAGAATTTGAAGAAATCAGTGGGAGAAGAACATAGTAGATGGGAAGGCTTTGATTATTTTAAGAGATGTTTGTGTTGTGACTTGTAAGATACAAGAAGGAGGACAGTCAGATTTGTCAGTGAGGGCCACAGAGGTTGTGTTTTCAGAAAGTAGTCCAGTAGTTCATAACTCAAAGCTCATGTTCTATTTTCTTGTTATTATTCTCTTTTAACCAAATGAAGTGCATTATTTCAGAGGCACAAGATATCTTAACTTCAAATAATATTTAATCTTATATTTACTTTAACTAGTCCATAATGGTTTGTTTTGCCCATGAAAAGTACTGTAAGTGCTGGTGCAAGGGTCCAGAGTTTTTGTACAGTTCACTAAGGCATAAGTTTTTGGTCAAGGCCAAACGTTTTGACTTTGTTACCGAAGGAGGTTTATTATAAACTGTAAGGGTCCAATTTGAGAATACATTTCTTTGGAAGAGGATGTACAATATTTTTGAGAATTTCAATTTTTTAAGAAATTGGTTTGTTTTGGTTGTTGTTCGGTTTGTATTTTGAAATGTTGCCTAACCCTGCTCTTGATACTATACTGTAACTGCTCAAGTATAACTTTGCACTCCATGGTGAAATAAAAACTTTTATTTAGAAAATGTATCTGGTCGTTTTGTTGTGCTTGACGTATGGACTATTAGCAAATAAATCCTTTGAATGCTGACCTAAGATTTGTTCTCTTTTGAGATTGAGTACTTAAAATCATGAGAATTGAAACAAGTCTTGCATATTTATTTTATTTAACATAAAATAAATATGAAATCACAGGTATTTTCTGAAAGATAATAGGCTAGAGCACATCAGGAGGTGTTAGGTTTTCCCACAGGGGTTTCCAAAATATTAATCAACTTTGATCACCATGGTAGTTCAGACCACTCTATCACAACATCACCTCAGTGGTTTATCGCACTCAAAGATTTAAGGAAATGTTTATACCTTGGTACCGAGTGCATTTTCCCAATCAGCGTGGGATATCTGTGAAGAACTTCCAGTGGCGCCAGCGCCTCCCCAGCTCAGTGTTAAGAAATGAGTTTCACGGGACCTTCGCGGTGAGGGAGGAAGAAAGCAAGGAGTGGACTGAATATCACAATAAAGAGGTTGCATAAGCCATATCGTAAAAGCCTGTTTGAGCCATTTGATGAAATTTCGTCCTCAGACCATGCGAACGTCCTGAGATGGCTAAGGCAAGTTCATAGATCTGGTGCCACCACTGTGCTCAAATTGTATACCGTACTCACACTGTTTATAGTGGGGGTGGAGAGGTCTTTCATTTAGATTTTTCATAATTTTAGATGAACGCGTTAAAAAAAAAAAGAGACCTTCTTTTGCAGACCACAGGCCCGCACAAATGCATTCCGCTGAAGCCATTGGGAGACACTGCCTGCAACAATTATTTTTTTTATAAATTTGGGGGTGAATTTCTTCACTTTAGCAGCACCGTTTCGGGCTATGCGATTATTTCTATTTACAATCTATCCAAAAGATCGTCCAGAGATTTTAGTCCAGCTAGGCTACTGCAAAATAGATGGAAATAGATGGATACAAAGGAGACAACATAACTTTGCAACCTTGCAGGAAGCGCAAGAAGGATCCACCAGCCGATAACAGGGACAATTAGTCGAGTGATTCATCGCCGGGAACTGACTTGGAGAACAGAGCACTGAATGGAATTGTACCTGGTGCAGTGATCTTTGAGAGCTTGCGCGTTAACGATTGGATCTCTTAGCATCATAAGAATTACATTAGTGCATTGGGGCAGAATGCATCCTTAATATCGTTTAACATGCGGAATTAATGTAATTCTTATATTGGTAAGAGATTCCATCAAGTTCCCAATTGTTTTGGGAAACAGGTAATAAGTAACAAGGACCTTGTGTTGCCCAGCCCACATAGGAATCATGCAGAATTAAAGTAATTGTTATATTGGTAAGAGATTACATCAAGTTACCAATTGTTTTGGGAAACAGGTAATAAGTAACAAGGACCCTTGTGTTGCCCAGCCCACATAGGAATCATGCAGAGTTAAAGTAATTTTTATATTGGTAAGAGATTCCATCAAGTTCCCAATTGTTTTGGGAAACAGGTAACAAGTAACAAGGACCGTGTGTTGCCCAGCCCACATAGGAATCATGCAGAATTAAAGTAATTGTTATATTGGTAAGAGATTCCATCAAGTTCCCAATTGTTTTGGGAAACAGGTAATAAGTAACAAGGACCCTTGTGTTGCCCAGCCCACATAGGAATCATGCAGAGTTAAAGTAATTTTTATATTGTAAGAGATTCCATCAAGTTCCCAATTGTTTTGGGAAACAGGTAACAAGTAACAAGGACCGTGTGTTGCCCAGCCCACATGGGAATCATGGTTTGCAAATTCCACATCGGGTTGGTTTGCATGTTACGGCTCACATGATGCCTATCTGGCATTCACATTGACATGCTGGTACTCATACAACTACACTCAATGTGCCTGCTTGGAAGCATGAAATTAGTCCGGGTGCAATATGTAAATATGCAGTCTCCTCTCGCCTGAAAACAACTGCTATTAGGCTTTGTGGTGTAGGTACATATGACTAACACCCGATCATTGTTTAGAGCCATTTGCGATCAGATCGTATAGAATCCCCCGACCCGATCACTTGTGATCTGACTGATTAAAATCAAGAAATTCATTCAAGAAATCTGTGACTAGTGCCTGCTTAATACCATTGCTCGAGAAGTTCACAATAAAACAATTAAGTCATAAAACTTTAGATGTGGTGTGGAGAATTTTAATCTTAACAACAACAAAACAAGGCGTGTATAAAGTTTCCTTTACTTCACAATCATAGTTTTGAATTCGTGTCGAAACAACCGTTACACTAATTCAAACAGAGAAGATAATTAATCAGTCTTGACTGCTTATTCCCCTTGATTTATTCAATGAATTCCAACCCTTACTACAACAATGGGCGACATTTCTGATTACATGTACTGAGTTTAGTCTGTTACTTTCTTCTCTCCAAAACTGTGTAGTGGAATGATAGACAACAGATTCTAGTTTCTTATGAAAGAAAATTGGCATTTTGCATTTAATTCCCGCAGAAATTCCTGCAGATAATGCCAATTAGCGAAAATGGCGGCCCTCAGAGATCTTAAGCAACGGAAGCGTGAGTCTCTAAGCAATCAAATATGGCTGCTATCGATGCGGAAGAACTAGAAAAGAGTTCACTGACTTGCGAGTGCAATATATCTTTGCTTCATTTATTAGCATACATATCACACTTGATTTTTGCCGACACAAGGCCTTTGATAAAATGTTGGCCAAGAAATATGAAGCTTAAGTGGTGTTCCGCCACTGTATAGAAGCTCTTACTTCTGGTGTAATTCAAGAAATTTCAGTTGCTCAGGACGGACAGTTCAAGAAAAGCGCATTTTTTAAGTAAATCTTTCAACAAAATTGAGTTTAAAAACTCATTTTGTCACGGCTGATGAAAGTCGACATAAATTCCATGAAGTGAAAATAAAATAATTTTAAAAAAAAACAGCGTGTGTCCTTTATCTCTACGTTCACACATATACAGTTGCACTGCAGCTCGAAAGATCAGTCAGACACATTTGTGTATGAACTTTATCAGTATGTTTCTGTGTAAAGGATTTGATTGATCAAAAACATCGCTAACAAATGTTATTGTACTATTTTCGTCTCTTCTGCTAAAGTGTCCTTTTATATCTTTAAATAATTTCATTCAGTGCGACATGTTATTCACTCTCATTGTACCGCATGGTATGTGCGTTCCTTGTGCAACAGTTCGAAATATGGTCACTAATTTCAAAGAACCGTTGCTGAGTATATAATTGCATCACATGATTGAACTTTGTCATGGTCATGCTCCATGTCATGGCGTTTGTTTTTGCGAAGCGTGAAAAACGTCTACTGTTTATTGTCAAAGTTATGAAACAAATAGAGGGATTATTTTGTTTTCTTGTGGCGTCACCCTGTACATGCCTGTGCATGTATCGTGTCCAGATTCGAAAAACACAAACTTTTTTTTGGTCAATGCTCGAGCAGGAGGGTTCTCATATATCCCGAAAAGTGCGCTTGCAATATCAGTTTGAGAATCCCTTATTCAAATTCTTATCTTATCGCTGAGCACGATCTTCATGTTCTCGCCAGTGTTACTCTCTATATAATATATAGATTAAGTCCTTCAGATCTAGATATACTCTAATACTGGAGATTTGGTGGAGCCTTTTTGACTGTCACGTGACTATTGATTAAGTTTTGGACAGTTTGTGGAGCCTGTAGTATGCAACAAGAATCTCTAATTTCAAAACAGGGGGAAAAAAAAAGTCTATAACAGAACTGAATACTCTTGGCTATGAACCTCTCCCGTAATCCTGTGTCAAGATGCGTTTAAAGCACTTAAGCTTCACCTTTAACCAGTCCGTCTAAGTTTGTAACGATCTGTGTAGTGTAATCCAGTGGAGTTCCTTTGGGCAAAGAGTAGATTCATAATTTTAAAAAATCGCTTCAGCCGACATTCTCAAACTAAATGACTCATTAGTAAAGTCGTTGGTTCGGAACTGCTATTTCAGGACTCGGCCTAGCAATATTTTCAGCGTCAGTAAAATTCCCTGAGATGGTTTGTGAAAATGGCCCCCTGACACTCTGTGGAAAAGGATCCACGCGAGGGATACGTACAGTCTCACTGAAATTGATCACACCTGAGGACCGTGGAACGGCGAGGTTGGGATCGCCTGTCTGTGTTGAATGATGAGTAGTCTCTAGGTGATTCTCTATAGCAGTCTGACCAGATTTGTCAATGGGCAGGTGCAGTTCTAGACTTTGGTCTGGCTGTGTGTTTCCTTGGTGATTACTGCTTTGCACTTGACGATGAAACACTGACGGGAAGGTGTACAGAGAGGAAAGAGGACCAGGTTTCCGGTTTAAATATCTACTGCCATAGCTGAAGGTGGATGATGGTGTGAAGAGGTTGTGAGAGGGAGCAAAGTTGGTTTGTAAAAAGCTATTTGGCAATCCAAGGTGTATGTTGGCCATATCTGTTTGGTCTGTGGCATTAGCTGTATCGCTTATTATGCCTGAGCCTGCAGTGCGATGTGAATCTTCTGGACTTCCTATAGTGTGAGACTGATAGCGTGCCTGTGAAGCCATCGTTTGCATGAGATCATGATTTTGAGACGAAGCCATTTCTGACAGAGGACGTGGAATATTCTGAGAATCGGTAGTTTCTTTGTTGCCTTGGTCTCCTAAACTCATGCCTGCGGCATCTGGGTCAGTGAAAGACTGATGCATGTTCAACATCTGAAACAACGGCAACTCACGTTGCTGTTGCCTTGGCGGCTGCTGCTGTTGATGATGCTGCCTTTGTTGGTGCTGCCACCTCTGTTGTTGCTGGGGGAAGTGGTTGTTGCTGGTGGGAGGCTGATGACTGTTGCTCTGTGGTTGTGGGAAAGGTCTTTGCGGTTCTGACAGGGCAGGCTGATCAATGGGAATGCCTTGCTGGCTATTAAAGCTCAACACATCCATGTATGGTTCATTATTTGATACCGATGGCGTTCTTGGGGAATTCAGAGATTCCCAAAGACCCATGGGAGGTTGTTGACCCTGAGCGTCTTGAGCGAAAGAAGGATCGAAATTGTGAGGAGAACTTTGTGGGCTGGCAACATCGTAACTAGAAAGTGACTGGCCTGGCTGCTGCGGCTCCGCCATTGGTGTCTGTTGTGTATTCCATGGTTCATTGCTCAGCTGCCCAACTGAGCTACCAAGTGGAGAGTTCTGCTCATTGAGTAAGAACTGTGGAATGAGCCCAGACTTCATGAAGGAGGGGCCAATTGTTTGCAAATTTTGACCATTGCTGTCATGACCAGGGCTTCCACTGTTGATATCCATGTTACCTGTTCCAGTATTAGAAGATCCAGGCGGTCCAAACTCCGGACCCATGAAATCTGAAGGAGGGGGTGCGTTTATCCTGTCCACCTCTCTGGTTAGCGGCATATTCTGACCTCTTACGTTTGGGCCAAATCCTTTTTGCCATTGGTTGGCTCTGCCAAAGTTGCCGTTTGATCTTCCAGAAGATCGGATTGATTGGAAAGAAGCTTGTTGGTAATCTCCTCCACGCTGAGAACTTTGGAAACCCCCTCCAGAATTCCTGAAGGACAGTGTCCTGGAGGATCCAAAGTTTGCTAAATCGTAAAGTGTTTGTGATGCCTGGGAACTGGGGTTTGAAGTGGGTCGCAAAGTCTGGAAATTTCCAGGATAGTTTTGTTGTTGTTGCTGCCGCTGCTGCTGCTGTTGCTGTTGTTGTTGTTGTTGCTGCTGCTGCTGCAGTTGCTGCTGAAGAAGTTGCCTTTGCTGATGCTGGGCATTTGATAGAGCCAGCCAGTTATTTATTCCACTGAAGGGTGTGTTTCTGTTTAGGTTATTAGTTTGTACTGTCGTTAACAGAGAGTCAAGAAACGTAGACGGCGTTCTTGTCGTTTCCTGTCGGGGCTGAAAATTTCTGGTGTTCACCGAAGAAGTGCTTCTTTGCAAGCTCATACTGTTTACTTGGCCAGGCAATAGAAGTCGTGCTGTTTTTCCATTGGAGTTCCTGCTCAAGAGCAGAGACCTGAACAGATTTGGTTCCGAAGAACTGAAAGCTGCCTGTCTTTGTAGCAGGGCTGCCCTGTTTGAAGCAGGAGGTGGGTTCCTATCCGAGACGGGTAGAAACTGCTGAGACAACATCCCAGGCGATTGCTGCTGACGCCTTTGCTGCACGGACTGTTGCATCGCCAAGGAAGGACGTAAGGTGTCAGCGCTTCGGAGGAACTGCACATCGTTGACGTTGTTAATTTTACTGTCGAAGAAATTATTATTATTATTAAGATTCCGTCCATCTACCAGTGCCCCAGCATTGTCCAGTCTATTTCCCCAAGCGAGTGGAGATACTGGTTTAGACTGCAGACCGTTGTTATGGGAGTTAGGGTTAGGGGACCAGACATCTGCTGGCGGTGTATTGTACTTGAATTCATATAGTCCGCACGATTTGGCACAGAGGGGCCTGACGGTGTCTTTGATGTTGCCAGTGCATTCTCCTCTACTGGCGAAAAACTCGCAGGTCGAGTCCAAGAGGTTGTTTCTGTAGGGGCCAGGACCTGGACAGGAAGAATAAATGCAATGTTTCTGACTAACGCAGGGGTGTCTCTCACGTATTGCATTATAACATACACAAATCATTCAGCAAATCTAATTCTTGCTGGCAAAAGCAACAGTTTCCAAGGAGCACACAAACACATTAACAGGGAACAGTTGTTATACAAACAGATGTGTTCAGACAACATCCAGGAATGAAAAACAAAAGTTAGGAAAAAAGTTACAGAACAGGAATAACTAAGCAGGAAGAACCAGTTAGGATAACATGTTAAATTGGTGGAAAAGAAAGATGGAAGTGAACGAAAATAAGGCACAACTTCTGCATACTGGTATCATTATTTATAATAATATATGTAACACTAACAGAAGATGAGACCACGTGGTCGCCATAGATACGCAAACACGGAACAAACAAAAAAGCAACAAACAAGCAAACAAACAAATAAGTAAACATACAAACAAACAAAATGAGGCCGACATAAGAGACGTGAGTTCGCAAGGTCAAGCCAGTCCCTTCTCTGTCCTCTCTTCCCTCTCGCCCCACCCTCCCCCTCCTCCTCCTCCCTTCCAGGCCCAGGGTAGGGTTAGTTGTAGGGTGGAGGAAAGACAACACTTTTGGACAGACCCTAACACTATCAGTATCTTTGAATCTCTGTTTCTTTGCTCTTTCCTAACCCTGAGCTTTATCCCAAACCAATCAGAAGGTGGGATAGTCGCTGGGTACTGCTATCTTTTCCCCCCACCTCTCAGTAGCTTTAACCAATCCATGCCCTCTCATAAGGCTAGATCTAGATCGCGGCCCCTTAGCAGTGAAATCAGTTTCTCTCAAACTGCAACCGTCTCGATAGTCTAAGGGACTGTACTCTTAAAAACTCAGGGTGAACGATTTTACGAGTTACTCCCGCCTACACAAACAAACAGAGAAAAGTTTACATACCGTTGAAAAAGGCTTTTTCCATGCCAGAGCGACATCTGCAGACACACATGCTGTCCATGTAACAGAAGTCGCCACAGTGAAGACTTGGTGAGCAGCCGGCTGAAACAAGAACAGATAAATGAGAAGTTACCTATAGTTCACAGATTCTACCACAGTGACCTGTTGCTATGACGCTATCAACATTGGTGAAATAGGGAACTCTCTTACTCGGAGAGCGAGGCAACAGAAGATCTTCAGAGAAAGATACCCCGGTCTAACAATTGTCTCGGCCATTTGACTTCCTGACACTCAAAAGAGGCTGGTCTATACTTGGGTCATGACTCTCAAGTGTCCTTCAACAGCAGCGACAATGATATAGAATAGAATAGAATAGAATAGAATAGAATAGAATAGAATAGAATAGAATAGAATAGAATAGAATAGAATAGAATAGAATAGAATAGAATAGAATAATGTCATTGATCGTTACCATTTGACCAAAATATACATTTTGACATTTCACATTATATTCCTTAGGGCAAAGAGGCCCTATTCAGATCTGACATTTTGGCACGCATAAGGTTCAGCTTATATAGATCTCTCTCTATATATATACACTCACCTGAGCATTTGTATAATCTGTTAACTGTCTCCAGGTCATTGAAAGAGGGTTTCTCAGCTCTCCCTATGACATCCTGGTACCTCGGATCAACGGTCTGTAGTGTGGTCAACTCAGGGGACCGGGCAAAATACTGGAGAAGGAGAAACGTTGAAAGTGTGACGCAATAAACGAATGTATGACGCAATAAACGAATGTCAGCTAGACTATAATTTTTGCGTTTGTTGTTGTTAATGTTGCTGCTGCAGCTGTTGTTGTTATGTTGTTGCTGCTGTTGATGGTGGTAGTGGTGGTGGTGATGGTGGTGGTGTAAGATGTTGATGATGATGACAATGTGCATGGCAGTAGTGTGCATTATGGTGATGTAAGTGATAGTGATGTGGGTGATGGTGTTGTGGGAGTGGTTGTTGTGATGGTGTTGTGTTGATAGAATCAATGTGAAGATGATGAGGCATGTCGTTGATGTGTATCTTGTAGTGCTATTGGTGTTATTTTTTGGTGTCATGTAAATGTCACCACTTACATTTTTCCCGTAATGCATGACCGAGGTGTAGTCATACTTGACTGCTTCGTCTGTGATCGATCCGGAGAGAAGTTTGGCGAACTGGTATCTGAAGAAAGATGCCACATAATACTATAATATTTTCATCTACGAGGCAGTTTCGCTTAACATGATTTTTTGCAAAAACTGCCACCTCAAGCTTCTATATATTGGGCCCTGCTAGACTAGATCAGAACATATTTTCCTGATGTTTGTCCACATATTAAACTTTGATGTCATACTACTATCTTGATTTAGCCATTTAACGACTTAAGCCTTATTTTGACTGGCTACATGCTAATGCTAAATTAAAACTATTTCCCATAATGACTATGCATATCGTAAACTTTGATATCATACAAATAGCTTGCTTTAGCTTGGTTTAGCCAAAAAGTGGCTTAAGCCTTATTTTGACTGGCTGCATGATGAAGATGTATGGAGGAGATGGATGTGGTGAAAGAAAGTGGTAGGAGCTGCAGGCTTGCTGGAAGGAACAGAGCTGTCCTCAACCAGATGTCAACCGGCACAATTAGTTTGTTTACTTTGAGGCGGCTTTTGGCGTGGGGATTGGAGAACCTATGGACAGGTCCGGAGTGTATGAGATGTTTGTAGCAACAAGTAACAAACTGACTGGCTGCATGACTTATCAAACAGTGAAGACATGGTCTAACAAACCACACAGCAAATTGCCAATCTCCGGCACGCTTTGGTGCAAATGATAGAATTGGATGAATCTGTCGTCCAGCGTGACTTACCTCTCCTGAGACATATTCCGAACATTTTCCAGGAGAACCTTGACGTACTTGTCCCTGTCATGGCGCTGGTGCTCGTGGATGAGGCCGATCACGTGACCGAGCTCGTGAATCAAGATGCGCTTCTGTTGCACGTGAGAGAGATAAGACAGTCTTTCAGTGGTGTAAACAGGAGTGAAAAAGAAACATGGCGATTTCATTTATATTAGAAATGACAAGAAGAGAGAAGTCACTGTACGCCGTGACTATGTGACTGTGTGAGTCTTAGCAAATTTCAAGAGATGATGATGATCGTATAATATATCGAAGCTGAGAACAACAAGTGGATATCTTCACTTTATGCCAAAATTGACATTTTGACCCTTTATGTAAGCAATAAAAGTACTTCATTTGCTGACTGAATATCAAACACTTCTGATGCACGATTACCCCAAAATACAATGTCAATAAACGTATATTTGAGATAAAGATAGAGTTTATTCAAATCTTTAAAACTCAATTTTCTGAAAACTACTCAAAGGGACAAATCCACTTGTTACTCCCAGTTCTCGATATACAGTGCAGTCCGCTTAAAGCGAACAACTAGGGACGGGCGAAAAGTGTTCACTTCAACCGAATTTCACTTTAACCACTTTTCAGGGAAAACAACTTGAAGGTCACATGAGATGGAGGGCCGACAAGATGAATTGTGTTGCTGTTGCAAGTGATACTATTGGTGTTATAATATATCAAATGGAGCATCTCTTTAAAACAACAGAAGGGAGAGAGGGTAAAAATGTGGGCTGCTGTGGGTGTCGGCACGTGCAGTAGGTCGACGATGCCCGGGTCAGATCGACTACTACTAACTCATTGGTCACAACCACCATTATTACCATCACTCTCCAAACCATTCACAAGAAGAAGTTATTGTGTTTCATTACACTCAGGAGCAAAGGTGTTGTGAACCGAGGACGAGTCTCGTGATTACGGCAAGAAATCTGGTGTACTCGATTTCGCCATAACCTAATTCTTTCTCTAACCCTTTTTCTCTGCTTAAATACTCACAAAAAAACACTCACTTAGGCCGAAATCGAGTTCGTCCAATAAATCTTTTCTCAAAAATATGGAAATGGGCGCACAATCTTGCAATTCAGAGTGAGAAGAGGCAGTCTGGGTGAGGCAGCTGATTTTATCCAAATAAGGTAAAGAACAAAGAGATCCGGGTCTCAGCATAAGTTCACTTTAACCGAAAATTCACATCAAGCGACTTCATTTGTCACAGTACTGTAGTATAATGTAAATTGCCGCTTTACATACTATCACTGTGTTCCTTTACACCCCTTTTTAGGCTTCCAGTTTTATCACCTGCGTATAAGATTATTTTCGTCTGATCACTTCACGAATGCGTAATATTAAAGCACAATACCTAAGACAATCTAATCTCGTATATCCTATGAGATGCGTTTCATTGTCCTTTGCCATAATAATTGTATTATCTCTCTGGTTGAATATTATCTTTTTTCTTACATCTAGAACAGCAACACTCACTGTTAGGGATGATTCAACATCGAAAATTTCAAAATGTTGGGGGAAAAGTATTGCTCTCCAATGCTATATTTCCTCAGATTTATATATCTTTGTGCGTATTGAAAGTGGTTTTACATCATAAACTATTAACAATAGTGATGAAATTAAAAATGAATTGAACAATATGTTTTAAAGAAAGTAAAGTGGTCAAACACAAGACCAGCCTTATCATAAGAAGATCGCAAAAGTAGGGTCCAAAACTTGTCGTGCGTATTTCTAAAGAGTCATGTTTCACTTTTATTAAGGGTTTGTTCAAGTCTTAAAACAATTTGTGCCGATAACGCTTACCAAAAATGATGATGACAACGATGATGATATTGCTAAACAGTGGTAGTTACCTTATTGCTGACAACTGTATACATTGTTTGCTAGGCCACAGAAATTCTCCATTTCACTCAGTGATCTACACGTGACCTTATATCAGACACACTAATTCTTCTATAAAGTCCGTAATAGAATACAAAAAATCCTCCAATTCCACTCACTGATCTACAAGTCTTGGCTAAAGTCACAGCCTGGTCGCCTCCAATTCTTCCTATGTTAGTGGAGCATCTGAAACCAGAGCAGAGGAGCAACGTAAACAAATTTTAAGAGTGCAACATTTGCCTCACTTACCTTAATATATACACCATTTACGGTAGGCTAATCCGCCTAGATAATTACTTAAGAACTTGTCAACATGAAGACAACAACGATCATGAGGCCTTAATGAAAATTAATTGCCTAATGTTATGTTATTTACGAGCTATGCATTAAGACAAAGAGGAAACTAAAAACTAGACGAATAACAGGAAAACGACACAAAAAAAAGTAGAACACACATGTACACACACCAAAATAACCACAAAAAAAAAGGGGGGGGGGAGCACCGGGGATAATACATAGAATGTATGGCATGACGATACTACCAGAACGCAACAACATGAATACGGTACGTGTCTAAGCAACCAATATATTATATACAAATAATACTTAGGGTACATTGGGTGTCATTGAATATTATAAACATTTTTTTTCGGAGAGGGAAGGGAAAAGCTGGTAGTGGGGAGCTTATGTACAGATGGCGACAGGAGTGAGAAGGGATCGTTTTATAAACTGTGTAATAATAACAATAACAATAACAATAAGACTGAAGTGGCGAATGGAGACAGAGAAAGATTTTGAACAAATTTACCGATTATCGAAGATATTACAATTTTCATTCAGTTACAATTGGTCTTGTAACTATAATTTCCATTCATTCTGTGAAAACCATCTTGCACTGCAACGCTATATATATTCAACACATCTAATTCAAACATCCCCTAGGTGATATTATATCGTTCATGACCATTAGCTGTAATTTGTTAGACAGATTCCCATAATCTGTATATATTTTAATTAAGCATCAAAATTATAAAATAATCCAGTTCGCGTTAACCGTATGATTGTATAAACAGATTTTCAAAATAAACGTTTTTGTTTTTTTTTTAAGAGAAGGCATTTAATTTTTTTCTTCTGTATTTGGACACATTAGGGTGGAGACACAGTAATAAATTTTGTGTGTCTCTCATATTTCATGTTATGACTTACGACGTAATGTTATGCACGTGTTGACAAGCGGTTATATCATAAAGCAATGTCAGGCTTTAATACGAGATAATGCCTTTTTGCTGGGACAGGGATTTGTGGGTATCTTACATGATTATGTGAGGCTACCATGGGCGGCTCCATAGGAAGGTAGGGAAATCTGATGGCAGGAGACAGAAATATTGTGTTTGCTAAGAGATACACAGGGTTTGGGTAGTGTGGTTTGTTGTTTTTTTTTAACATAGCCATGAAAGCTGCAGGAGGGGTGGGGGGTCTGGAGAACAGAAAATAGATGATAGGGAGGTGGGAGGAAAGAACAAAAGTTACAACACAATTTGTTAAAATATAAGTATGGAGAATTGTAGGGTATGTACCTCCCCTCCCTCCCCATTCCTACCTTACCCCAGCCCCACCCTACCCTTCCCGGGTGCCCTAACTGCTCCGCCCATCCTTGTAAGGATAAACGCCGTTTGAAAATGAGTAATAGAAGGAAACATGAATAGAAAGAGAGAAAAATGAATCTGGAAAAAAAGGCCTAGTGACCCCTCACGCACATTTCTTCATGTTTCCTGACTTAAATCTTCTGCTTTCAGCCTCCATTACTCACTGTGATCTACGTCTCCTTTCCCTCCTCACTTCTACAAAAACCCTAACTCATCTTATCTTCATCTCACCAACATCCTCCCTCCCTCTCCCCACCCCCCTAAAAAAACCCTCTTCAAATTGCCAGCCCTTTCATCATCACGTTCTGGCATCATATGCCATAAAATCTCCCATATGTTGTCTAAAAGCAGTCAACTCTGTGTAATCGCAACTCCACTGGAGCATAAAAAATAATGCCATTAAGCGGAGGCTGTAAATAAATCATGCTCTCTGGTTATCTAAAAAATATGCTTTTTGCGATTAAGCGAAAATAGCGATAAAGCAGATTGCAATTAAAAGGCGAGGACTACACTTAATCCCTGTAATTTATAGGGTATTAGATGTTTGCAAAGCTTTTAAGACACGGGATTAAGTGAAATGTTATTACTTGTGATGTTCTTGGCCTTTCAGTTATGAAAACTTAATACCCTTAAAAAATCTTAACTGGATAAGCCAGGGGAGAGATATACAAGGGGAAATAATTTACTCACAGTCACATCGTTGTGAAGAAGGGGCGATAAACGTGACATTTTTGTGACGGCAGTGAAAACAATGGACCAGGAAAAGACAACAACTATCACGCAATTTTAAAGTCAAGACAAATTGGTCTGTGCTCTGCATACACAATTATGCAAAAAGCAGGCATCATGATTATTTTAATCCCCTTCACTGTTTTAAACACAGATTGTAAGCTGGTTGCACAGTGTATAAAAAAAAAAACCATGCCATTTTTTTTTGCACGGAACACAAGCAAAATTAATCTGGCAGCGCTAAATTTTGTGACGTTTTCAAGAACAGTATGCCCTACATAGAATTTAGGAAGGTTACAAGGAAACCACAAGCTTTATTTTATTTTTTTTTTCTATGTATGTCCTTAGGAATTTTGGGCTCAGATCCTATGGAAACTTAAACTATCTTGATTATTTATGAATTTCGAGATATAAGTTAGAATCCTTTAAAATTACGACACATTTAAAGACTAAATGCGCAATGTTTATTCGCGGTTATCTTACGACACCTCTTATGCACATGCATAAAAGCATACCTAACTATATACTCCAATACTCCAAACAGGTTTACACACAACATAAATGCAGAATAAAGAAATGTGAAGAAGCACTGATTGAGGGAATCAGTCATTACTGCCGTCATTATTTCAACCCTAGCAACAGTTGCCAAATTAGGCACGCTTTATCGCACATGGAACAGCTGAATGGATGTGTCATTCACCGGCATAAAAATAAGAAATTTGGTGCTAAATATTGCTGCATGGTTAGCCTTGACGATCTCTCATGAAGGACAGACGTTATTATTATGATCAAACAAAATTCACAGAACAACAACAACAAGAATAACAATAACAACAACAACAACAACAACAACAACAACAACAACAACAACAACAATAAAACAACAACAACAGTAAAAGATATACATTGGCCTTAAGCAGGAAGAATTATCATGATGCAGTACTCCTGGGGAACAAATTTAATGCTGCGGGTTTTTCACAGACAGCAAAATGAAGAAGACCCAAAGATCCTTGAGGAATACAGGGCCCCTGGGATCTCCTGAGAGGTGCAGGGTTCTGGTGCAATTGGTTCCATCTGCTTCGCTATTAAATCGTCCATTTAACGGGGTACCTTCATGGCCTCGGACCTCTTATACCCGAAAACCAACTTAACATATCATATTCACTGCAATGGCTATGGTCCTGAGTCCTATACTTTCTCTTTCAAAGCTCGCTCACAAATGCGAACAGGTCAAAAACTCTCAATCATAGCATGATTCCTTGGTGTTCGAGCTCCTCAGGTCTTGATGTACACAACGGGTGCTCCCCTCCCATTAAAAAAAAGGTTTGTTTTGTTGAAATTTCGCACATATTAGCACCTGGATATTGCCTGGCAATGCTGCACATTTCATAAGTCTTAAGTGCAATATGGTTATTATATCTTAGATATAAGAATAAAAAAAACCCCAAAAAACACATGCCTAACTATAACATGTCTGGTCTGAGTCCAACACATTGGTCCTGTCACTTTTTTTTGGACGTGTGCTTTTAAAGTCTTTGTTGTGACAAAAGGGTAGCATCTAAGTCAATGAAATCTGCAACGTTTATAGATTATATCGGTTTGTTAAAATGCCCAACATATCATCCCAGCGTCGTAGGGTGTTTAAACTTTGAATTAAGCTTTTTTTTTCTCTTGACTACTTGGTGTACGATTCACAAACTACAGTGCCTACCGTCTGCCATCTCTGAAGACCACAATGTCCCTGTCTTCTATGTTGGCTGGCCTGAACCGAACACACGAAGCTTTTTCCCATTCCGACATGGCACTCAGAATGGCTTCTCTGTCTTGGGCAGCTGAAACGTCAAAAGTTGTTTGAGAGCTTGCGCTTTAACGATGGGATCTCTTACCATCGTAAGAATTACATTAACGGTGCATGTTGAACGCTACTAAGGCTGCAATCAGCACCGATGAACTAACGTAATTATAACGATGGTAAGAAATATCATCGTTACTGCGCCAGCTCTCAATTAATACCATTTGTTGGTACTGCCGCTGCAGTTATTTCAGTTGGCGGTGTTACCAATAATGTTATGGTTATTGTAAATAATGGTGTTGGCGGTATTGTGTAGCAAGTGATTCTTGACAGATCGCAGGTAAACAATGTTATTAGTGGCACTGCTAATTTGCAGTTAATATAGAAATATTGGGCGTTACAATAACCGATGTTGTTAATGTGCTGCTCTAATGTAATTAATTTCATAGATGTGAGTCTGCCGCGGGTTTTATAACTACTGCTGTTGTTGTTGTTGTTGTTGTTGTTGTTGCTGTTGCTGCTGCTGTTGCTACTGCTGTTGTTGCTGCTGCTGCTGCTGCTGCTGCTGCTGCTGCTGCTGCTGCTGCTGCTGCTGATGATGATGATGATGATGCTGATGATGATGATGATGATGATAATGAAAAAAGTAATGGAAATGTACATGCAGCGAACAAGACGACAGAATAGGGATAATCAGGTATGTTTTGATGAAGTCAGAGAGACATAATGTAATGTACTCACGAAAGGTCGAGTTGAAGACGTAAGGTATCACTCCATTTTTCCATAGGGAAAATCCATTTGCTGACGCTTGGCGTCTTCTCCTTCGTCCAGTGTTCGGTGGTTGTTGTCTGTAAATAACCAATCGATCAATCAGCCAATCAATCAGTCATTTCAATGGTTCATTTAGTTAGTCAGTCAGTTACTCGGTCAGTCAAGCAAGATGTAATTTAGCAAACAATTTATCAATCCCTCTACTATACAGCCGCTTACCTAAAGCTATTGTTACTTTAAAAAAAAACAAAACTGCACAAATTCCTTAACTACGGGTTGCATTGCGCTGAAAACAAGACCAGATTAATTATAATGAGATGAGATCATCTTGATATTCAGTTAGATGTCGGAGACATTATGATGAAAAGAAACCCATTTTGAGGGTTCCTAATCGGGACGAGAGTATAAAAACTACGCCAATGGAACTCTCAGCAGTTACAGATTTTAGATGCCATTTAAAGTGCTTAAATCTTTCTCTCAGATTCTGTTTAAGTCCAGAGATAATAGGACTTCGAATTAAGTGAACTTCTAAAGAGGCTTACGGGTATATTCATACGGTGTCTTCATCAGTCTGTAAAATGGCCGAAGAATGTAAAGGCAAGAAATGAATGATAGATATAATTGGTTGGTATCGTCACAATATTTACTTGGAAGAAGGAATATTCAGTCATATCAATGCGTGTTTGAAATAAACTCAAGAAAGGACAAGTAAGTCCATAAATGAACCAACAAATAGACACTTTGAAAATGAACCAAAGACAGACTACAAACACACCTGACATTATCAAACATGTGGATCTGGGACGGCGTGAGGCATATGTCCAACTCGGAGAGCTCACTCCCGTTCGTGCATTCACTGTCCAGGTTCTGACCCTGGTCATCTGAAATTTCGGCGGATAGAAAGAAGAGTGAGACCTTGTTATTTTCTGGTCTGGATCTCTTACGGACCGTTATGTTAGAGATGGGTATGTACACAGCTGGCATTTCTTAGTGTTAGTATCATATGGCACGTTACGAACTAGACTAAATTAAATGCAGATCATAGCGACAGGGCTCAGCTTGCACCAGGGGTCGTTCATTTCGCTTTTAGTTAGCCTGAAGCCGATTTTGGATTTGCATACAGACGTTGAAAACCGTCTTCTTGTTTTCCCCCACCAAGATCGGCAAACTACAAGAATGGTCATTGAGTGATCCCTAGCGAATGCCGAGCCCTAGCGCAACGACCTAACTTTAGTCTAGACGTGAAATTCATATCTGATTCTAGATTTAAATCTATTTGGTTATATGCTGTGTGATCGTAACACCAGAGAACGCCATACGCGCATGCCTTCCTCTGCAATAATGGTCCGGACAGTATCGAGTGTTTAACTGGTTACCAGACATCACTTAGTCATGTTTCAATTTCATAGCGTCTGTTCCTTCTTTTCAGGTACCCTCCCATCTGGCTAAAGCGACTATGGATTTCCCCCAGTCATCTGTACGACATCTCTACAGTTCTCCAGTTCACACAACCTGCCAATTTATCCAGAATTGTCTCTCTTTTTCTTCATCTGTTTCGTCTAATATGTACAGCTTTCGAGTTGCTTCTAAGTGCTTTACTTGTTGCTGTCGATATTTCATTATATCCTATGGCATAGCTTTCTTTTACTCGCAGCTGTTAGTGTTTTTCTCTCATTATTTGCCTCCTTCTTTCCCGTCAACCAAATTCTAAGCACTCTTCCTAAGAACCACATATCTGTGGATTCCAGCAAATAATGTGTCGTATTTGTTCTTGACTACGAATATCTTGCACAGTGGACAACGGTTAAAACGAACGGTTAAACCCAACTCCGTCGTTTTTATTTTCACTAAAATCTTGTACAGTGGACAAGAGTTAAAACGAAACTACTGCTAAAACGATAGGAAACGAAAACCTCGTTTATTTTCCTTTTTTATAGGCCTTTCTGTCTAAACTGAAAGAAACTCTGTTTAAACTGAACATAAGTCTTTGGTCCCGCGGCTTTCGTTTTAACCGTTGTCTACCATATTATTTTGATGTGTATCAGCAAGGGCATTCGTACCTGAAGGGAAAGACAGAATCTGCTCGAAGAGATTGTCCATAGAGACTGGTATGCCAAGAGGGCCCTCTGTCAGCCGCAGGCCTCGCTCAGGGTGTGGACTCTTGTTCTGTTTGTTCTGAAAGGAGGAAAAGACGAAACGGTATCAAGTCTTCTGGGAAGCAGCATGGTCGCGTGGATTGTGAATCGTACTCAGAAACTGAAGACTGTGAAATCTACGGTTTGTGTGTTTGACTCGCTTTACCTTTGGTGTCTTTCGAAAAGGCACTTCATTCCTCTTTCCTCACTCTACTCAGGTGTAAATGAGTACCTGGCTTTAGAGCTTGGGGGACGAGGGTGCTGCACCGCGGCCGACCAGCAATGCTTTTGATATGTGTTCCATTTAGAATTTATGAATTTACGTGTCTAATGTATATTTGAGATATATTATATGTGTGTGTATTATGAATGACGTGTTCAACATTGTCACTCTTACATGTTCCCACCAAAGAGATTGAAGAAACAGTATGCGAACTCTTCATCATGACCTGAGCGGTGGTGTGGCCATTTCGTGCGAGGGTGCCACAGTTTGTTGGTCATGAGAAGGCCGTTGTTTGTAGAGCAGGAAAATGACAATGAGAGAAACTGCGCTCAGCGCGGCAGATGAAAATAGGCATATTACAGCAGTGCTATCGATTGATTAGACAAGATCAAGTAAAAAAAAGTTCTTCGCAGAGATTTCTCACGGCAGTATATCTACAGATGATGGTCAGCTCCATTCTCTCTTTCTTTCCCTTTTTTCCTCTCTTGCCCTACAAAACTATGGCGTTTTAATGTGCACAGCTTGCTTTGTAAGCGAATAAGGGAATATGGAATCCATTACTATTAATAGCTCCAGGGTTCCGGTTAGTTTCCCACGCACAGTATTGCAGCTATACTGTATTTCAGAAAGACAGAAAGTAATGTCAAGTATGAAAGATGTCAGAGCTTGTGTACATGGTCAGCAGACTCGAATGTTGGCCTACTATGTTCGCAGTCAGCATATTATGTATATTATGTTAATGAAAGGTGTTTTATGCCTGTGGATGTTTTATAGGGTGTATTGTATATGGCTCATTCTCTATATAATATGTGTGTGTATATAGCGTGCGCGCTTTTGGGCGTATGTGTGTGTGTGTGTGTGTGTGTGTGTGTGTGTGTGTGAGTGAGAGAGAGAGAGAGAGAGAGAGAGAGAGAGAGAGAGAGAAAGAGAGAGAGAGAGACCGGGGCATAAGGACCAGGGTCGGGAGATGCGGACTGGAACATTTAAATAAAACAACAAATGTGCGTGGTATATAAAGAAACAGCTGACAATGTTGTTTCGTGAGGGGTTTTAGTTGGCAAAGTAGTTTTTCTGTACAGGGATTTGTATGAGGATGTGGGTTGCTTAGAGGTGACTTGCATGATGTATAGCAACGAGATAATAATGCGCTGAGGTGGCACTTTTTTCTTCTTCTTTTTCTTCTTTTCATTCTTCGTTCGTTCTTTCCTTCCTTCCTTCCCTAGTCACCCTCATGAAGCTCGCATGGTAACCATATGATATAATTTCTAAATTTGTTCCACCCATTCCACTGGACGGTACAAATTTAGAAAACACATGTTTACCGCCAATGTTGGACCATTACTTTAAACTTTGCCCATGCGCAAGGTCCATATCAGTCGCACTGAATTAAAGAACATGCATATGTTTGTTTTTTTTATTCTTTGGGGGAAAGAGGGAGAGGAGGAGGAGAGGGGCGAGGAAGTACAGAAAGAGAAAGAAAACAGGATCAGTGAATCAAGTAAAATTCCATCCTAAAGATTCACTTAACAGTTTCATGGTAACTCAACAGAACAAAAGACAAAGATCGTTCCTCTCCATAATTTGTACGGAAGTGTGATGTCTAGAAATTGTAATCAGGAACAAAACAAAGGGACGAAGGAAACATCATTCTTTTCCCACACCTCGTGAAAATTTCCCATTAGTCTAAATTAGCATTTTTTCCGAATCTGTTTCAGTCTTGCGCTACCGCAAACTGTAGTTAATCTATTCAACAAAGTCAACAATATTATTTTAATTCTATGGCCAAATCTGCATAAAATGTCAAAGCAGTGTGAAGTGAAAGAGGCAGAGAATCTGGGTCAGGGGAATTATGCTGATTAAAAAGTCGTACCATAAATTTATCGGAACAAGCCACATTAATTACTGACTGATTAAAAGGTCGCACTAAAAATTTATTGGGAACAAGTCACATTCATTACTAGCTGAAACAAAACTGGACAACACAACAACAACAAAAAAATACCGAAGAAAATCCATTGTAAGGATATGTAAACTAATAAATTTGCAGTAATGGATATTAAAACATCGTCACAAAATAATTACATGCCAGTTGTATACTACCTTGACCCAAAAAATCTAACCCGTTAACCATTTGTTTGCAGTAAGGAATATTAAAACATCGCTAGAAAAATAATTACATTTTAGATGCATAGCCTACTACCTTGACCCCCCCAAAAAATCTAAGCTACTAACCAAATTTGTTTCTTCAATGAACATAGCGCGGTAATTTATGAAGGTTTACCTCTCACAATACTTGAGGTCACCCACAGCTTAATACACATGAGCCTCTTCGGCATACATCGGACATCTAAGAAGAATAGCGTCTCTTCACTTATTATCACACTGTTTCGGTTTTGGTTGACCCGGTTAGTCTTTTCAATTTGTTTCCTGTTGAATGACATCGGCAAAATTTTTATTCGCATTCGTATTTGAAGCAAGATTTCAAGAATTAAACATATCGATTCAGGTATCTCGGACACTTCCGAGGAGTGTCGGGTCATGGTCGGGTTAGTCTGGACACCCCCACGTAAAACACGATTGGCTTACGACTTCAAGCATCGTAGTGATAGATTATGAAGTCTTTTCGCTTTTGGGAACACAAAGTTTAATATGATTGGATCAACCCAACGGTCGACCCATTGCCGGTTTCAGATGATTCTTGGCAGTCTGTTTGTAAGGGAACTTACAAGGGAAGGCCAGGGAATGGTTTTTTACTCCGGAGCAAGGAGATAAGAAGTAGAAATCACCACGAAACGAAACATACACACGTCCCCTTTCACAAACACCGTCAGCAATGACACTGAGCAAATATTAAGATTTTAACATAATATTAAAAATCGTTGTTCGAGAGCGCCGACTGTCAGATAGTGCCTAATTAGGGATTTGTCTTCTAACGTTCTGTTTTCTCCCCGTACGGCATTCTGACTTTAGAGCCATAGACACCAACCATAACAAGATAAAACGGTCGCGTCAAATCTGCGGCTCAACGACGCTGTTAATTAATGACTGAAATGAACCTAGACAAGGGCAACTGTCAGAAAGCAATTAGTCCTGTCCTTATTTCCGCCCAAGTGAATGAAGACGCGCGGGGTCAACAGCTTTGTTCACAGACACTGCTGGATATACCCGTGTCAGTTCTGTTACATCCTGTGAAAGCTTCTCATGAATCAAGGGAACAAAGACGAAGTGCTAGTTCCTAACCTTTGTAAGTAAGTATGACTGATTGTTTGTGAATAAGCATTCGCTGCCGTCCAACAATCGTATCACGAAAACTTCGTTGGTTTTTTTTTTTTTGTGTGAATGAGTATTCGTTCTCGTTGTTTGTGAATAAACATTTGCTGCCGTTGCCGTCCGGTGATTGTATCATGAAAATTCCGCTTATTTTGTTTGTGAATGAGCATTGGTTCTCGAGCAACAATCGTATCATTAAAAATTCGTTTATTTTCCTGAAAAAAGTAACCAGTTGACTTCCGTTCTTCTATTCGCCTTTGTTTCCTGTATTGCTTCAACAGTTTTGATAATTTTATGTGCAGTTGCTTAATGTGAGTAACCTAAATACTCATTCGACATAATTTGATGAAAAGTTCAGATTTCAGTCACCAGCTTTCCAGGAAACCTCAGTACGTCACCTTTAGACTCTAAACAGGTTACTGCGGACTAAACCACTATCTCCGCCGCTTTGGACTCCACACTAGCACCCTTTGTCTTGCGCCACTGCAGCCAGACATCTCAACACATCCACCAAGAATGCCTCACCTTTGAGAGAGCAAACCTGGTCAACTGAAACAATAGTCGAGAGAAAACTGTGTGCGGACTGGTCGACAATCAGAAGACAGTGGCCTTCATGGACACGGCTGGACTGATGGCATGACCGAGGATTGCAGTAGAAGAAAGAGATGGAGAGGAAGAAGAAACAATGAAAAACTCCAGTATCTAGTCCTTCTTTGACTTCCGGCTAGGTGTAACAAGCTACACCTCTGGGTCTCCGCCTATGCACTAAAGTACAATTGTTGGGTGAGATGAGCAGTGATCTGACAGCAGCCAAGGTCCAGTAGGTGCAAGGAATAGATTAAACATGTAGGCGTACGTCAGAATTACTCCAGTCTGTCATAAACTTCGGTAAATTGTTATAACTGTTATACTGTATATTGCTACCAGGCTAAGTTCGAATAAAACAGACACTGGGCCACGGAGTACAGTATTACTTTTAGTTGACCACTGAGCATCCTGGCAGAGTTCATTATGACGCACGTTGCGCTGCGTTAGGCGGACGTTGCTCGGCACGATGGGGCATGATTTTCACTTGATATGTTATTATTTTGGTTAATATGGTATGTCATCAATAACACTCAATAATTGAGTAGTTCCAGCTCTACCACAGCGAATGCTTACGCGTTGCTTACTGTTTTGACAAAATTCACCCTTGCCATCAGTTTTGAGTACTGATTATCGGTGTAGTACAACACAGGTAATCAATTAATAGATAAACGGAGGTCTATGGTGTTAAGATAAGATAAGATAAGATAAGATAAGATAAGATAAGATAAGATACCTTTATTGGTCCATATTCTGGAAAACTGTTTTGATTCAGCATCAAACAGTAATGACATTAATATATAACAAAACATACACACACACACCCACACACACACACACACACACACAGACATCTGAGAGCTTCTGTATTATCGATGGAATCTCTACCATCTGAGAATTACATTAGTGTATCGATGCTAAATACACCTTTAGTAGTGTTCAGCATATCGAGTCATGTGTAACTCTTACGATGGTAAAAGATCCCATGTTAATGTGCAAGCTCTCTAAAGTCAGATAAGCCCTTTTCAGTTCTGTAGCTTCGTGTGGAAGTTCTATAACTTCTAAAACTCTGCCTTTCCTTCTTTTGATTTTCTTTGTGTTGTGTATTTGTTGTTGCTCTTGTTGTTATTTTTCGAGTCTCTTGGCACTGAGCATTTACTATATTTTTGCAACTCGAGTCGAAGCATCTGACCATATGTTTGTCTTTTGGATGTCGGGTTGTCCAAACTACACAATGATAATGGTGGGATGTTAATACAAAGAGGTGGCACAAAGATGATGTCATGAACTCATACTACTTTTTCACCAAAGCTGTGACCAAAAAAGAATAATGAACAGGCCAAAACATATGCAGAAGCACTGTCATTTATCTTACTCAAAGTCAATAAATCTCAGTAACATCTCAAACTTGCAGATCCAAATAACCATCTTCAGAGCGTTAAACTAGATGTAATAATAATGTGCCGAAGCTCTATACAAATCAATCACTTTGCTTTCAGGTATTAGCTTATTTTGGCTAAACGTCCATGTAAGTGTCAAAATAGACCATAGGTTCGGTCTTACCATCAATCCAACACTCGTAACTGAATGGAGAGCGTTAGATTCTGTTTCCATTAAAACAGGGCGTAACAAGAAAACACAATATTCCCAGTGTTGAGTAAAGGATCACCTCGTAACTTCGTTGAAATTACGTGCAGGTAAACAACAGACAGTATTGTTCTGACTACAGGCAGATGAAATTCATTTGCTGCAACAAGGAACATTAATATTTATGGCACACGACAGGTAAGTGAAAGTGGGGACGCCCTCTACCTATTACATATTTTAGAGGTCTCATTTTTAGTCAGTCTTGCTTAATTACGATACATCTTTTTATGGGTATGGATGACGTTTCAGTTAAGCAGAAATGCGATAAAGCGGCGCTGTAAGTATATACATTTACCTAAAAAAAAAAAAAAAGGACACGTCCAAGTTTATAACATCTAGAACATCACCAAGAAGGACAAAAGCTGAGAGTGCTGCTGTCATCATTAATAATAACTTACCTTTCCGGAAACCTAATTAGTGAATAAAATTAATTACTTTAAAAAGTGTGAACAAAGGCAAGGAAACAGAACAATAACGAGTGACCTTCCTTTTTCTTTCTTTGTTTTTTTTTGTTGTTGTTTGTTTTTAAAGATTAATCGCAGTGTGCTGATGTCTAAAGTGTTGATGAATAAACTGTCTGCCTGTTTGGTTATTTATTTGTTTGCTTTTTTACCAGATTAATGAGTGATGCAGTTCCTCAAAACAACCAGTTCTCAACTGTGAAAAAAAATCAATCGAAGAAGAAGAAGAGGAAAAAGAGGAGAAGAAGAGGAAAAAGAGGAAAAGAAGAAGAAGGAGGAAAAGGCCATACTGGTAGTCAGGGTTGGGAAAGTTCACCGAAAAAGTCATTTCAGTTGTAGTTCAGTTCCCACGAAGAGGAAAAAAACACCCTATGATCAAGTTTAGCACAGTTCCATGAAAACTAAATAGTTTTCAGATCAGATGAGTTTCTCTTGGTTGTTTGAAACTGGCATTCAGTTCTGATTTTCGAGATAGATGTGAACTGAACTAAAATTTAGATAGAAATTAAAGTTCGTATCAAGAACTCAAAGTAGCTACAGTTCAAATCCAGATCAGTTCGCTCAAAATAGCAGTTCAGCTCAGATCAAGTTCGTGTGAACTGAACAAATTCACGAACTGCGTTTATATTATTTCAGTTCTGCCCAGTTACATGTATATTGATAGCTTTCGAAGACCAATCAGTCGCTATAGAAAGTCAGCTAACAAAAACAAAGAAAAAAAAAACCACTTCTTGAAATGTGCAAGAATGTGCAAGATGGTCGATTCTGCAGACCCACTGCAGCTGGTCAGCGCGAATGGATGTGTCCATTACTGACGCAGACCTTAGAACCTTTCTGCACTCTTCTAGGCGCGTAACGAATTAAGAATACGACGCAAAAAATGTGACACCGTAAACGCCTTAGTGTAGCTTGTCTTATCTCGTTAGTTACCCTTACGGTGATTGCCACCCGTAAGGATTATTCCCCTGCGATAGAGTAAAATGATTTTACGATGAACCATTTTCTTTCATGTGGAGGAAAATCGCTTTTCGTATATTGCTAGCAAGAAAATTGTGAAATGCAAGACAAAATGAGTAAACTGTTTGGTTTTCTTCTTTTTAACAGTAAACTTACAGGATTTTCTCCGCTAAATTTGCGTCAACATAGCCCACAGAGAAATGTAGGTTAAAAAAAAAAATCATTCTAGCTACAAGAGAAAAGCACATGACCAGAGTGGCAACTCCGTACCCAAATCTAAACAGCGTAATGGAGGAGTAAACATCAGGATTGTAACACCACGGCCTAGGACTGTGATGACATAAGGGTCTATCTCCTTTTCTCCGGTTTGTAGCAAAAGAAAGAGTAGAAAAGCAAAAAGTCCTGTCCAAGAACGTGATGAAACAGCTCTACAGCAGTACAAAATATTTAGATTATGCAGAAGATTTATTACGCTTAATATACACGTTTCTGGCGTGTCAGTAGATGGTTTGACCTCAGAGATGAGCTAATACACTTTTGCCCTAAATCTAAGTTACGCCTGTGTGTTGACCCAGGGAAAACAATCTGTCTTAAAGAAACGCGTGGCGGATGTTTTACAACAAGCTGGCATGATGTAAGTGGACAGACGAGAGGACAAGTGATCTAAGTGCCTTTATATCCTAAGCTGTTGTTTAGTCACATTGACAAATGGAGGAGCATTTGTGAAAAAGTATTAGCAACACTGTGCTGACATAGTGGTCCATCTTATTTTCCCGGGTTATGAAGAGAAGAAAAAACAACAAACTTCTTTGTCTAAGAAAAAAGTAAGCCAGACATCTGTTATTAGAGAGCTTGCGTATTAACGATGGAATCTTTTTGCCAATTTAGAATTACATTTATCATTATTATTAGTGCACAGGTGCTGAATGCAACCTTGGTAGTGTTCGACATGCAGAGTTAATGTAATTCTTACGATGGTAAGAGATCCCATCGTTCATGCGGAAGTCCTCAAATATTGTTACAGTTTGATGTAAACAAAGGATGGACATGTTTAACCCCTTCGCTGCCTCATATTTTTCATGTGGTGATCTCACCATGAGCTTATTGGTCTGTACGTATATATAGGACGTGCAAAAATGTCGGGTGTGACGTCGTAATGCTATCTTTGGGACATACCGGTACGTCTTAGCGTTACTGTATTTGTAACGAAGGCTAAGGACGCACATGTACGACAAATATAGTGAAGGAGATTTCAGATAAGTCACTAGAATATTTGACCCCAGGAATGACACAAAAGGTAAATGCGGCACAGTAGCAGCATGGCCGTTTTGTGATGGCTTTGGACTCAAGAATATATAAAGTCATGGATTCTGTTCCAGTCATAGTCATGAACAGCTTGCTCATTAACGATCATCGTAAGAATTACACTAACTCTGCAAGCTGAACGCATTCAGCAGCAAAGCATTAATATAATTCTTACAAGGGTAAGAGATCCCATCGTTAATGTGCAAGCTCTCATATTACGGCAGAGGTGAGCCGTTCTCCTTTCACCAGGCTTTAGATAGGCAGTCGTATTTCAGTATCAAAGGAGTTAGAACATGTTTAGTGATAAATAACGTGGTAAAGCACAGTTAGAAACAGTTTAAAGCTCATTTTTCATATTTTTCGCATGGCTTTTTTATAATGTCATTCTGGACAGATATGTATGACCACACTGTCTTATTTTTGTTTTTCTTCTATCACATAAGCTGTTCACATAGCCTCCATAACTGTCCATCACAGCTCTCTTTTTGGAAAGTTTACATCTTCACGTGTTAAAAAGCTGAGCTGAACTCTTTGATCTCTTCTCGCAAAAAAGACATAATTCCTCGCCCCCAACGACAAAACGCCTCGTCCCTAAAAAGACATAGTCTACTTCCTTGCCGCTAAAACGTTAAAATCTGATTTTATTTTTCCGCTGAAAACGCCCTCGTCTGGGATTGCTTCCCGTCATGCCTATTATACAAACGTTCCGGTCTTACTGTGGTATAGTTTTCATGGTTTGACACAGTTATGACAGACCACACCCTGGGGAAATTCCGGGCTAAAGACAGACCCGCACAGCCCGGACCGATTATTGTTGATGTTTTGCAACACAGTCACTCATCAATACAGGGCAAAGACGAGGTCAAGCTGGCAAACATAAATGTTACACTTTTTCATGGTCAGAGGTGTAGCCGGTGGGGGACCATGACTTCCCCCTCTTCTGCACATGATTAATTCGTTTTTGTTGTTGTTGTTACTATTGTCCTTGTTGTTGTTGTTGTTGTTGTTGTTGTTGTTGTTGTTGTTGTTTTTGACATATTTTAGTAAAGGTATGATACCCAAATATAGCGGAGAGAGAGAGTTACGATTACTTTCTGCTCACTTCCTTTAAGTTTTAACATCGCCTTCCCTCCTACCCCCACACCCCCCACCCCCAAAACCGGGCCAGACATATACATCTTTTCACGTCTTTTCTACTTAAAAAAGCCTTCATAATGCAGGGCAATCTAATTATGAGCAAACCCTCAATCTGGAACACGCCCCTGACCATGACGTCAAGAAAATGCAGACCACTCACTCGCATGCCTTTCTGGCATTTAGACTATAATTTACCGATGCAATCCACATTATTTTTTCCCCGATTGTGACAAAAAGATTATTAATGTAGTCCTTGTAATGATTGTCCACAGAGTGTTCAAAGGGGTTTTTGCAGCTACGCAGAAAACACAATGGACGGCCTGTTCGAGAGCGAATCAAAACCTTTCGTTGTGGAATGCATCAGATCTGATTTGACATGTACTTGTCACTTCTTCCGTGTTCTTAGTGTGGTTATATCTGAGGGGAGACGGACGGATTTAACAAGAATTGATGGTTTGACATGAAATTAGAGCCACATTCCTGTTTGCCTTGCTGCACTATTGTTGCCGCTGCTGCTGTTGAAGTCGTGGTGGTAATATTGGTAGTAGCAGGATAACTGTGGTGTATTTTCTGTGTTTGTGATGGTTACACGTCACGGCTGATACTTTTATTGTTGTTGTTATTGTTATTGTTGTTGCTGTTGTTGTTGTTGTTGTGGTTGTGGTGGTGGTGGTGGTGGTGGTGGTGTAGCAATGGTTGTCACGCGAACGTTGTTGTAGCTCCACAGTTGTGTAACAGCATAATTTGCTGCTGTTCTCGTTTTGGTGGTCCGGCGGCGGCGGTGGGGGTGATGGTAGTGGTGGTAATAGTAGTGATGTTGATGTGCTGATCGTGATAAAGCAAGAATATGAATATTACACCTGCAGCCATGACGGTAATGCGTGATTATGTAATCTTCCTTGCACGCACCATTATTCTTCGTTTTTCCCTTTTCCCCTCTGCCCTCTGTATCAAACGGGCCACTATCACGCAAATTTGGGCGAATGTAATTTGTGGCAGCCAACTTTCCTGTCATTCTACTGCATATTGGTATATTATCTTCCGAATCGATCAAGCAGTGCACACAAAACGAGCAGCAAAGGAGAAAGGAACAGCAATACTCTCGCGGAAAGAATTACATTCACCGGTGCGATATGATCCGGCTAAATGGGTGTCAACGACATGCCGAAACGTAACAAGTGAGTTTGGTCTATGTTTTGCAACTCAAACCAATGTCACAAGTGTATCTACAGGTCAGTTCGACATTTCTTTCCCCCTTCGCCCTAGCATCCTCCCCCGCCTTCCCCGAACCATGTCTCAAAAAAAAAAAAAAATCAAGAATAAAAAAAATGTTTCCTCGTATTTTCAGCCAAAAACGACACTGCAGACAAAATTTTACGCCACTCACTGCACGAAAAGCTGACATCTGATGGTCACAAGTTCTTTTTTTTTTCACTTTAACTGCTTTAAACCACTACCTCCTCCCTCCCCTCTCAAAATCTTAAGACTTTTAACACACCTAAATGACCCAAGTGATTCCCCTTCAGAGCTATCGCAGGCTTTCCCTTAGACACTGGTGCTTTGCACTACCGATCGTGAAGAACCCGTCGCAATAATCTTCATTGTAAGTCTTTGAAAATGCACTAAAACTCACCGATAGAGACATCTGTGCTAAGTGCTGACTCACTGAAACCGTAACCAGTGTCATATTTGAAATCTCCAACTATAAATCTTATCAAAACTGTCAAATTACTTATTTTTATGTACTTCCCTCTTGATTCGTGGTAACACGTTGTTAAACGTGCTGTATAAATGTCCAGTGCTATCCATTGTATTGTAGTGCATTATGTTGGCCTATGGCCTAATAAAACCTTTGAAACCTTTATTGTAATGCGGCAAGATTTCGATAAAAAACGAACTTCTTCTTTTCATCTCACTGTCAGCGTCAAGGTGTTAAATGTTACAGCTTTTTCACCCTATCACGGGTATCCCTATCCATATAATCACGTGATGTTTGAATTGGTTGGTTGGTTGGTTGGTTGGTTGGTTGGTTGGTTGGTTGGTTGGCTGGCTGGTTGGCAGACTGGCTAACTGACTGGCTAACTGACTGGCTGGCTGGCTGGCTGGCTGGCTGCAAGTCACACCCTAATTTGACGACGACATACTGTTCATTCTTCGCAGGGCGGAAGCCTTACGTCACCATGTTGTCCCAGTTTCGAAAAATCAGACAACCGTTTAGCCCTCATTTGGAAGTGATCCAAAGAAACTGCCAGGAGTTACAGAAAGACTGTCAGAACATTAACCAACAAAATGCCGGTTTGATGGATGCCTCAACAAGCCAGTCAGAACAATGGCGACAAGTTTCGCCATGTCACTTTGGTCTCATGCCAGTGAAAAGCTGTTAAATCTCGTATAATTAGCCGTGTTGCATCTTTCACGTGCCATCCTACTGGCGTATGCAAAGACATACTAGACATGAACGTGCATGAGGGACACGGAAAATCAGAGCTGCTTGTATGTAAGATGTCAAGACCTGTGATCCGACGCGATGCGATAGACAGCAATGAAACAAAGCCATTACTTAACGCAGAACCGGAGATGACGTGTTCACCAGCTTGTTATAGGACAGGCCCTGCGCAGATCCTGCATGATGCATGCTTTCGTTTTCATGGCGGATTGCCGAATAGGTCCTCTGCTGTTCCAGCAAGTTTTTTGGGGGGATTTTGGGTTGCATTTTCAGTGCGTATGTAATTTTGCTTGATTATGTGTCAATCAGTTGTGTGTGTGTGTGTGTGTGTGTGTGTGTGTGTGTGTGTGTGTGTGTGTGTGTTCTTTATTCGTCTCTGTACACTGGACAGACATAGGTCAGAAGTCATGTTCCCATCCTCACCAACCTTCCAGTCATGGTACCCACAGGAGGATGTAAATCACACATCGCAGATGCGTGATCATGTGATGCGTGATGCGTGATGGGATGCGATCACAAATCTGGCCATGGAAATGTTGGTAAACAAGAAATCTGGGCAAGGATTCCCCATTTCACCAGATAGCTTGCAAGAAATTAATGCGGGGCCCTCGGAAATGCGGAGCCCGTAACATATGCTACTCTTGCTAATAGGCTAATAAGTCACTGTACTAGGGACCTTTGCTCTCTTCTCCTACCTTGCTCCTAACCTTAACTCTGTTCTTAAGCTTAGCCCAAGCACACCTTGAGAAAGCCTACGGATAATAATATAAAACATGGATATACAACATTTGTAAACTGAGGTGAGGTGACACAGTGCATCGTTCTTAATCACATTATTTTTGAAGTGTAGCCATGATCAATTTTAAGGTCAAAATCTCAGATCGTGTGAAAAGCATTGGCCGACATGATTTATTGTGTCGTGTGCGATCCTGGCAACCTAACAACAAGCGCCCCCTTTCTGTTAACGTTGACCTCTGATCTTTGATCAAGGGGGATCACCCTCAACCGTCTATCAAGTAGTTTTTCGAGAGAGTTGTCTTGCTATTCTGGTCTTGCTGTGATGTACAACAACGTCATACTGCACCACTCTGATTACTGCCCTAGTGATGCGGGGGGGGGGGGGGGGGGGGTGTCGCAAATGGAGGACAGCGGTGCACTTGTTATCAGAAGAGGTATCGTTTGCTTTGTGTAACACAACACTGTGATGAAAGAAACAGAGAGAGAAGAAGGTAGAAGGAAAGAGTGGAAGGAAGAAAGGAAGAAGAAGACAAGAGAGGCAGAGAGGAAAGAAAGAAAGAAAGAAAGAAAGAAAGAAAGAAAGAAAGAAAGAAAGAAAGAAAGAAAGAAAGAAAGAAAGAAAGAANCTTGTTATCAGAAGAGGCATCGTTTGCTTTGTGTAACATAAAAATGTGTTGAAAGAAACAGAGAGAGAAGAAGGTAGAAGGAAAGAGTGGAAGGAAGAAAGGAAGAAGACAAGAGGCAGGGAGGAAAGAAAGAAAGAAAGAAAGAATCAGGACCATCTATTTCCTAACACATTGTGCAGAGGCATGCGGGCGTTCACAAAGCCATTTAACCTCACTCCTCACCCACCATCCTTTTCCACATACAAAAAAAATATAAATTACGTAATGCTGTTTATCCCTGCTTCCGCTTGGTAAAACTACAAATTATTCATAAAGCCATCCAATTGATGTAGCACCACAGGCGCATGAACGTGTGTTTTTGTTGACAGTGAATCGGTTTGTTCCGGAGCTTGTTAGCACATAACAGTCAAGTTTTTTAATTTATTATGACAGGAGACTTCAAAGACCGGTTGCCAGATTTAGCTCTTTCGGCGTCAGATACCAGATTTTTGGCTCTTTCTGAAAGCACTTGGCTACGAAATGATTTGGCTCTGTTTTGGCTCCAACGAACTTCAGGTCAAACTTGATTAATATCCTTTGCACAAAGTACTTATAGTTCTCTCAGACTGTTTGGTATGTCAAGTAATCGAACCTCTGTTATATTTGCCCGATAAACACAAATCAAAGAACGATCCCATACTGTTTACTTTCAACAATCATTTTTTTTTATCACGTTGCTATAAAGTATTTTGCAAGTTTTACTTAACTATAATATCATCTTATATCCACCTCAAAGAGAGTTCATATAAACTTCATGACCCCAGTTGGCCCTTTCCATACATAATGGGCTTTTTTTGTGGTTCTTTTTTGTACTTGATTTTGGCTCCGACTCGAAAAAAAATCTGACAACCCTGTTTCAAAGTGTAGACAGAGAAAAAGAAGATACGAGAAGACGTTCAGTAGCATAAATCCATCTTTGTCTGAATTGTTTGGGACCTGCAATTAAGTCATATTTATGACGCCGTGAGTCACAGCATTTCCATAAACATTAGATAAATTTTCACGAATAAAAGAGCTCTCTCAGATTTTATGCATGCACAGTCATCCGGGTATCGGAAGCCGCAACTCCAATAATCATTACTTCCGCTTTCTACTTTTTCATTGTCAGAAGACTTTGATTAGTTGATATGGTCTGTTTACGTTGGCTCCCATTGGCTGATGCATCTGTTACTGTCGTATGCGACTTTGATGATGTAATCAGACTACTATTTACATTTTGCATAAACCGGAAGTAAGTTTTCTTGAAGTTGACTAGTTTAGAACGGTCTATTGACAGCTAAAGCTGGAGTTCCGCGCTCAGGCATCTTAAAATATCATTTCAGTTTGTGCCATTTGGCCCATAAAATTCAGAGAGATACATTGAACACGCGCCGATCTTCTCTTCTTTCCTGCAATCCAAAGTTTGCATTAGATCAACTTGAAATAAAACAAAAAATCCCTCTAAATGTTCACAAATCCCTCCTCAAGGTTACGACTCTGAATACAAAAATTCTACGTTTAATTGAAAAGTACGCATCAACGGCTTGCCGTAAGCAACGGCGACGATAAGAACACATGTTCGATAATGTAAATAATATTATGTTCATGTGAGTTGGACAGCTATGAACAACCTTTATAGTAACAAATGCCTTTATTTCGAGATTTCAGTCGTCAGTTTTGGACCATCACCTCATTACTCTTTGCCTAGAAATGTAATTATGAAAAAAAAAATTCACAGTACTTTACTACATTGTAAGCCAAGCGTATGGCTTCTTTTTCGCACGCATGGATACGGTCAGTCATTGAGCTTGCAATAATATGGCAAAAAGCAACACTCAGTGCAGTGAAATGCAACCGTTTGTTTTAAAGAAAGCGCTGTAAATAAAAACAGTTTCCCCCCGCTTAATAGCAATTCGTCGGGATCCATGCAAAAAGTTGCTATTTAAAGGAGATGCGATTATCCAGTGCGTGCTATAGAAATATAGCAACACTGGGATGTGAGATATTTTGCACTTAAGTGGAAATTCCGATTATCCGAATTTTCGATTAAGCGGAGTCTCCAGTATTTGAATTCAAAACAGAATGCACACGAATACATCATGGTGACACACATCACGTTACCTCTGGCTCGTCCTCTTCCCTGGAAGCCGCCAGAAAAGCCCGGCACTGCCTCGGTCCATTGTACAAATACACGATTTGAAACACAGTCAGGATTCGACTCAGGATTTTCATTGTCTATGTTTGAACAGTGCCACAAGAGGAACACAGCACAAAATTTCCCAGCAGTAGCTGATGAAGACGAAGTTACGCTAGGCACAGTCACATCTAAAGACACGCTCCTTCTGACACTGGGTTACGAGAAGCTTTTTGCTCTTTTTAAAGCTAACACTAACACATTTTGAACCCTGCGAAGAGCAGCAATATTCATTGTCCTAAGAATATCATAACCGACAAGGCTTTAATTTGGCTACTGGGGTGTCCATGAAGACGTTCCGGGTGTGCCTCTGAAGGATGCTAAAGGCACGCTTCAGAAATGTCAAAGGTTCACTTCCGGGAGACTACAGCCATCTAGTGAGCTAATGGTACAGCTCTTAAGGGTTTTGAAGATGACTTAAGCCTGGTCTATGTGGTCAGAATGACTAAAACTGTCAATGAGTAAATAGGCAGTGCTGAAGAAATAAAAGTTGCTTAACATTTACCACGACTACTAAAGATGGCATTTGTCATACTACATTTTCTGTCACTTTTAATCACAGACAGAACTTATACTTTGAAAATGAAATGTGAATTATCGACCTAACCACAAACAGCAGTGGACAAAACTTCATCTTTCATCTTTTCATACAAGCTAAGCTTGGGAGTTTTCATGAAAGCAATTTGTCATTAAGATTAAGCTCACAAACCAGGAACTCTAAAAGCGTGTCTCTTCTCCCTCCCACATTATTTGCCAATAACATTAATTCGCAATGGTCATTTTGTCACCCAAACTTGTAAGTACAAATAGGAAACCAACAACCGTTCATCTATATTAGATCTATGTGGATTTCTTCACATTCTGAATAACATGATTCCGGTCATCTATGAGATGTTTTTGTATAACCTCAATAGTTGATATTAAAGTCTCGGACTGTAGACTGAGTTCTCTGGTGTCTCGACTCTTAAGAGTTTTTGTACATGACGAGAGGCACAAACCGATTATAACAGGTCCATTGATAGAAAGATACAATGATATTAATTAAAGCTAAATCTATGCCTGTAACTTATAAACCGAAACTTTTTACAAAAACACTTCTAACGGTTTGTAAGAGGCTTTTACCCTTCATTGCTTTATATGTATGTATGTGATTACTTTCTGAAGTTTCACCAGACTGAGAAAATCTACATTGGTTTGAAGAAAAATTTAAAAGTCGCACTAAGCACCTCAAGAATTATACATTCATAACTGATCGCCTGCCAAGAAAAAAGGAATTCCTCTCCCAAGTGCATAATTTATTTTCATTTCCACTTTATTTAGGATACGTCTTGAATTAAACTTCTTTTTTTCCTGTCTGCGTGCATTTTTATGTTTTCCCAAGAAAGATAATCCTGTTTGTAAGAAACACAACCTGTAATATCACATACAAGCAAACGTCTACCTCCATAAACAGAAGGAAGGAAAAAAAATACACAACAGTTTATCTGCTGTCCCACGACCACCGCTGGACGGTAAAGGTGCAGGTAAGTATAGGACACTACCTACATGAAGACATGTATTTGTACGAGGCGAACCTTCCTCCTATCACACGCACAGGTTTATGACCAGTTGTAATCTCCCTTGGGCCCTCTCAAGGGCATTAATTAAAGGGCGAGAAAGCCAGCACGTGGCAAGGCTCATCGATGTCCACAATGCGCATTTTATAATTATTAATCTATCTGCCGCCTAGTTTTCTCTCGGAGCAGCAAACTGAAAGTCACAATACGAATGTGATTTTTCCAAAAGAAAGGAAAATAAAATGAATCCCTGTCATTTGTCATGCTAGACGAGCAGGTTGAAATGACAGGGAAAGGCAGGTAGGAAACAAGAACAGTTGGGTTTAATAGGGTTTAACTTTATTTAACGTCCACGTAGGTCTAGACATTTAAGTAGAACAGTTATGTTTATAGGTGCTAGAGGTGTAAAAGTGTGCATAGGGTAAAACAGTGACTTTGGAACAAAGGTCTTCAGTGTGTTACAGCTTCTAGGCCCTCAATCACAACTGGAAAACAAATGAAGAGAGGAAGAAAGAAAGAAAGAAAGAAAGAAAGAAAGAAAGAAAGAAAGAAAGAAAGAAAGAGAGGGTGTCGAGTAAATTCTTTGTCAGTGGCGAACTCTATACCCTTAAATTTCTCAATACGTCTTTGGCATGGATAAAGAAAAATATCAGAAAGAGTGTATGTGTGTGTGTGTGTGTGTGTGTGTGTGTGTGTGTGTGTGTGTGTGTGTGTGTGTGTGTGTGCGCTTGTGTGTGTGTGTGTGTGTGTGTGTGTGTGTGTGCCTGTAGGTGGGTAGGTGTTGTATGTAGGTGTATATGTGTGCATGTGTGTGTGTGTCTGTGTATGTATATATTATGTGTGTGCATGTATATGTGTGTGTCTGTGTGCATTTGTGCGGGTGTTTGTGTGTATGTATATGTGTTTGTATGTGTGACTGCATGTGTAAATGTCTGTGTCTGTGTATCTGGGTGTCTCTGTGTCTGTCTATGTGGATGAGTGTGTGTGTGTGTGTGTGTGTGTGCGTGTGTGTGTGTGTGTGTGTGTGTGTGTAAGGATGTCTATGTCTCTGTGTGTCTGTGTGTCTATGTGTGTAATGTGTGTTTTAATCAGGGGCGTAGCGAGGGTGATTTCTTTGGTAATCTAGCACTTACATCTAACCAGCATTGGGGGGAGGGGGGGTGCAAGATATAGATACATTTATTTTTTGTTTGCTCATAATATTTGTATTGTTTATAAATTTCTTTCCTACGGTCATGTCTTTATAAATTAGCTTACTGAGCATCCATACCACTTACATCAGACTGCTAACTTCTTGACTGATCCATGGCTTTCTTCGATATCAAAACTAATACACCCGCAAATTCGCCTAAAACCAGTTGGTATTCGTGTAAAAATAAGACAAAAAAAAAAAAAAAGCTTCCAGTCTCCCTCAAGACCGTCACCTCAAAGTACGATATTCAAAATGCTGTAAAAATATCATGTACAGTATCATAATAAAGTTGTCGTCAAGAAGCGTTGACACCAATCAAACAGAGCAGGATGAGACCCTTAATGTAAAAGGTATTGAGGTATCTTTTCTTGCTCCCACTAAAAGAAGCTGTAAGGTTATGGTCTTAGGAATTATTCATGTTTAAGCAAAATGAACTAATGCTATTGTGATCACCATGAGCTCTGCAATATTTTAATGTTTACGGTGCCGTTTTCTCTAGTCCTCGGGAGGAAAATAAAAGGAAGAAAAAAACTCTGGAACAGGGTTGCCAAATTTGGTTTTCTCGGAACCAATTATCAGATTTTTGGCTATATTTAAAGTACATAGTTCTCAAATAACTGATTGGCTCTTTGGTTCATTTTTAACTCTAACCGACTGTACATCAATAGTTACTAATTTCATTTGGAAACTCTTTTAGTTTACTTATACTTCTACCGAACTGCTTGGTACCGATACGTCTGTCGTCAGATGAGCACGAATTAAGGATCAATCTAAAAAAATGTTTACGTTTATAGGTCAGATCTTACATTGATCTAATATCTGTAGAAATAGAAATGTTTATGATAAGTATAATACCAGTGTATATCCATTACAAACATAAGTCGTTATTAATTTCTGATCATATGTCAAATCTTGACCCAGGCTGCCGTTCGGTACTATATTTTGGTACTTTTTCGGTAGTGATTTGGCTTCCGTTTGATAAAAACTGGCAACTGAGTCCTTGAAGTCGTGGGATGGGAATGAGGTTGCGTAGAGGATAATCAAATTTTTCTCTCAGATTACTGTCCTCTTTTTTTAAATGGTTTTTCTATTGACGTTTCCTTCGAATGCAATACACTGTGCGTATGGGGCTGGAGAATCTGCGAGACGAGTATCGGGTCACAGATTAGTACTGCAAAAAACTTAAGTAGTGTTGACAAGATTGTACGCCAACGCTTGTAAATGGTACGCAAGTGTAATAAATGTAAAACGATGAAGGTATTTGAACATTTTAGAAAGCACTTAGCATTAGTAAAATTGTATTAGATGAAAACTATATAATGAATGTATAATGGTTATTATGAACTGGTAATCTCAGATTCATAGATTACATGGACGCTACGCCCCTGTTTAATTCAATACATCGTTCTCTGTGATGTTCATATGTTTTGTTTTTTCGTAAGTCACAATCACAATCTAGTATCTAGTCTATGTAAACAGCATCTAGGAAAAAACAGTGAGGATAGATAAGCAAAACAGGTAAATGAAATTGCCAATAGATCAAGAATGTGTGAAGCATGAAAAGAAATGGACAGTGGCTGTTTTTTAAAATAAGATGTAAGACTGTGTCCGAAAGCAATAAATATATTCAGTTTGACACAGACATAAATAATCTTCATTCCGTACACCTTTCAGCCGTTTGACAAGTGTACATGTCAGAGCCATTTGCTTTGATGAAGTATTTTGTAAAGGGAATGAAGGGCTTTATTTCGGCGAAGACGGTCTACTCTTCATAGCTAAAAACAAACTTTATTTCGGAAGGGGCATGCCGCCCGAGATTTGATCTCCCTCACTCAGCGGCTCATACCAAAGTCGCGCATAGTCGAGATAAAGACATAGGAAGCTTAAAAGACTTCTTTCCTGTTATTATGAAATGTTAGTGCCCTAGCTGAGCAGTAATTGTGTTACTTTACAGGTCTACAGTATTTTGACTTGTGTAGGCCATAGATCGCCCGCAGTACAGCTGTACTATAATTTGATTCCTCGTGACAAAACAGAAGAGAGAGGATAACAAAGTGTGTGATGCGCACATGCACAGAAAATTACCAACACTGAAATCAATGACGTTCTTAAAACGTTTAATGCAGAAGATATCAAGAATCACCCAAAATGTTTTTTTTTTTTTCAACAAGAAGAAAACAAATGTTTCCGAATTTGACAGAAATCTACTGTACCTTTATGCAGTTCAAACTTTACTCGTTCCATTTTCCCAATCTACGTTTGAACAGAGAAATAGTGCTCAAAGGCCACCTGCACGTGTATCCTTGTGAAGGAAGAAATAAAAACTGAAAATTTGGAATAACGGATCGTTTTGACTTTCAAAATTTCACTGTTATTGATGACTTCGTCTGTTTGTCTATTCACCCTTCCGTCTCTCCTTTTGTCCGCCCGTCCGTTTGTCTGTCTGCCTGTCTGTCCAGCTGGACATCTGTCTGTCTGTCCGTCTGTATGGATGTATGTATGTATGATGTATGTATGTTATGTCTCCTTGTCTGTCTGTCTGTTTGCCTGCCTGCCTGCCTGCCTGCCTGCCTGCCTGCCTGCCTGCCTGTCTGTCTGTCTGTCTG
>JAWQUT010000140.1:1606342-1623688 GCA_033807755.1 Ellobium chinense
CCCCAGGACACTACAACGCAAACTGTCCAGCTCGCGAGTCAAACACATAGACCTTAGACTTGAAAATCTTCAGTTTCTGAGAACGACTGCCTTCCAAAATAATAAAATTAAAACGGTACCGAAAATACCTCAATCATCAACAACAACAACAACAACAACAACAGCAACAACAAAAACAACAACAACATCAATTCTGACAAACTTACCTGCAATGTATCGCCGTCTTCATTCCCAGCATCGACCATCACCAACGATATGGATAACAGCAACAAGAACATCATTGTCTGCATTATTGTCCTCATTATCACCAGCGAACAAGTGGAACACCTACCCACTTTGATAGTATCACACGGCCTCATGTCTGTTTAAAGATAATAGACGGGAAAAAAAAAACAACACAAAATAAGGCTCCTCATATGAAAATAGGTTGTTGAATGACACGTTTTAAATCTTTACATTGGATAAAATTCTTCACATTCCATTCTTGTCACTTATATCAAACAATAATGATAGTAATAATAATAGTAATAGAAATAATAATAAAAATGCGGTTTATAAGTCTATCCACTCTATCAAGACTAATGTCCGCACAGGTGACTTCATGGTAAATAATGGTAAAGAGTGAGTTTATCCTAGATATGCTGACACAGATTTCTGTAATGCTTTTTAATGCATGTTTTGTTGGCTGAAAGTGAAGCAGCTCAGCTATTTCACCTCATTTAACACGATATCTCTCATTATGTGAAGACGGTGCTGTATTTAAACTTACTATACTGCAATGGAAAACATAGCAGTATTGCGTCAACGTTTCCGTCTCAGGAAAGGAATTTCTAAACTTTAAAGAATAGCCCACTCTACTTTCAGGCTTGTAACGTCACAAATGAAATGTCCAAGAATGGCCCACTCTACTTTCAGGCTTGTAACGTCACAAATGAAACGTCCAAGAATGGCCCACTCTACTTTCAGGCTTGTAATGTCACAGATGAAATTTCCAAGAATGGCACATTCTAGCTAGTTACATCCCAAACGAAATTTTCAACATGATAACATTCTACTGTCAGACTTGATACTTTACACTTGAAGCTTCCAAGACTGGTCCACTCTAATTTCAGACTAGTATCATCACAATCCAAATTCCAAGACTGGCCCACCGATCTACTGTCAGACTTATAATTTCACAATCAAAAATTTCAACAATGACTTATATTCTATTTTCAGGTTTTGTGCATCATAATCAAAACTTTCAACAATGGTCCACTCTACTATCAGGCGAATAAAATCAGAAACAAAATTTCCAAAAATGACCCCCTCTGTTTTCAGGCTTCTTGCATCACAATCGAAACTTCCAAGACTGGCGCACTGACCTTTTTGGGGGCTACCAACGCCACTATCGAAATTTTCAACAATGGTCCATTCTACTTTCAAGCTTCTTATATCACAGTCCAAACTTCCAAGATTTGTCCACTCTAGTGTCCCTGTCAGGCTGGTAACATCAGTATCAAAACTTCCAAGACTGACCCCTTCTACTTCCAGGCTTATTATCTCACAATCGAAGCTATGAAGACTAGTAACATAACAATCACATTTTCAACTCTGGCCTACTGAACTATTTTCAGGCTGATAACTTCACAATCGAAATTTGCAAGAATGGTCCAAGCCACTTTCAGGCCTCTTTCATGACACTCGAAACTTCTACGACTGGTCCATTCTACCGCCAAGCTAGTAACATCACAATCCAAACTTCCAAGAAAGGCCCTCTCTACTTCAGGCTTTTTACACCTACCTCATCACACCTATTATGTTTTATGGAGGGTCATCGCGGTACGAACGTGTGAACTCAAGGCTAGCCGGTGATCAGAGGTGTGTCCGTCAGACAGTCATAGGTGTTTGATTGAGCGTTTAAAATGTAGAGTTTTTGTGATCAGACCAATAATATGTCAGGGCACACCGCCCTCGATGACCTTCTATCGCTTCACCTCCCACTTTTATGACATGCAGTTATTACTTCCCTTTCCCATATATCCATCTCTCCTTTATTATCCTGAACTTTGTTAAGATCGCTGGCTATCTCAGGCATCACAATCTGTCGCAAATTCAGGGATGATTTTTTGCAACCTCTCCGCGACATGGGCGGTTGTGATTGTGAACTATGAGCATCGATCCCATAATTTAATTTGTTGATCATCTGGCTAATCACGCGGTAGAGTTATTATATTCTCTCTTATCTATACAAGTGGTGGTGGATTAAACCCGCCTTCACTGCCAGCAAGACAGGCTCGATACCGTCAGAGAAAATCTTTTATAATAACATTAAATGCCGCACGATTATGATTGCAAATGGTATTTAGTTGTTGCGTACGGTTTTGCTTATCTGCGTCGATACCTTTGATGTGGGCTACATAAGGATTAAAATGTGCACGGATTTCCCCGTTGGTCCATTGTGCATGTCTAAAGGAATCAATGGGTAGAGGTAACGGACACTGGTTGTAAGAAGAGTATTCGAAAATGGACTGGCTAGTCACAGCCCCAAGCGCATGACCATGCTGGCCTGAATTTATTTTTCGATTTAACGAAATAAAGTGCAGGTTAAAAAAAAAAGAGGAAACGAACAGAAAGAATGAGAAAAAAGGATGTGTAGTGATGTATGGGAGAAGATTTAAATACTCAAACACATAGATTATTTTCAAATATTCGTGCTGGTCATTGGAAATCTTAACCTTAAATAGAAAGCTTATGTACGAATAGTGTAGAACATTTCTGTAATCTCTCCTCAATTCCTGTTGAAGGTATGTGAGAAGGAAGCGAATGTCCCTATTACAGAGGAAACACTCCGCCCCAGTTGGGTCAAGATTCTCAATCATAGTCAATGGGCAATATTCAGCAATGCAAGGACACCACCTTGTGGTCATATTTTATTCCGTTTATATGGTGTTTTTCCGTCCCACGGCAGAAAAAAGGTAACCAGTACGTTTTAAGATATTTGCGGGCCTGAGGCATCTCTGTGCGTTTGTTTGGTTTTTTTTTTTTCTGGCAATGTAGATCCTTAACACCCTTTGTGGTATTTTTTTTTTTTAAATACTCCTAGTCCTGTCATATTCTTAGGATCAGGGTCTGCACCCCACCACTGATGGTCAGTGTATAGGGGAAACCTTCGTTCACCCAATTTAGTGTTATTTTGGCCCTCTGAAGTGAGTCAAACAAATGGCTCTACACAGTGCAAATCCAAACATTATAGAATTTGTTTCATTCCCTGAAAGCTGTTAGCTAGTGAAGTATGCTGTCAAGGCCGTTCGTCGAGTTTTCTGTGCCCAAACCAGACTTTCCTAGTCAAATGGTTTCTTATACTTGTTAGAACCAAAGTTTCAATCTCTTAATGAAACCCAAATATTGGAAAGTAAAAAAATGTTTGGATAATTTCATACTATTATAAGATGGCTGGGATCTAGATTCATAATCAGATCATGTTCACAAGCAAATATAATTATTCTTTAAAAACGAAATCCATCGGAGTACTTATTTTTCTTTTGCAGCCACAAAATTTGTTATTTTTATATCCTCCAACCACCGTACACAACCTACCTAACTGGCAAAGAACATGCAGATAGTTTAGCTAGTTTGTTTATACAAAATCTTCAGATACGCATTTCTTGTTCTTTTTCTTTCAGTCTCTGCCGTTCTTATTAACAAATGTGTAGCTACCTAAAAAGCTTTCTAGAAACCAGAAGTATTGCTTGATTTTCCATTCTATGAGTGTGAGAAAGGACGGTTTGAAGTGCAACTGAGAAGCCTGGCTAGGTATAATATTATATTTCCATCAGCAACTCTCTGCAAAATAAATGGAGACTTAGTGACGCTGACAAACAGACGTATTATTGCATTTGCTAGTAAACAAGACAATGAGCCTACATGTACAATTGAAGTATATCTTATCTTATTCTTTTTCTTCCCGCAAATATCACATTCATATTCGAAATTCCGAACTGGCTCACATATAGAACTCCCAATAGAAACATAATTCAACACCTCTGGTCTGAGTGCACATTACGCTTCGCTGCTCTATCAGGGGAGAAGATAGCATCTAGTTAAACTTGTTTTCTGGCAGCAATGAAATGCATGTATTTGTATTTTGGACCATGACTTGAAGAGACCTCAGCCCCAAGACTGCATTAGAATTCAGCAGTCTCATTTGATCTGACGCGATAACAGTGCAAAACCGTACGTATTTTTGTTCTAATCTGCTGGGCTGAAGATGGATAATAAAGTGTCTCCTATTAAAACGATGGTACCATTTTAGTAACAAACTAAAATAGGTCTACCTTGTATCCCCTTGATCTATCTGTCTTTCCTGATCTCTCTCAATCAAGCACAAGCGTGCCGGTCTCAAACCGGCCAAGGGGGAAGAACTCTACAATCCTAGTGACATTTCTAGTACACCGCCGAGCCTTCCGTGTCACATGACCTAGCGAGAGTAATCGTTCTTTGAGCTTGTTTTTGACCATCCATCATCACAGGTCTGCTGCCAAGGGGTGTCTGGGAAAACAAGGACAAAGGAAATGACGTCAATAAGTTTTAAGCCAAAGGGACGCAACGTGGTATGAGATAAATAAAAATAATGTATGTCGTCACAGTCAAAGGCAGATAGCCTGTCTCAGAATTAGGCAGTTTGCAAACTGGTCAATATTTGTGACTGAAACAACCCAGTACAATAATGTATATAGTCACAGTCATAGGCAGATTGCCGGTCTCAGAGTTAGGCAGTTTGCAAACTGGGCAAAGTTTGTGTTTGGTACAACCCAATACATCTACCAAATGTATCAGACAAAGTAAATCACGAAGGCATTTGTTAAAAAAGGGCACCAAAGCTTTAGACTAGCGTTATCCTCTTGTGTTGTCTAATATACTTTTTTTCCCTCTCCTGAAAATGTACTCAAACGAGATAGGCAAACTGTTATGACTGTGACGAGATAATAAATAAAAAGTATTGTGATTTCACATTCGTATTTTTCATAGTTTCCAGTGTGCTTCCGAAGATCACTGTTGAATGTGTATTCAGATGCATTCAGTACTGAACAATGCAAAACAGGCACATATCAGAGAGACTAATAGGATTCCTTTGGAATGATCATAAAAATTCCGAGACGACTTTTACAAATTTTTGTCTTGCCTGAATAGTCCATCGACCGTATGACCGATCGTTATGCTATTTGTCTTTCTGAATGGTGTAAAGGATACTCGCTAACATACTACAAAGCAAAGAAGGCACATATATCAGAAAGGCAGACAGGATTCCTTTGAAATGTTCGTATGGATGTCAAAGTGAATGGTGTAATTTGCAATGTCTTTCGACAGTTACTCTCTTTGTCTCCCTGAAGGTTCTGAAGGTTACTAGATATTAGAGGTGGGCCGATTTCTGAATATTGAATATTTAAGAATCGCATTACTCAGTATTTTACCTCTACGTATCGAAAGTATCGATTGTATTTTAATATTTTCAATACATCCGATAGTTTTATTATTTTGATTTCATAAATATCTTTAGGTGCGTGCCGTTAGGCTATACACTGACAGGACTAGTAGATAGTTTGGTACTGAGGGTCCGGAGACGATCAAAATTAATTTGAACACTTTCGATACTTAATCAAAATTCCTAAGTATTGGTAGTATTGATACTCAGAAAGGATATAACTTATCACTATTCAACAGTACTCACGCTAGAGACGAAGGCATGCATCGGATAGACAAACAAGATCTCTAGGAAAAGTTCATACAGTAATTATGAACCGACTACGAATATTCAGTACCATCTAAGAAGTAGCCACGATAAGGGATAAAACATTGTGAGATTGAAAGTGACTTGGACATTTCTAAAGAGCTGTTCACTGAACCCATAAGAAAAATTTCAAACTCTGTCTTTTCCCACGCAAGAGTTAACCCTCTAGTGCCCAGGCATAGAAATACTGGTAGGAAAATTCTGAAAATTCATATACACACTTCAAATGCCATTCAAAATACATATATATAAAACATTGATTTTTTAACAATTTCAATATTTAATAAGTGAAAAATTTGGGGTCAAATTTGGACCTTCAGGCACTGAAACATCCGTGCCATATTTGGACCACTGAGTTGTGTGGGTTGACAAATATGGACCAATGGGCACTAGAGGTTAACATTCTTATTACCACTTCAGGCAAGGTCGGGCAATAACCTTTTTCGGCTTACCGAACAAAACTTATTTGGATGCACAAAATCTTGACAAGTTTAAAGATTTTCAGTTACATTACTTTGATAGTAAAAGAAATCTGGAAAGTTTAGCGAATGATGCGGACCAATAATATATTTCAAAAAGATTTTAAAAAGTTGCAGTGTGAAGCTGAAACGATGAAGTCAATAATATAAAGGACAACAGTCTACAACAACAACAACAACAACAACAACAACAACAACAACAACAACAACAACAACGAATGCAATACTGCCTAAAACGATCATAATAGAAACGAAAGCAGAACAGCAACAGTAGCAGCAGCAGCAGCAGCAAAAATTTACAAGATGGAAAGGCATTTACGACAATAGTACCATCAACAACTTCATTTTCACCAACGCAGCAGCAGCAACGACGACAACAACAACAACAGCAACAACAACAGTAACAACGATTTAAACCCTTAACGGAAGCAAAGACAAAAAGGTGTGACAATGGTATCGGGCCAAGATCAGGTTTTCCCCTCATTGGGAAGACGAATTAACTCCTCCGGCGCCACTATGGGCTCATCGTTAGGTCTTCTCGGGGGTCATCTGTCAACATCTGTTTTTTGCTTCTTTGTTTTTTTGCTCACTTGTTCATACAGTCAGGTCTCTGTGTCCAATGATTCGCCAGGTTGATATGGATAACCTTTGACCTTGCCCAAATCGTACTGGAAGGTATATGAGCGATCAAAATAACGCTAACGAATAGCGAGATAAATACGATAAACTAGACTGCATCCTCCTTGACAATAAAAAAGCAGTAAAATACATTCATAGTTAACCAACCTTCAATCAAAGTATGAGTTATTGTATACAGCTACCGGTATCTTTGATCAGAACTTAGAAAACCTCCAGCATGGTAAACAAGGAACTAGTTGCGCAAAAATGGGGATTCGATGTAATAGTCAAGCTGGAATTCCCAACTTATCGGCCTTGAGATGTCTTGTCGAAGTAATCCTTCAAACAGCCCACGCGAGAGTCATATTGACTGGTCAACCGATTAGGTCTAATGCTGGTAATCCAGGTATTGCAGGAAGGAGTGGATGTAAGAAAGGGAATTGAGGAAGTAGAAGGGCAATGGCGGAGACAAAGCCATTCATTAACGTTTTCACACCACACTAATCATGGCTCTTGCCTTTCTACTGAATGCTCTTACTCCACAGTGTCCATTCCCAGTTTAATTCAATATCTGAAAATGTTTGCTTAACAAAATGTAACCATTCTTTTGACAGGATCAGTGCAAAGGTCCTCAGGGTGGTTTTATAAGTAGATGGTGTCTGTACACATCGAAGGTCCTATCGTAGTAATCCAATAGAAAATCCAATGGAAAATCACCGCTGACGATGATGGGCAGGTTGCATCGAAAGGCCTTCAAAAATATAAGTAAGTGATTTTCCATTGGATTTTCTATTGGATTACTACGATAGGACCTTCGATGTGTACAGACACCATCTACTTATAGAACCACCATGAGGATTAGTAATGTCTGTATGACCATCATCTACAATATTTCACAGTGCAAAGGTGTTCACAATAAACTGCACATTGTGTATTGGTTGTAAAGGGGGATGCCTCCCATGGGCGCAGTGTGATATGAAAACGTTAAACAACATATTCTTTGATGGTGGTCGCAAAATGTATGATCCATTCTGTAAATCTGTTTAAATGACTTTTTGTTTTAACACTGTCGTAGTGACAGCCGTGATATTGCCCTGCTAGTCTCCTACCTACTACACAATGTTTTGGAGAACAACTTAAAGACCCACCTGAGGTATCAAAGGCAAGAAGAGACGTGATGGGACATTTCACTAATTTCACTTCAATCGCATGGTTCACATTGGAGCGCTATTCTGTTCCGAATTTCACAAGTAAAACATTTTATACTGCGTAGAAACTTTGCAAATCGCTTGATTACTCTTCCTCAGAACGTTACGGAAAAGAAAATTCTATTAAAATTGTCTCGTATTTGAAACATGAAAGCAAATCCATCTGAACTGTGAGCGAGGCAACATCCACGACCATTTTGTACGTAGAGCTTGCCTTTCTACGGTAACGACCGGATGACCCAGCTTTAAGAAAGTGACAAAGCATCAGAAGACCTTACAGCCTCTTTAGATTTCAGTTGGGCGTAGGACACGAACTGTCCTTTTCAATAACCATTGTCCTTATAACCCTATTATTGCTTGAGACACAAGGAATGCCTACGCAAATTTGTCGTGACGATGCACACAACATATAGATCTAACAACTGTCACTCTGTACAACGCTCTAGATAAATTCAGGTTTTGGGGAAAACGGGAAGTCGCGAGAAACGTAACTTTTTGTCTGTTCTCAACTGGTACCACAATCATATCCCTGTCTGTTTTTTTTTCTCTTTTCCCATTCTTGTTCTCTGTATCCTAGATCTTCCTTGTAGGATGTTCAAAAGTTTGTATGCGTCTTAACCGAGCTCTGATTTTATCATCACCAAAACTACGACAGCAATATGTGGTCTTTACCCTACCATGCAGACAACGCAGGTGAGTACAGAATGAAGGGTATTCATGAATTAGAATAAAAGTCTGAATGTTGTAAAATGAAAACACACTGCCACTTAAAAGAATATCATTTCGATAGCATAAAATATTCTGTCTTTATCATTGCCCCCTCCCTCCCCACTTCTTTTAAATGGACAGGGGTAAATATTTGCTTCACAGCCTACAAAATCCACATTATTGTCTCAAAGACTTTAAAGCGTGTACATTTTCCTTCCCCCTGACCATTTCTGAGAAAACGTCTCTGGAATGTCGGGATTTGCACCCTCTGTACGCCGAGGTTACTCCTGCTGTGTGATTTCATAAAGCGAGAAAAACTAACAGCCAGTTTGGTGCAGACGAATGCGCAAACTGTCTGCACCAATCATTTGCTAACCTCTCTCACTTTTTTAAGTCATGCAGCATCAATAATGGCGGCAAGCGCAGGGTGAAAATCCCGACATTCATGCGGTGTTTTCTCAGAAATTATCAGACAAAAGGAAAAAAAATATATAAGAGGTTTAAGTTTATGAAAAAATCTAATGTGGACTTTGTAGGCTGTGAAGTCAAATAACTACTCCTATCCCTCTAAAAAGCTAGACTATGTACGCTGTACCTTCACTGCTGTTTGTGGCAATGATTCGTATAATTTATATATAAAGAGAAAGAACTTCTACACAATAATTTCCCTTCCTCACTCACTTATAGTCACGAAAATCTTTATATCTCGGGAGTACTTTCGGTGAAAGTATACAGAAACGTTTGGGATTGAAGATATCTAGGAACATTTTTTTAAAAATTTTGATATATCGTGATCCTGCAGCTGAAAGCAGCGTATAAAATTTAGCGTCTCAGAGCACGTGGTTCCTACTGGTACACAGGAAGTACGCCATTACCTTTGCCATGTAGGAAGCAATTCAGTGCGTAAAACTAATTGCTGGAAAGATGGTGCAAAATCCTACAGTATGCAACTATCATTTGCCAATTTTAACTTTGTAGTGTGCTTTCAGCAGACAATAACTTGCATTGCTGGGTCTTTGGGTGAACTTGTATATCATAATAAGCAGTGGCGCCTCATGAGCCTCAAAACTCCCGTGCACTTCCCTCCTCCCCTCTCCCCCTCCCCCTCCTCCTTCTCCTGAATTTATTGTGAGCATTGTGCAAAACTTGAATGGCAACTTTAATGCATATAACAAATCACAATAAAGGCGTCTGAATTTGGCTTAGTCGCCTAACCTCTTTAACCAGTTTCTTTGTTTTCGTAAATAAGTTCTAACCGGCACTGCACGGATTGCACTTAATGACAAGCTGCCACTGATAATAAGTGATTCAGCCCTGAAATGACTTGAAATTTCGGCTCCAAGAATCCGTTTCCACATTTCCTCAATGTCTGATATGCTAGAACGAACTCCTAAAGAAACATGGGTTTTCTGTCTATTGGGAAAAGATGTTCCACTCTTCTCAGAGGCTTAGCCAAATCCCTGAGTTATTTCTTTCATACGAGAAGATGAAGTTGAAACATTTGAGTGTTAACATAGTAATAATGTAAGCCGTTGTCGGCATTCGTCAGTCCTGCAGAAAAATGAAGCTGGTGTCATGAACGCTGGGTGAACATTGTGACTGTCTTTAAAGGGTCTGAGTGATGTATTACATGACGATGTGCTATGACAGGAAGTGTGTGTGAATGAGGATAGAAGTGTGTACACTGTCTGTATGGTGTGCTGTTCCATTGTCAATGTATATATATATATACATATAACATATATTTTTACGAGTTGCCCACGTACCACATCTGTGGTTTGGGTTTCAGTTAAATAGATTTATCAACCTAATTATGTGGTAAAGCCATTCGTTCCTTATGAAAACGATCGCTTTAAACAGATTTGGAACTTAAATCATAATTAGGGGATGCAGGGGCCTAATTGGTCAAAAAAAATCTGGACCATCAGAGTCAGAAATAGCAGAGTATAACATTAATTCGTGTAGGAATAATCCTATAACATGAAATCGCAAAAGTAGTAAAATTCAGTCCTGAATTTGTGAAAAAAAAAGTTGCTAGCAGTGTATCCCAATGGCTTCAGCGGATTTCATTTGTGGGAGCCTGTGATCTGCAAAATTTGGCCACATATTTAACCTTCATTCACCTGAATCAAAATTGTGAAAAATCTAAATGGAGGACCCCCACTGGAAATAGCATATAATTTCAGCACAGTGGTGGCACAGCGGACTGGCCTTGCCCCTCTCGGAACGTTTCTGTGGTTCGAGGACAAAATTCTGTTAAATGGCTCCAAGAGGCTTTTACAATTTGGCTCCTGCAACCTCAAAGAACACAGAGAACCCGGTATGTCGGCTGCGATACTCTTGAAGAGCTCCTACAGCCAACTAGCGGTTGTCTCATACAGTGTTTTATCACATTTGGGACATGAGAAGGCTGATCACAGTCATGTTATGCATGTGGTCATGGCCGCAATATGGAAGTGAAAAGAAATATAAACGATAATCCCCGAACCCCGGTCGTCTTGATAGGTAGTCCCCAAACCAGGCAACTCTTGTAGGTTTAAAAGCGCTTTTTCATAGACCGCGCTTGTTCACAGACCTGCTGTGTTAAGTCTAACTCTGTGTCATCGCCGTTGTAAACGAAAATTTTGCGACATTACACAAACTCTTTACATGGTTTGGCAAAGCCTACGCACTCACTCAACTTCTCAGTTTCTCTAATACTATTCATCAAGTGAGCGTCAACACCCGACACAGGGATGTTGTACCTGTCTCAAAGGCAGGCAGGTGAAACATGGTTCGCGTCCTCATCTTTTCACACCTATGTCACACTGGCACAGGTCTCCGTCAGAGTAACAGATCTGAGAAAGGACAACATCAGACATGCACGACTGAGTGACGGATTCAAGGGCTCTTCCTCTTCCACTAAACGCGTTACGGTTCATGCAAATTTTAGCAACAGTTCGTCAAGACTGTATTGAAATCGTGATGTGGTGTACCCGATTTACGAAGCCTCTTCTGCGTGCATGGACTACAACCCGTTGTCAAAGTTGAATATGGTATAATTGCCATGACGACAGTGCAAAATAGATAGTACGGCTGACAGAACTGACGGACAGTTACGGACTATTTATGAAGTCTTTTAATTTAAATTAGTATCCGAAATACATAATATACATGATAAAATATTTGTCTAAAAACACAACAATTTGTTTTATTATTTCTGGATAACTAGTCAACATTCATCCGAAAAGGTGACCAAGAGAATATTTTTTTTTCTTAAAGTATGGAAGTTGCAGAACGTCGTAAAAGGCACTCGAGTTGTAGAAATAAAAATAAAAAATAAAAAAACAACGGCGCATGAACCGCCAAACTTTACCTAAAATGTTACATTATGTTAATGAATACAGAATTAGCGAGTTAATGGTAACGTCTTGCCTTTGATCCTTGTCACGGAGTGACTGCCCGTAGTTTTGGCTGTATCTAGGTCTTTGGCACTTATTGTTTTTTTTCTTCTTTTGGCCCTCTTAACATTTTGTGTTATTCTACATATACCATTGTGATTTCTGGAAATTTCTTCCATGGAGGTTAAAGTACTTCTTTTGCCCGATCTTTTGACGGGAAGAAAAAGGAGTGTCAACGCCCAAAGTTGTTCAGAAATGTCTTTGGAAAAAGATCACTTCGAATTCTGATTTGGTCCCCAATTTTTCTTTGGCTGGTTTTGACCGCGTGCGAATACATAGGTCTACACAATTTATTTTTTTTTATCCAGAAGGTTGTACCTGAAACTTCAAAATTTGATGCTTTATTTAGATCACGGGTCATTTTACATATTTCTGCACCCTGACACTATTTGCCTATTCTAACGAAGCTTTCTTTATTCTTAAGGTATAAACCGAATTGTAAAGTCAAAGCTTTTCAGAAATTTTTATCACTTACGTGGTATTTAACTGAAATTGCGCCTCATTAAGTTACACTGGTGGCATTGTTTAGTAGTTATTATCTAGATCTAGTCTAAAAAGTCATTTGTATAGTATGTAGATCTGCAAGAATAAAAAAAAAACGACTTTGGCTTTTAACCAAGCTCACAGTAGGCCTACACACTTAGGAGCAATTTTAAGCACATCACGTCACTGAAATTTTGGCTCTGATGTAAAAGGGTGTAATTTGAACATATTCCATGATTCAGACGATTAATTTTATCACAACATTGGCTGCACAGGAAATCACTAGAACAATAAAAAAAATTGTTGTTATTGTTTTGCTTTTAATTTCCTGGGAACCGAAAGATTCTAATCCAGACCGGTTTTAGGATTCGAATCCCGATTTGAACCCAGTATAAGAGGATTCGATGGACATTAATATTATTATTATTATTAGAATACGGATTTGAATATTGTCCATTACTACTGCCTGGCAGTGTCTAAACACATTGAAAGGCTGGGCAATTCCTCTGCGGTGAGCTGTTGTTTCTAAAAGAAACATCAGTCGCCGCTTTCGCCCGGATTATTTAATGGCCAATGTACTCTAGCTGGCGTCTTGTAACTTATGATATAACTCAAACATCCATACCATAAACTGCAACAACAGCAGCAGCGGCAATAACAACAACAGCAACAACAACAACAACAACAATATTAACAAAGACAAAAATGTAGATTAAACACTAGACAGTCGGGACGGCTTGGTGTTTTCTGGTGCAACTGCAAGCTTCGATTTAGTGTTAGATCCGAAGAGGAGAATGCGTGAAAGAAAGTTAAAATGGGGGCTGAGAATCAGTGAGGAGGGTCATGTCCCTAATGGGAGTTTCCACCCATCTCAGAGGCAGCCACAAATAATGAGGCTACTTTTAGCAGGAAAATGAGAGGGCGATGGTTGGTGATGCGGTAAAACTCAAGGACGAGTGATGACAGGCAATCGGGTAACTAAGGGGTTAAATTTGAGAGAATGAGGTGGGAAGACAGTCTTACGGAGAGAGAGAGAGAGGTGATGGGGTGGCCTCAGACAGAGAGATAGGTGGGAAAGGACATGAAAGAGATGTAAAGATATAATCTGTAAAAGATGAGGAGAGAGGCTGAGAGAGAGAGTGAGAGAGACAGGTGGGAGAGTCTGAGCGACAGATGGGGAAAGAACCTGAGAAAGAGAGGTGGCGAGAGAATATGAGAGAGAGAGAGACGGGAAGGAGAGTCTGAGCGAGAGATGGGAGAAAGTCTTAGAAGTGATGAAAGAGAGTTTGAGAGAGATGGGAATTAGAGGGAGGAACGCTGAAAGAAAGGCAAGCGAGTATGAGAGAAATATGAGAAAGGAGAGCGTGAGAGTGAAAAAGAGGTGAGGAAGTCTAAGAGGGGTTTTAGGAGGGAATCTGAGGGACATTATGAGAGAGAAGGGGTGAGAAAGAGAGAGTAGTGATAATAATCAGAGAGAGAAGTAGATAGAGAGTCTGAGGGGTTTCCAGTAGTTACCACAGTGTGCAAGCAAAGACTATAAAAGTGCAGTTTACGCGAAGATTATACGTAAGGTAACTGGTCACGTTTGCGTAAAAAGTTTTCACTTTGCGCAAGAAGTAGTCAGCTTTGATTTGTGTTTAAACAAAATGCACCTGACCGAACATCCACAGCATAACAACGTTAATCGGGAAACTGAAGCAAAATTCACTCAGATGTATTTTTCATGGTGGGATCACTCAGGTGCTGCCTACTCAACCCGTATCCTAATGATAAACCATTCCTTGTTGTTAACCATAAACTCTAATCCTAACTTTTACCCTAGACATATTATTATGGGAAAGTAGGTTGCTAAATAACTATAACCCTACATCACGGGATCATCTACCTCTAAATGATATCATTAAATTTGCTGTGCTTAAATGTTTAAAGACTAGACTAGCTGGGCATTGACCGTAACATTTTCTTCTCCTGCAACACAATAAATCTTGACTAATTTCCTTTTTTTTTTAACAATGGGCTGTGGAGGTGGTAGCGAAATTAGCCCATGACATAAAACAGCCATGGTAAGAAAGGCGAAATATTAATTTTATTCTAACAACATTGCTGTAAGATAAAAACTTTTGATAATGTGCTCCTGGCCAAGAAGAGACCACGTTCTGCGAACGTGTCATCCATTTTTAGCAAATAAAACATTTTTACGTGCCTCTAACTCCAAAACATTACGTTCTCCCTGTTCTCTCACGCTTGAGTAACTTCGCTGTAATAATGGAACTAGAGGCGGCCTCTAGGTATGAAGCACCTATACATAGCACCTGGCATCTTGATATGCAATTTTAAATAGTCTCTATAAAATCAGAAAACTGGCCATGGAGAAGGGGGGAAAGGGGGTTGGATTTGAATTTCAAAGGCTTAGATAGGTGCAAATACATTTATAGACTCAGAATAGGTGAGGTTTAGCCACTCAAGTATAACATTTTTAGTTGTTGCTAAGTGGGTAAGGTTACCCTGTTTACTGAGTGAGAAGGCCTAAAATACTAGGTAGCCTGCTTCACTGCCTAAGTTCTCAAATTCTAATTGGCTTGGGTCTTTGTGTCAATATTTGGAGGAAAAGCTAAACAACATTATTTCGAAAATATTTTGGCTTGGGACCCCTGGATAAATTAATGAGGAGTGTAAACCCTAATATAGCCAACAGTGAAAAAAAAAAAAACCACTGACATCTTCATACCTTTATGGGAAGAAAAGTTTCAAGTACATTGAAATGTTACATAGTAGATGATCTCTTTGTATCAGTCAAGCCCATAATGCTCTAGCAAATCTTCTCATATATCAAGCTTACCCACACAGAACTCTAAGTCTACACCTGCTTACGAGTGACCTTTCAACCTCTCATGGAATTATACCACAATTCAGTTATGAGCCTACTGTCGATTCCTTTGGACATCTACAAAAATACATGAATCCAGAAAATAGAAGGCTACCTACCTAGACTCACATGGACGTCCGGTTAGCGAAGATCCCAGATCTTCATCATCTGCGGCCGTATGCCGTACGTTAATTAACGTACTGCGTTAACCGCAGTGAACACTACAAATGTTTTGGGAGTTTCCCGTGGTTACCGCATTTCGTTAACTAACGTATGGATTATGCATACGGCCACTGGGCCAATTTCCCAATACATATCACCATTATGCTAACATCACTCTATGCTCTGGGGCAAAAAGTAGGCCTACTCACAATTTGTCAGGAATAGGTGGGGCAGGTTTTCTATTTTATTTATCTCGTGAGATTCACATCTAAGCCGTGAATGCGTGTTCCATCGTAATACGTGACAATGACAATGAACAATATTAATGGGGCGGCACAGCACAAAATATGTTGAGAATTATGTACTTTTTGACAGAAACAACGCATCTGGTATACAGGTACATTTATATATTCTAAACGTTAATCCTAATAGAGGCACCTGAGATGGGTGTAACGTTCATTTTTACGAACTGGCAGTCGGTGAAACTCGTGACGTCACAGTCAATCTGACGTCACGAGGGAATGGTGTCATACTATTTCGCAGGCTTCACTAAATACATGTTATCCTCATATTGCCTAAGCACATTATCATAGCACTCTATAGTCTGAAGTAATTTTGCCGGCCATTTTTGTCTAAATCTAGGGGGTCATACCGTGGGCCAGCTGTTGGCAACTCCTGCTCACTGGGACAATAAAGACACAAGTGGGCGTTGGACACTACGAGTTGTTAAGTACATGAGCAAATACTATGGAAAGTCATGCAGCAGAAACAGATTATGGTATCATTGGATGTGCATAATCAGTCTGATTGTCAGTATGCATTACTGTCAGAGTTATAATGAGTATAAATGAATCAGACATTTAATTTTTATTAAAACCGCCACTTCACACATGTGGACATTGTCAATCACGTCATCAAATATTGTCTATTCTGTTTTGCACATAAATGCATTTATGTCGAGGCATGATGGCATAAAAGCAGCCACATAACACTAACATTTCAAATACCAATTACGCCCCTGTGGACTGGTATACAAAAGGTCTATGCTATTATGATGGGGCTTCAAGACTTCCTCTTTTTTTGTTTGCGTGTTTGCTTGTTGTTTGTTGGTTGGTTGGTTGGTTGGTTGGTTGGTTTGAGTTGAGTCAGGTTTACGGAGCGTGAGAATGATTATATTGTAGCCATGTATTGCGCCTTTCTGGTTATATGACTAAACCTCTGGCTGAACTTTCCTATCTACTTTGCCCGGACAGCGGCCATTAGGTCTCTTCCTCTACCATTTTGTACACGCCCTCCGGAAACATGTACTTTTGTTGCGGTTTCATCACAAACCTTGGGATGTCCAGTGAGACGGGAAGGAAGAGGAAAGGTCAATCACAGGTACCACTACCAAAGCACGAGAAAAGGTTCTGTACGTCGTATTTATTATGTCATCGCACATGGGGCTATATGTCGTAACGGGGAAGAATGTGATGAAGGCTACAAAATGTACCTGATGTCACCTGTCTGTGTAGGACGTGAGGAACGTGATGGGAATATGATAGAACTGGGCGGTACCCACCTTGAAGGCCACTGTTTGTTACATGGACGATGGGCTAAATGGACGATGTCT
>JAWQUT010000140.1:1624320-1641643 GCA_033807755.1 Ellobium chinense
TGGGTAACCGTCCACCCAGAAAACAGTAGGATTGGGCTGTTTCAAATCTTATAAGAATAGAATCCGGATTCAAATCCAGAGCTAGAATTCGATGGATTTGAGACGAGATTCGAATCCGAGGGAGGAAGGGATAGTTATGGAATTTGCGCATGTACTTCTTAGAGTGACTAGAAAATCGCCATTAGACTCTACATGGGTTCTTTACAATGTATGTTTATTATAAATAATGCTAAAGAGCTACATCTGTTTATTTGGACGGAGACCTAAATTTTAATATGACGTAGGGATTCCTTATAAACCGAACCTTTTTTTTTTTTAATTGCTTATATTTGCTGTGAACCGAAGGAATCGAATCCAGATCAAGTTTAAGATCGGAATCCGAATCCCAATCTGGATTTGAATCCAGCATACAAAGATTTGATGGATTGGAATCGGATTTGAATTTTGCCTAATACTATTGTCCTAAAGGGAATCTCAGATACAGTAGTACATTTTTCTGTCATGAGCGAGACAAAATGTGTTTTTTCCCCGGGCTTCGATGAGGAGAAATACGTAAATGAATGTCGTAAGAACATCAGAGATTTTCATGCAAGGAAGGCCAAACTAAGTTCTCTTCCAAATCAGACCCAACCTTTTACACCAAGTTTTACTCAAACTAAGTTTAACAAGTTAATTAGGAATAAGCTCAGACCACATGTGTGGTACATGGGCAAAATATCATATGCAATGGGACAGCACATAAACATTTTAAGCACTAACAAGCAAATAAGCAATATTTCATGCGCGCATTTCTTGCATTCTAGGCTAAGCCCACAAGCTTTCAGTGACATGTTTACGACATTAAATTTGTAGAAAACTATGAGATATATTGTTTTTTATCTGCTACGCACAGAATTTAATCGCATTCATTGTTAAGCCAAGCGTAACCCTCCCCTCTCCTCTTCACCCTCCGCAACTGATTCATGCAAAATGGTTGATAACTTATTGATACGTTATTAATATACCGCTGCAGAGAAATATTTCGAGAGAAAATTTATGTTGTTTTTATCTCATCCTGTTCGATTCCAGAAAAGTCTCAACCTTTCTTTAAGTTTCATGAAAACTGCTTTAGGCGTTGTTTTTAAGTGTCTTGTTTACACGCTAGAAGATAAATAAAGAAATAAATAAACAAATTTAATAAAATAGATACATTTTAATAAAATAATTAAATTTTAATAAAATAAATAAATAAATTTTAATAAAATAGATATATAAATAAATAAATAAATNCAGACTGTATGGAAAGGCTATGCAGTCCAACAATCTTGCCAATATAGATAAGTAAGAAGGTGAGTAAGTGAATAAAAAAAAATATTAAACAAACAAATAAATAAATAAAAAAATAAATAAAACAGTTAAATAAATACATAAATAAATAAACTAATTAATTAATTAACACACACACACACACACACACACACACACACACACACACACACACACACACACACATAATACACATGTACAATGGCATATAAACATACTTCCTTTGCCGAAAGCAAGTATAGAAATCCAGTGAATAAGAATGCACAAAATCCTCTGGCAAGCGGTCAAAGTCGCAAAAGAAATACTTCAATACAGTGCGGGGTCCAAAAACACATTCTCCTGTGAATACACAGTTGTATGTACACCCATCTGAATAATGCAGTTCTCTACGCAATGGTAAAAATAATCCACAGCCAAAAAGGGAAGACAGTTGTACGGCCCACTGCTTACGAAGCAGATCTGCCACACCCTACATGCTCAGATATTTTTGTTGGATTCACAATATTGTGTTGTCATCGGTCAGCCTAGTATATCAGCATAAATCTTCTCAGTCTGTTTGGGGGAAAGACAGAGAGAGTAAGAGAATGTGTTTGTATGTGTGCGTATGTGTGTGTATGTGTGTGTGTGTGTGTGTGTGTGTGTGTGTGTGTGTGTGTGTGNGTGTGTGTGTGTGTGTGTGTGTGTGTGTGTGTGTGTGTGTGTGTGTGTGTGTGTGAGAGAGAGCGAGAGCGAGAGAGAGTGAGAGAGAGAGGACCCTGTGCTTTAGTAAACAAAATAATGGAAGACAATAATTATCATGTAATGGCATGTAAAGGCAATATTAGGAGACACGAAATGCTGTATCTCAGTCACGATATAAGGACAGTAAAGTGCACTAGGACTGCAATAAACTACCTGCCAAGTTTGTTAGTTGTTTGTTGCTTCTTCATTTCATTTTTTGCCAGTTTTGTGTTGTGTGTGTGTGTGTGTGTGTTTGTGTGATATGTGTGTGTGTGTTTGTGTGTGTGTGTGTGTGTGTGTGTGTGTGTGTGTGTGTGTGTGTGTGTGTGTGTGTGTGTGTGTGTGTGTGTGTTTGTGTGATATGTGTGTGTGTGTGTGTGTGTGTGTGTGTGTGTGTGTGTGTGTGTGTGTGTGTGTATGTATGTGTGTGTATGTGTGTGTGTGTGTGTGTGTGTGTGTGTGTGTGTGTGTGTGTTGGTGTTGATGTTGGGGATTTGTTCAGTCTTAGGTCCTTAATGACCCAGAAGTTATGTGGTGCTGATCATAATAGTTTGTTTAACATCCTAATGACCTGTTAAGTTTGATTTTAAATGATTAAGTCCATGATGAATTATTAGGAAAGTTCCACTCTAATTCTGCGTGACCTCTTCTAGATTTATTGATGTTTGTACTATCCAGTCTTCATCCATGGATGTCTCTACAAATGAATAATGAATAATGATGATGGAGTGCCAAAGATGCCTGAAAATTTCAGTTTTTGAAATTTTATGAAATTCATCAAATTTTAGCAATTCGCACCGATAACACATTGATTAAACCCTGGTATATTATATTACTTAACACCTTGAAAAACTTTCTTACGAAAGAGCACTATTTTAACAGTATCAACCAAACCATCAAAATCAAAATCTTACTTTACCTTTAGTGATGACACCAATGCACGCAACACAAGAAGTCACTTGGTATTGCTGTTAAATACCTGCACTGTTTAATTTCTCTGTGCCATAACCATAGAGGAATGTCGAGTAGTTCTTTCACTTTCACCTCGTGTTCGTTCATGTAATATTCATTATGTATTATTCATCCTGTCAACTGTCATTTCCCCCCCCCCCCCNCCCCCCCCCCGGCTGTTTTATCATGCTCTCTTGTCAGACTGACCTCCCTTTTCTTTACCCCATTTATAAAATAGCTGTACTAAAGAAGCAGTTACATTAGTCTTAAAATAGTGTACTGTAATAAGATCATATAGAATAGGATTAGATACGACACACTGTACTGATTCTTCGTAGAAAGATTAGATCAGGCACACATCTCACATATCCACATACGCAAAAAAAAAAAAGGAGTACTTATCCATGTCGCCACTAGGCGGCGCCACGACCCGAAGGGGCAGTAAATAAGGCTTGATCAACGAAACGAAAACAAAGTAACACCGAAGAATACTGTCTGAGAAAACGTTTAAACATGTCCCGATCTTGAATATTTTTTTCTTCGTGAATGGTCCGTAAAAGGTTTATAAATGTCATTTTTCATGACTGTGGCCTACTCGCCTTCATTCTGACGTCTCCACTTAACTTGCGCACAATAGTTGCTTTCTCTATCGAAGAGAAGACAAATAGAGGATCTAACTTCAAATGTCCCTTTTCATAAATTTTACGCACATTCTGTGTTGAAAGGTTTGTTTCCATTGCTGTAAAGTTGAAATAATGGACAAGATAAGTAACATACCATAAAATGCCTCTTTCTTCTTTTTCGGATACCGATATCAATACATAATAGCACAGTTCTTCATCGCACGGAATGTAACAAGGCGTCGATTAGGCTAGACTGGGCGGCAGAAACTTACTGACAGCTATTATAGGTTTTTGTGTTCTTCATGCATAAACTAGTCTATGTCGATATCTATGCAATAAGGCCGACGCGTTTTCCCCTTCTTCTGCTTCTCTCCCTCTCCGGCCTTTTCCTCCTCAACCCCTCCAAAAAAAATTTTTTTAAAGGTGAAAGACGCCAATCAAGTAATCGCAAAGGCAATGACGTTATGAATGCAATGCTTTTTTCTTTTTTTTAACATAAGCTCACTGAGTAGAATTAGCTAATCCCTACCAATAAGCGTTTGATTGTCCGCCTTTATAACTCATCCTCCATTATTTGCATATGCAGTCATCTTGAAATAGGCTGCACAAAAATAATCTCTGATCAACAGTGTTGACAGGTCAAATTCTATGAAGCAGCCAAAACCAAACTTCAAAAAGGGCAAACAAAAAAAAAAACAAAACGCCAATTTCGAAAGGAAAAGAGAAGACATTAAAAGAAAATGATGTCTCGTCTTTTTCTCCAAGTGTGGATTCAAAATTCTATTGGCCTCCGTTTTGAATAAGAATTATATGCTGCTCTCACTCGGAAATAATGAGAAAACGTATAGAAATAAGATAATACTTTAACCATTTAAGAAATAGTCATAAAGGAATAAAGAAGCATTGGTGTAAAACAAGCACCAAGGAATCTCAAAAGTAACCAGATCTGGCACCTTAGAAGCCAACTTGGAACACAGCTGATGAAAAATGTCTGTTGTTAAAATTTTACGGCTATTTCACACACAGATCAAAAAAAAAAGAAAAATATTCAAATTCCAAACATGCCCCTTATAGTTGACAACTGTAATAATGCCATCTTGAGTTTGCACACCTTGTGCATCCTTTTATCAAAGAGCTAAAGTAATGTTTCTGAAGATCACTTTCTTCACTGATCTTCAATCGGAGAGCGTTGCATCAACGTTTTGATCAGAGCAAACAACATCACCATGATTTTGATCAGAGCAAAAGACATAGTTTAATTTTGATTAGAGCAAAAGACATAGTTTAATTTTGATTAGAGCAAAAGGCATCACCATGATTTTGATCAGAACAAAGGTTATCACCATGATTCTGACTAGAGCAAAAGACATACATTGATTTTGATTTAAGCTAAAGGCATCGCCATAACTTTGATCAAAGCAAAGGACTTCAGCATAACTTTGATCGGTCCAAACAGGCAAATTCAAATTTGAGTAGGACCAGAATGTTGACACACGAGGAAGGAGAGAGATAAAGATATATATATTTATTAGAGACCTAACTATTCAACTCAGAACACGGACATAAAAACCCACACAAAATGTGTTTGGTTTAAAACAAAAACAAAAAATGACAATTGACTAAATTGTCAGTGGCGAAATTAGCTAGTCTCCACTTTCGAGAGGTAGTGAAAAAAAGGGGGTGGGGGGATGTTTAGCGGGCCAGACCAGGTCCACAGTTCCATGTCTGATATTGGTGGACTTCGCCAAGGGAAAAAAAAAAGCTAGTTTAGATCTGAGCGCACAGAGGTCCGGGGTAAGCATGCACTGTATTACTGACATTCCTTTGGCCTCTCCTTTACGTTCACCAAAAAAAAAAAGGCTTTGGGAAGGGGGAAGAGGGGGAGGGAGAAGATGGGGTGTGATCGGGAGGCCGAGACACAAACTGACGACTAATTAACCCTCTGTGTGCGCCTACTACTAAGTCATCGAAGATGACTCGAGTTCACGTTTCTCGCCTTAACCCTGTGAACCCATAATCCATGTAAATCACGATCTTCCGTTTTTGGCTCCATCTCACAAGCCCAAAGTAAGGACCAGAAGTACGTCAGATAAATTGCTTCATGTCGTATAACTATTACATCGTGTCGTGGTGGAGATGACGTCACTTAATGTGTGACATAAGACCTACAATATCAAGCAATAATAGCCTTGCTTTTCCATTATCAGTCGTCAGTGTTCTATGTTTCTATGACAATATCGAGAAAGGAAAACAAGGCAGTCTTTGCGTCCTATCACTTTTTATCTTCATTAAAACATCCTAACACATCAGACCATTATTCATTATGATGTAATGTAAGAGAGATAACCAAATAATTATATTCCTTCCTAATTAGGTGCAGTGCAATGCATACAGTTTATCCTTGATAACAAGTGTGCCCTTAACGCATGAAGAAAAACATTATTTTTGAAGAATTATTTTGTTTTCTCACTTTCGGGAGCTCGGGGAAAGGGGAGTAAGCATCTTCAGAAAGCAGAGATCAAAACCTTGATAGAGTAAACTAACGGCACCCATCATTTGTCATGCAACAAGGGTGCTGTTTACAGACAGCTGACAGTACAATACAGCAAAAGAGTGTGATTTGTAGTATTTATATAAACAATTGTAACGATATTAGAACTTCTAAGTTTGTGATAGCGAGCCATATTTTTTTTTTGGGAGGGGGGGAGCGGGGTGGGGACGTGAAACATGGATATCATCAAGGTCACATGTCTCCGAATGTAAATATCCAGGAAGGGGAACCGTAGAAAAGATTTCAAATTTTGTTATAGAACAAAAAATTCAATATCGCCAATTTAGTCTACTGAGCGGATTTATTAAGGCCAATAAAATATTGATATATAGATTGTAATTTGCACATGTTACCGTTTGAAAATTTACAGCCGCTTCTTAATAATGTCTAAACAAGAAATCATGTTATGCAGGATCATTAAGTCAGAGAGAGCTGCCAGCTGGATCGCACAGGCGAATGGTCTTGCATTACTTAATAACTTTTAATCCACTTTTGTTCCACTCAGGAAGTACTTGTCACTTGTCAGAACAGCTAGACTAGACTACAGAGGAAGCCATCAGATAAGCAACGAATAACTCAGTAGAAGATAAATGGGAGAAACATCAAAACGTTCGTATTAATGATGGAATCTTTTACCACCGTAAGAAGTACGTGAGTATATCAGTGCCGAATGCGATCACAAGCGAATTAATGCAGTTCTTACGTTGGTAGGAGATCCCATCGTTAATGCGGAAGCTTCCAATCATTACCAAATTACCCTAACGTTGTCACCAGCACCGTCTTTTCTATTGTTTTAGCAAACATGAAATTAATTTCACCAGCTGGTAGGCAGGAAGTTATATGATACACACTACAATGATAAAACACTGTTCCATGCTTTCAACTTTACTGCGCTACGACATTTTATGTGGTAACTTGTCACTGCACATGACTTATAGATCTAGAAAAATATGAAGACTTCTTTCTTCCTTACAAAAAGTGCATAGCATACGTAGGCACTGGTGACCAGAAAGACTCTTAAAAGTCAGCATCACTCTTTTATATGTGACTATGCCATGACTGTGGCATATAAAGTATTAAGAACAAAGAAAGGAACTTCACATAAATAGTACTTATATTGTCACACATCGCCTGTGTTAACGAAAATGGCCGAATACTTCTCTTTAACCACTTCGATACGTATGACGTATATTCTTAAGTCCTTACGCTTTATTGCAAACAGTTCTTCGACGTACCAGTTCGTCCCAGAAGCAGCATTTGGGTGTTGAATCTGACGTACCAGAACGTCATATCTTCTATTCGATGAACTATTCCCCATGTACACATTGATGAGCTGATGGTTATTTGGTGATGCACACAAAATGTTATTGGAAACATGACGCGGCGGAGAAATTAAATGATGAACAGTAGGACCAAATATGTACTAAGGTCGGATGGATGGATGGATGGATGGTTGGGTGGTTGGTTGGTTGGTTGGATGGATGGATGGATGGATGGATAGATGGATGGATGGATGGATGGATGGATGGATGGATGGATGGATGGATGGATGCTAGAGTACTGGGGATACACTTAACGTAGTCTCATTAGGTATATAAAATAACGTATTCGATGTTTAAAATATTGCACAGTCAGCCCCCGACGATACCTGAAATACTGTTTCTACGCATGGCTTTAGCCGATCGGAAGTAAGCTCAGGTGTGAAAGAATACCTAAACTATAGAGGAAGCCTTCAGTTCAGCAACGAATAAATCAATATACGAAAATATTGTCACTGTGAAAAAATTGTCATTTTTCATCACTTAAATGTCCAGACTTCTTGCCTAGTGTTATCTGAAATGGCAGCTTCATTAAGTAAGCAGCGATACGTTCACAACATTTCAGAGATAGGGTCAAGGAATCGAGGAATGATTTTGACAGGGGGTCCTAATATTGGCAAATTCAATAAACAGATTTCCTAATGTGTAAGGGGGAAATGTCAAATGTTCAAGGGTTACGAACTACAGATTTCTTTTGGGAGCAAACTGTTTTTGAGACAATATGCAAAAGATTTCTGAGGCTTGATAATCTAGTGATAAAATGTGATAATAGGTTGCAAAACTTCATATTCCACTAAAATCTCATTCCAAGAGCTTCCACCTCTCTTCACAATAGAGAGTTTCGTTTTTGCACACGGCACTCTACCAGAATCGAGTTCAACCCGGAAGTTCGGCAAATGTCGTAGACAAATTAGAGAAATCGGCTGACAGGACCACTACGTATTTCTCATTCCACCATGTACTTTTTTTGTTTTGTTTTGTATTTTTGGTTTCTTAATGCAGAAGCGCAGAAAAGTCATGAGGCATAAAGAAAGGGAGAAAGGTGGCCTAGGTACTGGTCATAGAAGCATTACCCAAGCTCTCAGAAGTGACGTAATGGTGCAGCTGTGCAAAGAGATAAAGGCGTTAGAATAAATCCCAGATAAGACAGATAAGACAGTATACAATGACGGCTATTGTTTGGTCATGAGAAACGGCGTTGGCGCTCTCTTTGGCTCAGAAGGGGCTCCAACATTTACGAGAAGAGAAAGACGTGACCATGAGGGCAAAGGTCCTAATTATTCTATGGCTGACCAGAAAGAGTGTGAAAAATGTTGGGCAAAAAATGGAAGGTCAGAAAATCATGAGGGCAAAGGTCCTAATTATTCTCTGGCTGACAAGAAATAAAAATATTTGGCAAAAAACGGGAAGGTCATAAAAGCAAGCGAGGATTACTGCTTCATCTTCCTCTGTCCAAGTCTACAAGAAAAGGTCCAACAGACCAGTCAAAACAGAGCACTAGTAAGCATACCGTTAAGCTCATTTCACATTCGCCTTTTTTTTTTGGATGATTGGAGTTGTTTATATTATTATGATTTTCCATTTAACTTCTTTTTTTTTTCATAGTAAACAAATGTAGAGTTTTGACTTATTATTTTCCAAGTTTAACAAGCTAACCCAAATTTATCTCACTGTTTTGCTTTGAGCAACATGTTGAGAGCGCTAAATTTCTAAAAAACCTGAAAAAAAAATTACTTAGGCGAATGTGGAATAAGCGTGACGATAAGGAAAATATGCTGACACAGATGCTTGCCCGAATTCACACCGCTGCAGGCTAAGACACAAAGAAAACGAAAAAAAAAATATAGAACGAGGTATGAATCATGAGGACTGTTCTTATGCTGCAATTTAAATATCGTCTTTGAGAGACCTTAATGATTGCGTGGGAACTTGTTAACAAGAAGAAAAGAAACTTAATGTCTGCTTCAAATTCCTTTTCATTCTGTCTTACACCCAGAGCCTTGGCTTGGTCCGTTTTCACCCAGCGAGTTCGACGGTGAAGATTCTATTATATGTAAAGAGAACAGTGGCCGTATGCATAATCCATACGTTAATTAACGTAGTGCGGTAACCATGGGAAACTCCCAAAACATTAATAATGTTCACCGTGGTTGACGCATTACGTTAATTAATGTATGGGTTATGCATACGGCCACAGAACACCCAGTGCAAGCCAACGACTCACTCTAAAATGGATAGTCTAATTAGGTATTTTCAGCTCCATCACGTGATCTAGAAAATTTTGCTCACACGTTGGTTTGTTTACATGCTCTGCTCATGTATGATTACTCGTCATTTATCAAAACATCCTAGCAGTCCCTAGATCACGTGGTGTAACTGACCCGTCTGAAAATACCTCATTGGTCTCTCATATACTTTGAACATGTGCAAAGAATGATTCACACACCTATGAACACCACAGTAACTTACTATTTCTATTCATGAAAAGTTGTGCACGCTTTTTTTTTTAATAAAGCCTGTATATATTTATTAAGATGGATATGGTTGTGTTTGCAAGATATAGGATCATCTTTGTGCAGCAGGTATCCTGACTATGTGAATCTGACCACAGTTTTTGCGAAGGTAGCTTAGCAATCAATTTTGAATCTCTTTTTCATTCAAATCTTTTTTTCACTCAACTTCTTTTACCTTTGGTTCCAGAGTTCCTGCATTTGTATATATATATATGTATTTCTGTTTGTTTATTTATTTTGTTGAGTCATATGCTAAACCAGACCATTAAACAAAGTAACTGGAAGACTTCAATACAGTATTAGTAACAAGGAAGATGGTACAGCAAGGAGTTGTAATAACAGTGCAAAGGTTACAGTATTTAACGAATTTATTTCATCAAATGACCTAACAGACACTTCCAAAATTTTTCATCCTGTAGAAAGAGAATATCTATGGAAACGGGAAACATCATTTTGTGCCACAAAGTTGTATTCTGTGTACATTTTATTGCGTAATTTTGCAGCACTTTAGAACAATGTTGTTGTGAATACAAATGAGGCATTACATTAAATTACATTACATTACATTACATTACATTACATTACATTACATTACATTACATTACATTAAGCGTTTCTTATAGGCTCAGTGGAATATTAAGGCCGTTAGAAAAATCTAAATCATGACGAGAGTTCGTGTGAATGTCTGTAATGATAACAGATGGTCTATAATGGTTCAAAGAGACTTAGTACTGAAATAGGCTTTTGGATTCCAGAAAACAGGTTGTGGATTCAGTGGTGAAAATATTAAAACGGAATATTATGGAGCCTTTAATCCTCCTGGCAAACATAAGTGGACCCTCTTGTCATTTATGATAAAACACTTTTCACGTCGGACTTTTTAAATTATGCATGTGTCTATAGTCTGTCCAGAACCTTTTAAATTACGAATTTGTAGCCAGCTGGAAGCGAATCCTTTGAATTTGCAAAAATTTCAGAACGTACTTTGTGCTTCACTATTTAAATATAATATTTAGTGATCTGTTGTTGGTAAACCTTTTAATTTACGAAATTGTTTGTAGTCGGAAGAGAGCGTTTCAGCATGTGACCTTGTAAGTCACGAACCTGAAAATTTTAGATTGAAAAAACAGAGAGGCCAAAACATCAGGGGGATCAGAAAAATAGCAAAGCAGTGAGGTTTTAGAGAAGAAAGAGGGGATTTTCATTAAACCAACAGGCGTCGTGACAGTCATTAGGTATAAGGCAGTGGCATTATAATGAATTATGGTATATTAACAACGTCCGCTTCATTTCCTTACACATTAGTAGTAGTTGAAGTATGTGACATATGGTAACACGATGGTATCAAGAACTGTCACATAAATTCACTTTTCTCCATTTCTGTGACATAAGTGACATATTACACAGACCAACTCCCGACGATACTCAGATTATTTGTATTTAACTCTTATATCGATTCTGTCCTTTGGTAACCTCCGAAATTTTCAGAAAAGATGTAGCTGGGCCCACAATTATTAGGAGCTTGATTTATTTGTTATGTTGCTTGTCTATCTGTTTAGCCAGTCCGGGCGTAGCATTGGTTTTGGGGCATACTGTCAACCTTGGTTTCGCATCACCAAACATACGTATTTTGTAACTAAAAGGAGTACATACTGATTTTCCATTTTCCATATAAAATGTACTGAACTGGAATAGGGCAGTGCGCACGACCGGAGTGCACTATACTTTTCAAGGGGAGAGTAGTGGATCACCTTAAAGGACATAAAATGTTCAGCATCATAAGCATACCAGTGTAATTGTAACTGTGACAGCCCTGTGTCTTAATTTCCGGACTTATCTCAATGGCAACCTCTTTTTTTTTTTTTTCAGCACATTTTGCATGCATAATTGCTCGCCGAAGTACCCAATGGCGAGTCTTTTTTTTTCTTGCTGTTTTTCTGGGGCAAGCTGTGATCTTAGGAAAACTATCACAAAATGCAAGGCGTGCGTCTAAGATGCCTCTGGATAAGAGGCATTTTATTCTTCCTAGTTTAATTATTATTATTATTCTATCGTTGAGAGACAACCCTTTGCTCTGGTTCCACATAATTTCTTACTGTGACAAAATTATTGAAAACTCCTCTGTTACTATGTATATTAATGTGTCTGACAATCTCTCTCTAAATATATATCAAATCTGATGGTAAAGTAGCGACTGTATTTTGAGCTTAAGTTTTCTTAACATTACACCCACATTAGGTAAAAACATTTTGGTGCGCAGTTTAGCATGCAGAGTAGTGAATTCTGAAGGGACAGTGCACACCATAATAATGCACTATATTCAACAATCTCCTGAGGTAACGAGAGTCACAAAGGACGAGAGATGCAGCCTTGAGATGTCACCATGTCAGATGTCAGAATGAATGTTTGGTTGTTCGATACGCACATCGTGTTACACGACAGCTACGGAGACAGGTGATCTTGGGCTGTCGTTTAGTAAAACCACATCTATCTTGCCAGACTAAACAAAAGCCTTGTTCAATGTTCCGGACGTCATTACTTCATGTGTGCTGCACCGATTGGCCAAAGATTTGCACTGAGATTCCTGCTAATCTGAAGGAAATTCTTTGTAGTCAATGGGAACCAAATTCAACTCTACATACCTTTTTTTATCATTTAAAGCGATTGTATTGTGAACTGCTGGCAGTTTTTTATCCATAACTGACGGTCAGCGACGCCAAATCTTTCCGGTTAAAAAAAACTCGGGGCATTTTGTGTGCGTCCTCTAAATACCGATGCATGCAGTCCACGTACTTTTGCAGGCGATATATTAAAATTAAACGCAAAATAATCATAATATAAACAAAAAGACGAGTCTAATTAGTTTATATGGGCATGTAGGCAAATTTTAGTTGGAATTTAGTTTAGGCATCAAGAAAAGAGAAGATCGAGAGTGTGTCGTGCTAGATTAGATGTAACTCTAGCACGGAATTCTAACACTTGGATACATTTCTTAATATTTTCCAACAGCATAGATCACTTGTGTTCTCACCTGTCTCATCACAAAAATATTCCTGCTCAAAAATCAAAGAGGGTAGAATACTGACTAAAGGGATTACCCTGTGGACCGATACTGGCCCAAACTGAAGGCTCGACGCCATTTTCTTTGTTTGGGAAATCCCACTGTCAAATCTAAAGTAAATAAAGGTGAGAGAACCAACCGGTTTCGTTGTGACTCTAAAACATAGTAATAAGAAAAAAAAATAGAGAGACGATACTTGAATGCCCTAGTCATTCAAGCGTCGATTGCAATGACAAAGAGAACGACCACTGCTGCTCCAGATGGAAGAGCATTACCAGAATAGGCAGACAAAAATGAAATAATAATATGTGAAAGAGGATGGTGTCATGTGTTCGGTGGATAATACGTGCTGAGTGATGTGAGAAAAAGAGAAATACACATGAGAGCTTGAGCATTAACGATGAGCATTAAGGAGATTCTCCTACTATCATAAGAATTACACTAGTGTATCAGTACTTGAATGCACCCCGAGTAGCGTTCAACATGCTGATTTAATGTAATTCTAACGGTAATAGAAGATTCCAGGATTAATTCGCAAGTTTTCAAATATCTAGTTCTTTTGTAGTATAGGTATGAATGAAATATTTGATCTATGTTTGTAATAGGCTTCCTTAAGTTACGATACTCAGACTGAAAGACAAGGCAGCAGGTCGCATTGTGTGGCTCCTTAGAGAGTTATTCGTCACCAAGAAATGTATAAATTGTATACGTGCGGCGAAGTCCAGTTTGTTTTATGCGTCTCCGACAAAGCTCTACATTTCCTCTCTTGAACAACACCCAAGCAATGATAAAACACCGAGAATGTGTCATTCTTTAAGTTCCTGTAAAATGATGTGATCATAAACTCAGTGAGAAGTGTGTGCATTTTCCTGCTCTCCTTGACATTTTTACAGCTTTGGTACCAGGCAATGTGCGCAATGTTTACAACGTAAGCTTATAAAGCGATTAAGACAAAGCCACTGTAAGCCCGTTTGTCTGGTACTGCCCCCGAAACATGATGGTGCATTACACTGTCTTGTAGTCCTTAGTTTTAGATAATTTAACAAAAACAGTCTGAGTATGTTTTGTAATGTAGGTCTATTTTTAAATTCCCGAATATGAGGATGGTTGATACTCGCAGTGACGGCTGTGTCTAAAGGTGATGAGTAAGAACCTAGAAAAGTGAAGTTCCTCCTCCCCAAGAACTGCATTAGCTGCCCTCCCCTCCCCCNAAAAAAAAAATCCATATTACTTTTACTAATATGATAATGTGTTCACAACTACTAGGACTTGATTTGTCTTAAATAGTTTTTCCCCTACTGAACGGCTGAACGGATTGTTTCAGAATTTTGCGTAGGTTCTTCTACCGTTTCTATTTTTTTTAAAATATTTTTTTTTAAAGTCTATGTGTCTGTGATTAAAATTTTCTTCATAAACGTTACGAAATCAACGATAATGGGTGAGTTTCTCAAACATGCCACGTTGTACACGCTGTACAGCATGAACTTTGAAAATGTAAACATTAGAGAAAACTGCATTCTTTGATTTGATGTAGACTGTGTAATGAATTTGTGTTATTGGTCAAGAGCGTAACAGAGACTTTGAGCCTTAAATGCAACAAACACAAAACTAAGTTTCAAAATCCGTCTAAAAGCATCCATAGGGCGAAGACATGAAAAGCTGATACCATCCTGTGAATAAAAATGCTACAGGCAAATACTGAAAGTCCCTTGCACAGCGAGAACAACGAATTACAGTCCATCCTTGAAGAACTCAGAATTTACGAAAACTAACTGCTGAAGAACAATTTTTAAAAAAATGGAAGTTGAGATATTGTCAGCATGTAAATAGACATTATTAATGAGAAAAAAAATTTTAGAAAGCGGAGTAGCCCGGACGCGTGGTAGGACAATGCCTGGAAGGCAATGGAAAAAGAGCACAGAATACTTTCTGAATGTACTGGAGTCGTAGATGCAGGAAGACTGACAGCAAATAGAGATGATTTCCAATAGCTTGTTAGAATCGCCATTCTCTGCAAAATGTACGCCACATGAAGAAGTTCATGGACAGATTGGCTCTTGGAGAAGAGGTGCCTCGTAAATTATATCCCAAAGACAGCGGTCTTAACTGAAAGTCCAAGTAGTGTAAGAGAAAACAAGTAGCTGTTAACTAGTCCAGGGCTGGGTCTTATTCAGTCATAAATAAACTTCAGTGCACGAAAAGTACCAACGGTCATAAAGTGTGACAGGGAACATGACTATAATTTGAAAGGTGGGGGGGGGGGGGGGGGGGNGGGGGTAAAAATCTTGAAAACATAATAAGACATTAGATTATATGACCATGATGGGAAACAAAAAGCCAGTTGAAGCGAAAGGATTGGATGAGAGAGAGATACAGAGGGAAAGAGAGAAAAAGGTAAAGATAGAGTGATAGAGATACAGAGAAGGAGAGAGAGAGGGGGGAGGGTGGTGGAGACCCAGGTGAGGTAGGGTATCCTTCCACTCCTTTCTGTCTTCCGCAACTGCAATCTTATGATTTTTCTTATGAGTTGATTATCCAGTGTCTTTTCTATCCTCCTCTGCTTAATAATGTTTCCCTCTCACCTTTTCTTCCTAACCCCAGTCCACTTTCTCCCCATCCCCCAAGCCCCTCCCGCCGCCCTCTTCCAAAAAAAAAAAAGGAAGATATACCAAGCGTTGGCCTAAGCATTATTTACTTATTTCAAAGTCCGATAACCTCAAGAAGACACTGACATGAAATTTTAGGCTTATAAACAGACGGATTATAACATACAGTTGCTGCAAATGTCACTGACATAGATGATGTACCTCTGTCACAGGAAAGAAATTAACAACACATGTAAAAACCACGACACGTCAGAGCTAATGTGTCAGAGAGAGGCACACCGGACACGCTGTTGTGGGACTAGACGTGTGTTCTTATTTTATATTTTTGCTGTGACATAACCATGTTCTGTTGCTGCGGTTGTTGTTGTTGTTGTTGTTGTTGTTGTTGTTGTTGTTGCTGCTGTTGACGATAATGATGACGATGGTGATGACGATGCCATTCTGTTGGGTTATTCACTCTCCACTGCTAGTGCTAAACGTACGAATACGCTGGTGTTCTTAAGAGATAAGAAACGCCTTCCTCGTAAGCGTTTTTCTGGTAACAACTTGAGGCACACGGGACATGCTGTTGTTAAACATGTATTCTTAATTGCTTAGCCGTATAATCATGTTGTTGATGATGATGTTGTTGTTGTTGTTGTTGTTGTTGTTGTTGTTGTTGTTGTTGTTGTTGTTGATGATGATGATGATGATGATGATGATGATGATGATGATGATGATGGTGGTGGTGATGCCATTCGGTCGAGTTATTCATTCTTCCACTGCCAGTGCTAGACGCATGAATGTGCTGGTGTTCTTAGGAGATAAGAAACGCTTTCCTCGTAAGCAATTTTCTGATAACAACCAGAGGCACACCGGACATGCTGTTGTTAGTATTTGTGTGTGTGTGTGTGTTCTTAATTGTTTAGCTGTGACATAACCATGTTGTTATTGTTGTTGTTGTTGTTGTTGTTGTTGTTGTTGTTGTTGTTGTTGCTGCTGCTGCCAATCTGTCGAGTTATTCACGCTTCCGCTGCCAGTTCTAGACGTATCAATGCGCCGGTGTTCTTAAGAGATAAGAAATGCTTTCCTCGTATAACCATTTTTCTGGTCGCAACTGATCTTCGAACTTATGAACACAATGATTGGGAACTCTCGGATATAGCGGCCACCCTTAATCTAGAGTGTCCACTATTTTGTCAGAGGAACAAGTGAATAGGTAGGCAGATTCATGTGTTAAGACCCAAAGGCACGACACTTTCGGCCAGCATAGAGAAGATAAAGCCTTCATGTTCTTGCATACTTAAGTCCATTATCCACAGTGTTGCATGTTCATGTGATATAAGCCTGGGACTCTTTCAAAAGTACCTGGGTTGGTGTTACTGCTAGAGGAACCGGTTAAAATAGAGAAAACATCACTGGGAGATTCACTGAACAAATGAGAGCTTGCGCATTAGCGATGGAATCTCTTACCATCGTAAGAATTGCATTAGTGTATCGGTGCTGAATGCACCCTTGGTAGTGTAAAACATGCAGAGTTAATGTAATTTTTACGATGGTAAGAGATCCCGTCTTTAATGCGCAAGTTCTCAATTATCTGGGGACCTTCGCTCTTCCTTACCTGGGTCTTTACCCTAACCTAAGCACACCTTGGAGGAGTGTCAGGATTCTATACCAAATGAACATGCCACAGTT
>JAWQUT010000140.1:1646397-1669172 GCA_033807755.1 Ellobium chinense
CCCACCCCAAGAAAAAAAAAAAGCAACGCTGGACCTGAGTGCATCCATTTTTGATGAGGTTGCGAATTTTGTCAATGTTCGGTCTAGCTTCGTTTTTGATCTCATAACAATGTCATCTTCCAACGTTCCTTCAATATTCTGTTTTTATATTAGGGAGCCCCAAAACTGGTAGTCATTTGTTCAGCTCCCATTTTTTTATTAAAACGACCTGTTCTTCAATCGATATCAATATTTCCATGCTAATCATTGGCATATTTGACAAAAGGTGTCAAGAAAGTGGAGGAAAAGAAGACTCACAATATGCGTGTGTGTTGGAGTGTGTGTGTAAGTGCGCATCAGTATGTGCTTTATTTCATCACAGTCTGACAAAATGATACCTTTTACAAATGAAACGAGTTTCCGGAAAGACGTTTTCAGTGTTCCTTAGTGCCAAGAATATTTGTACATAGACCCATGAAGTTTGAAAATAAATGAATTGAACTTTGTAAATAATTTTCATATTCAAAGATAACACTTTATCTTTCAGTGGTGAAAGAAATGTGGACGAAAACGGAGCAGCTGAAAAGTGGAATCCTATGGTTGTGTGGATCTATATTTTTAGTCACGAGGCAACCAACGGAATGTCTAAAGAAGTTGTAGATGGGATTCTCATTTTCAGGATACATGTATATATGTGTGTGTGTGTGCGTGTGTGTGTGTGTGTGTGTGTGTGTGTGTGTATGTGCGTGCGTGCGGGTGTGTGTGCGCGTGTGTGTGCGTGTGCGTGTGTGTGCGTNGTGTATGTGTGTGCGTGCGTGTGTGTGTGTGTGCGTGTGTGTGCGTGTGCGTGTGCGTGTGTGTGTGTGCGTGTGTGCGTGTGTGTGTGTTCTTTATTTTGAAGTAGCATATTATCTCATTGATTGAGATATTTTTGTTATGTGAGAATTATCAACAGATCAGCACCCGTATTGCTCATGAAACCGAAGCCTTGATTCTAGACACATTGCAACTAATGTGTATCCAACTTTTATATGCCTTGTTCTGTTCCCCAAGAGCGTTGTTGCACACTGAACACCACTCGCTGTTCGTTATTAAGTGCAACTCGCGCAGTACCGGGTAAAATTTGGCCTAAAAAATAATGAAGAACTTTTTTTATTAAGAAATACAATACCAAACCAAACCAAATCAAACCCAGATGCTCTTAGTGCGTTTTGTTTTATGCACTGATTGTTTCGCTACGCTTATTACACACCCATGTACGCCCTCGCCCGCCCCTTCGCACAATAGGCAAATGATTGAGGAAGAAGCAGGAAGGGACGAACTTGCTTGGGTAATTTGGGGAGTCTTGAGCCGCCATTGTTGAAGACAGATGTAAGCTGGTGAAAGGAAACAGATTTTATCATAAAATAAATTCAGTCTTCGCTGAATCCAGACCGATGTAAACTGTTCAAGCTTTGTTTTCTTTTTATTTTGTTTTGCGATACAAGAAACAGCTCTGTTAGTGCTGGCAGTCACTGGCTTTGGGTTTGCTATCAGATAAGTCAGTGTGGTCAGGTAGCGCATGAAATAGAAAGAAAGAAAGACTTATTATATGTTTCCGGAAACAATATCATTGCAGTCCGGAAACATTCCGTACGTGCTCTGTTTCCCCAAGTCAGAAGCCAGCGAAGAGCCGTTACACTGTTCCTGTTAGTATGTGGTTGTGAATCCTTCTAGCGCGTCCTACACGGTTGCAACGTCTGTCTTCTCCTTTATATTCACCCATTTCAGACACTCGCTTCAGGTAAGAAAATGAATGCGAACCCCCCAAAAAAAATTTAAGAAGGAGAAAGAAGAAAACAGGTAAATTTTTTTTTTTAAATGTTGCATCTCAAACAGTCAGAAAAAAAAAAGGAAAACAACAAACAAAAAACACTTCCGAGCTCTCAGAGTGCCTATTGATTTATTATCATATTTATCCATCTATCTACATGGGCTTGCAACAGGTTATGACAGGAGGATATAAAAGCCGTCAGTTTTATGACGATATATGCATGACAATGACAGTTTAAAAGATTGTCTCCCCTCACGTAATAAATTGAATAGGTTCCCTTTGCAGAGCATGTAGGGTAAAACACTGACTTTTATTGCTTTTGGTTGTCTTTCACAGAATTAACAGCTCGAGTTCACAAGCTCAGTGCTGAGAGCGAAAACAAACCAGACTATCTTGCGCACTCCACGCAAGGAGATCCGCCAGAGAAAAGCACAAGTTTCATGCAAGCAGTAACTCCAAAATCTCGTCCAAAAATCCATTTTTCTTAATGAATATGGTTTATAAATTTCGTATATAGGCTAAAGTCCACTCACGCGATGTCACACTTTTATTACCCCAGCAGGCCTTACCATAGGACTTTCTCAACTCCTTGAGGAGAATACAGTGCTATCATTTTTAAGCGCTGATCACTATCATTCTGCCATACCTTCCCCTGCCTATAGTCAGATACCCATTGTACAGACGGATAGAAGTAGGAAAATATGCTATAATATGTATCTGAAGGATCTGAATGGCCTCCGCTTAATGTCAACTGATCTACAACTTCTTTTGTAACAATGTTAAATAAGCGAAGGCCTGAAAGTGGTCTGAGCAAGCGCTACGCAGACACATTTAAGCCCTTCTCGTAGTGCTGCGTAAAAGACCTATTGCTCCTTAGAATCTGCACAGAAAGATTTGTACATTTACATAGATTAACAAATATAAAGCTGTAAAAGCGTTCAGTTTTCGTGGTAAACATATAGAACTGTGTATATCGTTAGAAAATCGAACCTGAATGCGTAAAGTTATTGACCCCCTCAGATCTACACCGTATGAGTGTGAACATTTGGTGTGTCAGAGTTAAAACACCAGTCAGTTTTCAGTCATGGGTTATGACATGGGTTAGGTCTATCCTTTCGTGCCTTCTAACCAGAGTGAAAACACAATAGGCCAAAACATTTGTTTGATAGGGTATATATTCTCGCTTTCTATTGAAATTCAGACAAAAATAAAATTCACTCGGCAACAACATACTGTAGACTGTGATGAAGCTACAAATATAAAGGATATCCCAGGAGTTTCAGACTTTTTATTTTACTATTACGTATCAAATTAAAAAATTGGTTATTTAACGACAATTCCGGCGACCGATCACTGGTGCCATGGGGAGGAATTCCGAATGAGACTCGCACCTTAAAATGTCTAATAATCCAACCCGAACTCTACCCTTTAGCCATTGAGACAGTGGCATCAGTTGAGGTGAGTCCCTAACTCTAATGTCCGTGGAGATCAAAGCACCAGGCGTGATTCTCACTCGGAATACCTCCCGTGCTATAGCTCTTTAAATTTGATATTCTTTTACCGCAAATCTGCTAAGACGAAAATTATCTAGCCACAACTTACTGGACATAGGTAAATAAATTGTGCCACAGAGTTCCCAAAAAGGAATTCCTCATGGGGGATAGAAAACTGGAAGACAACGTAAACAGATACTTTATGCGCGAAGTGGATTCTGTACTGATATAAGAAGGTTAGTTCCAAACCGCTAATCTAACGTTTAAAACAATATTCATTCCGGCAGAAGTGGGTGGAATTATCTTGCATACTCTTTCTAATAATTCATTTTTTGACTGTTACAAAGATGGTAAATCCTTCCCGAAAAAGAATATATATATATGCCATATTTGGTGTGTTATACTATACAGCAGAACACTTCAACCTCATATAAATAATACATATTATAGAACGTGTGCATTAACGATGGGATCTCGTAAGAATTATATCAGTGCAGTGGTGCTGAATGAACCTTCAGTAGCATTCACCATGCAGATTAATGTAATTCTTACGGTGGTAAGAGATCCTGTCGTTGATGCACAAAGTCTCAAATACTGTAATGAATTGTTGGAAAGACTGTCGCCGTAGAAATCCTAAACAAAGCCAGTCTGTGTGTTAGAGAAGAAATGAGAAAGCTGTACGATTTATTTCTTGACAGTCAGTAATATCAATTAACACAACCTGTTACTCCAACCTTAATCACGTAGAAAAACAGAGGAAATATGTCAATAGCCTAATTAAGGTACAGTCCCACGCGTATCATCTCAATTGTTCAGTCTTGGGGAAAAAAAATTATAATCATACTTTCGGAAGTCAAAGAAACAGCGCTCTTGTGGCTTTATCAGTCATAAAACAGAGAAGAAAACTGTCAAACCACCACCAATACACACAGACATTTATGTGATCCATTCCTTTTTTTTTTTTCTGGAAGGCCTTATGACCACAACTTTTAAATCTACGACAAATATATTATTGCTGTTTTAATTCCACGTTCAAATTTTATATCAGCAGTTACGGTTGAAATTACACGTCTCTCCAAAGTCCCTTGCATGCACGGTACAAATCTAATTTCCCCATTTCTAAGCTTATCCTTTCCCCAAATCCAAGTGATGATTGCCATGTTCTAAATCGCCTGACAACAATCCCAACTTCCTTTTATGCCCCTACCTTCAATCCCTGCCCGCATTTCCCTTTGTCATCAACCGTTTATAAAACAACCGTTGGGTCCGAAAATAACCAAAAACAGAACCGCGAACATCATCAGCACGTGCTTATAATGTGCCACTATCCGCTACCTCTGTCCACACTTCCTCTTGTCAACAACCGTATAAAATACAACCGTTAAGTCCGAAAACCAAAACCGGAACCGCGGACAAAATCAACTTTTATTTATAAATTAATAAGCGCCTCCCCGCTACCTCGCCCGCGCTTCCCCTTGTCATCAACAGTTTATAAAACAACCATTGTGTCCGAAAATCAAAAACGGAACCGCGGACAAAGTCAACTTTAACTTCTAAATTAATATGTGCCTACCTGCTAATTCGCCCGCACTTCCTCATGTCATCAACAGTATATAAAACAACCGTCATGTCCGAAAACCAAAACGGAACCGCGGAGAAAATCAATTTTATTTTATAAAGGGCCCCTACTCGTAGTAAGCCTCCATTTCCCCTCGTCATCCACTCGTTTACAAAACAACTGTTGTGTCCGAAACCGAAACTTGAACCGCGAACCAAATAAATCTTACTTATTTGAAAAGAATGTCACCAGCGTCCGTACCCGATATGGGCAACATGGAATACGAGGGTATACCCATTTCTCTTTTACCAGACCATGACGAAAAGATGCGCTGCAATCATCCTTGAAGCTCTTCAAGAATGTGCAACTTGAAAGAAGTGCATACATGGGATTCCCGGAAGGGAAATTGAGAACTAGATCTAGATCTTACGCCACATAATATGTGAGGGCACATGTCCACTTCCTGTTTTTTGTAAGAGCTGACTGACAATGCAATAGCTCACACAGCAATCCAGGTATCTTTCCATGCAAAAGAAATGGGCTATGAACATTTACCACGATCTGCCCATCTTCCGTGCATCTGGCATCACCATAGTTCTTTCACTACTTTCAAATCAGAAAAAAAAAAGAAAAATAAATATCAACATGTCCGGTTGGATGATGTCGTTGCAAACATCACAGAGAACTTGTTTACTTTAAAAAAAAGAGATTGGCCAGGTTATTCTGACTCCTTAAGGTCTTCATCAGTGAAAGACAGTTGTAGGCTATTCATGAAGTTTTACATGTACTACGAAAAGAAGGATCGAATACAGCGATGCCAACTTTCTTTACTAGTACTACTAAAGAAAACTTTCTTTCTGGTCAGGTAAAAGAGAAAATGAATATATTACCCCTCATAGTTTGTGACGACATGGACGACAAAACTGCTTTGTGCTGTTCAGTTTTCAGCACCTGACTGCATCTCCAATTGTTCAATGGCTTCCTGCTCCAGCATCAGTGTACGTCTTTTCATCAGAGGCAACGACGCGTACCAGTCCTCCCAAGCAATCCAAATGTCCTCGTCCAGTGGACCAGACGTATCCAGCAACATGCATCTGATCAGCTCCCACGTGCTCAACGGCTTGTAGTGCGACAGTCGGTTCTTGCTTAGAACTCTGTTGACCACGAATTCAATCTGCTTCCCATTGTAGCCTTCACTTAACTGTAGATGCATTTGGAGAGAAAACAAAAAGAGGAGTTCAAATCTGGCATTTAAGAACCAAATACTCACAGAATGGGGAGAGCAGTGGCGGCTTGTGATCCCCAAAACTATCTTTGCAAATCGTCCTCCCCCCCTCGCCCCCCGCCCCCATCGGTTTTCATACGAGCTTGCCAATGAGGGCGCATATCATCGTCCATCTCACGAAGGGGCGCGTGCGATATGTGCTAATTTTTCAAAAGCGCCTTTTAAGATCACTCCTAAGTACCATGACTGAAAGGGTGGTGAAACCTCACGTACATATGTCCATATTCTGGCGCAAGTTTTTTTTTTTAATTGCTATTGTAAGGACAGACACAAGATGGGCCCAAAAACAAATAAGTTTATTTAGCTCAGGTACTGTAAGTACAAATAACCTATACCTTTTCAATGAACAGAGGCGAATACAATTTAAACGGAAGAAAGAAAGGAGCGCCTTTTAAAGTTTCAATGAGATTTAAAATTCATAGCATACGTTCAATCACTAATGTTTAATATCTGTGAAACTCTTAGAGCTATCGATACGCCACTTCGTGAGAATAGAGATCTCGCTTTGGGCTTTCGGAAAGTAATCTCACCTCAAAACATCCAAACTGTTGTATACGATCCATCATGAGATGGGCTATGATATGACTATGATGATATGATTATGAGCATAGCGCCAAAGCTCAATGGTAATTCGAATGCTTATTAAAAGTACACTAAAGGCGTCTGGGTTTGGATTGGCCGCTGTACCTTTGTAACTATTTTCTATATTATATTCTTAGCTAAAATCTACACGGCACTGCACGGGGTGTGCTCAATGACGAGCCGCCACTGGGAGAGAGTGAAGGGAGGTGGGAGGAGATTTTCTGATAATGTGATAGGAGCTTGGACGAGCCACTGCAACATATACTGGACAGTGAACAAACGTAGGAATGTTTTTATGTGGTGGCTTCTTTTATTTCAGTTGCAAATAATGTCTCCTGACAAGGTACAGAATTGTTAACAAAATCCATGCAAACTTTTTTATATTAATTCCACTCCTTTTAAGGTATCACGGCGTTGATTAATAGTAATAATAGCTCAGTAATTATTTTCGTGTGATTACAGATTCTGTGCCCAACTGATTTATATTTGTTACTCCTTGAGTGTATGCAAGCTTCACGAATCCTAATTATTGCTGATCTATGGACAAACCAATGAAAACGGAAACATCAAGTAAACGATATGCTACGTGTAAACGACGTGTGAGTATTATTTTTATAAGATCAGTGTTCTGAGTGAGTTGTTCATGTCGTAACTATTTTTAGAATAGTCAATATCAGCTAGTCCCACGATCGGATCATAGAGTCGGGTTATTACCGATCCCTCTCTCCTACTTCCTTCTTCGTAGAAGTCTTCCTTATACCTCCATAATGACTTTGCCTTCCTCCTTTGAAATTTTCTCAGTCAGCCTCACGTGGGTGGCCTATCTCTAATTTTTAATTTTTTTTGGCTTTGTTGTTTATATCATCATCGCAGCTACCGTGATTTCTCCATAAGATTATTCAATATAACTATGCAGAAAACACTGTAATCTGAATCCAATTTGTACTCATGTTGCTTTTTTGCTTTACTCATGTTGCTTTTTTGCTTTACTCATGTTGCTTTTTGCTTTACTCATGTTGCTTTTTGCTTTACGAATTTGTCCGATATCATAATGTCCCCAAGATACTCCAAAATGTCAGCCATACCTTGGCAAGCACAGACAGGGACGCACCATGGTACTTGTAGATGGGCATCCTACTGAGAAATTCTCTCCACATCATCAGTCTGCTCCCGTACTCCGGGGTAGGAACGTAGACAACATTCTGTGAAGATTCAAGGCAAGCAGTTCGTGATTTGTACAGTGGCAGGACTCAGGAGTCAACGCAGGGGTGTGTTTGTTTGATCCCCGCGGGTGAGCGAAAGGCGCGGTCCTTTTATTCTGTGGATGTCCTTCAGGGATTCTGAATTACGGAAGTGTGAGTCTCTAAGCAAGCCAAGATGGTTGTGACTGCTGCGGAAGAGCTAGAAAAGAGCGCACTGATGTGTACTATACTTTGCTTCATTTATTAGCATACATACCACTGTTGCTTCTTGCCACAACCTCTTCGGACATAAAACCGTTAGAATAATGTTCCAATAACAAAAATTTTAAACCGGAAATGGCGGCCGCCATTGTTATTGAGCGCCCATCTTCGCTTCGCCCACTTTTCCGCGGGCTGTCGTGAGAAAGTTAAATGCATAGCCCAAGTCAACACAGATCAACACCTCAGTCTACAAATCGCCGCTTGGAAATAACACCAGTCCTTTTTGGACTTACGACAGCATTAATCCCCTGTGGCAAAATGTCATATGTCTGGTATGACATGTTTGGTATAATAATGGAGCTCTCTCAGTGCCAGGATCAGGGTTATGAAAGAAAAGGCACTCTTGGGAGAGTTCTTGAACAATTTCTAGGGACTCTCTCTCTCTCTCTCTCTCTCTCTCTCTCTCTCTCTCTCTCTCTCTCTCTCTCTCTATCTATCTATCTCTCTCTCTCCCCAAATTTCACTGTTAACCATAACTCTGCTCTTAATCCAAAACCAAACGCACATGAGAGAGCCTCAGTGTTATTGTAAACAGACATACGACTGAGGTGACGAGATCAGAGTAATGCGTGACTTACAAAGCAAAAGTTCCTTGACCATTACAGCTCTAGCTGATACTCCAGGCGAATTGGATCCATTGTTGCTACTTTGGTAACGTGCATTTTGTCTACAACGAGAGCGATTTTCACTGAATTTTCCTATGCACGATATTAAAGCAAATTTAAAGGAAAACATTATGTAATCTTGGTGTTAAGGAAAGAAAACCAGACGAATTGGATGCATGTATTGCTACTTTGGTAACGTGCATTTCATCTACGGCGAAAGTGATTTTCCCGGCATTTTCCTATGCGCGATACCAAAGCAGATTTAAAGGAAAACATTCTATAATGTTTCTGTTTAGTTAAGAAAACCGGGCATTTTACCCGCCTTACCCTACATTTTCACGATTGTTCTCAACAGCACCTACGAAAGTGGTGTCCCCATTATAGGGGAAAATGCCCATATTATTATGTAAAAGTCTCCAGAAAGTTCAATGAGCACTTCTGTATTGAAATACAAAAAGGTTGAAAAATAAAAGAAATAGCTATAGTAAAATACTTAGTTTGTAAGTACTGTTAAGTACCTGAAAACGCTAAGAAATTGCCAGTTACAATTTTTTAAATTTTTATTTCTATTTCTTTTACTTTCTTTCTGTTTGTCATATTTTCTTCTTCTTTCATGTAGTGTCCTACTTTACACATTCTATACACTCTCCCTTTTTAGCGGGTTAGAGCTGGTCACTGTATTTTACCTAACATACATGTTTTTTTATATTTTTAGATTACTTTATACTCTGACGAAGGGCTTTGCCTTCAGTTCATTGGACTTTTATTACTCAACTATTTAAATCTACTTACATTAATTTTTAACATCGGGCCTTCCTGTTTCACTAGTTATACTTACCCGAAACATATCAAACAAACCCCAATTGTTGCACTGGAATGGATTGTCTGTGACACCGATAAGTATCATTCTGTCCCCTTTCTTTGTTTTGTTCATCATTCTGTTGAGGGTTCCCACCCATCTCTGAGGCTTGTCCACCTTGGAGTCTGGCTCGGGTGGTGCTTGAGGTTGACCTCCTCTGGGAAACAGCAGATGGCAGTTGCTGACCAGGAAGACTGTGGGCTCCATGGCTTTGCCAACCTGCGATAATCCTCAAAGTTAAGAGGAGGTAATGGACTATCCTTTGCCTGAGGTTTAAATGCAGATAACATGGTGCGTAACTTTAACATAAGTGCAGTGGAATGTCTATGCAATGTTGCACACCGTAGTGCTAAATGGTGCATTTTTCTCTCTTAAGAATGATGATCTTAAGACAGCTGTCATTTATGATAGAAGCAATCGTTTGACAGCAGATTTCACCCATGTGTTTTGGATACCTTTATACTTGATCCTATAGAGTTGTTTTTGTTTGTGTTTTTTTTTTACATTTCCTGCCGTTTGTTGCTAATTCCTCATAATTCTACGTCAACACAGAAAATCCGAAAAACTCTCTGTAGGATCATGCATAAAGGTACCTTAAAGACATTAACGACATCTGGTGTCAAACGACTGATACTATTCGCAGATGACAGTTGTCCTAAGATCATCAACCTTGAGGAACAAAATGTATCATTCAGCAAATTCGGTGTATAATTTTACATAGAAATCCAAAGTACTCATGACGTAAAGCTTTTGCAGCACATCACACCAAGATATGTGTATTATAACCTGTGGAAAATGGCAGCGCCCTACCTTAAAAACTGTATCTTGTCTTGAGTTCACAAATCATTTGTAACAATATGAGTACTCAGGGAGCATGGCACGTCGAATTTGTTGTCGAATGTTATTGTCGTATGTTTATAAAATCGAGGCAAGACAAAATTTCTAGTAAAATTACAAATGTGGACTCTTGGTATCCAAAGGTGTTTCAGCTTATAGTGGTGTCTTTAAAAAACGCAAAGAATGATTTCCCAAATTTTTCAACTTTTCGTTTTGGCTCCCGTAATTGCTGGGTACTAGCTGAAGTCACTTTGAAAATTCAAATTCCATCACCCTATCTTTCACTATCATGCACTGTTAAGCCGACGAGCTCCACAATATTGGATAAACCCTTGATGTAGTCCTCCAGTGTCCCGTCCAAAGAGCGGGAGTGCTTACTAGATAATGGTATTGACAATATTTGATAATAAAATGACATAATATAGAACTTTTGTATCTAGGCAATGACTATTTGTAACATCACTTGATTATCCGAGTGAACGATAACCTCTCCTAAAAAGGAAAAAAATACATCTTGCCGTTGCTACGTTAACGATATTTCTTCAGGCAATACTCGATGCAAGCCAGTCTCAACATTTTGATCTCCGCTTTAATCATGTTCTAAAGTAAACTCTGTGTATTGACCATTTTAATCTTCAAGTGTACATCGTCCTCTCTCTCTCTCTCTCTCTCTCTCTCTCTCTCTCTCACACTTCCTCAGCAGTATATATATGACGAGATTCTAACACCTAACTTTTTAAAGTATCGATACTTTAATGCATGCTAAAGTATCAGTCATTTTTTTTTATTCTTACTTGTCCCACAAAACTACGTGTAGGAACCCACCGAACGTGACCTAGCGCGGCACAGCACATCAAGTCTTGACGTATGAAAAGCTCTATTCTCCCATATAGATGATGTCAAAATGGCGTCATGACTTGCGGCACACGATGGAATCAGCTTCGTCCAGTTAACAGACAGAGAGAGAGAAAAAGAGAGAGAGAGAGAGAGAGAGAGAGGAGGGACTAGAAATGTTGCGGTGCAGTGACCCAGTGGCGTGGCGTGACGTGCTGGACGTGATGAATCCATGCAGTACGGGGTCGCGGTGTCTTTACCTTGAGAAGACAGTTCATAAGATACTCCTGTTGCTCTGGACCCTCGTATTTTCCCCACAAGGCATTGGGTCCTATTTCTATAAGATTGGCGCCAGTCTCTCTACAAATTGCATGCACCAGCATAGTCTTTCCAACACCAGGGGGTCCAGCAAGCAGCAAGCGGCTGGATGGATGGATGGATGGATGGATGGATGGATGGATGGATGGATGGATGGATGGACGGACTAACAGACAGACAGAAAGAGGAATGGATGGATGGATGGATGGATGGATGGATGGATGGACGGACGGACGGACGGACGATGGATGGGGAGATGGATGGATGGTTGGAGGGATGAATGAATGGATGGATGGACGGATGAATGGACGGACGGACGGACGGACGGACGGACGGACGGACGGACGGACGGACGGACGGATGGATGGATGGATGGATGGATGGATAGGTGGATGGATAGATGGATAGATGGATGGGCACACTGCTTGATCATTCAATATATTGAAGACTTACTTATATAAAGGAAGAGTGGAATGCAAATACTCGGAAGACAGTGGAAACAGGACTAAGTGAGTCAGCAAGCTCTTGATATCCGACATTGTAGGGACCAAGTACTCCTGGGAAACATCCAGGAAATTGTAATCTCCGATAATGTCGTCCAGTTTGAGCCTTTCCACGGGTCTGACAAGGCCATTTTTCACAAGTTCAACGTACAGGTCTTCCACTGTCCTGGTGGCAAGCGGATCCTTGGTGAGCTTTTCTTTCTGTTTTGGTGCCTTGGGTTTGGCTTTCTGGGTCGTATATTCCTGCATTTCGATGCCCAGCCGCAGTTTGTCCAGCTCGTATCGCATCAACTCGTCCACCTGCAGGCGGATCTGCTTGCCGGCTTCATTTCTCACGCCCTCCAGCATCATCTGCCGGTCGAATCTTTGATCCACGTTGTCCATTTCGTTTTTCAAGTACCAGTAGCTGCTGTACTCTTTCATGGCGTCGATGAGTTTAGGAATCTGGACAGTCGGACTCGGTTTCCAACCCTTCTCTTCTTCCTCGACTACCTTCTTGGGCGGCTTTGGTTTGGCTGGAGTCGGGGCGGGCTTCGAATCGTCGTCCATTGCGTCTAGCTCTTTCTCGACCTCCTCCACAGTCTTCATGGCGAAGAGTCTCTCACATCCGCCTTCCTCTTCTTCCGGGTAGTTCGGGAAACTTCCGGTCAGATCCCGCATCTCCAGCAGCCACTGCGTGATGTTGTACTTGAGCTCCCACGCCATGTTGTGACCATGAGCGGCCATGAAGCGCTCACGTTCGATGGCTGTGTTCACCTTGAGTTCTTTCTCCCGCTCTTCCCACATTGCCTTCGCCCTTAAGTGCAACTCCTGGTAGGAAAGGTGCAAGCGGACTAAGCTATAACAGTTACACGAAATAGGACTGAGATCTCTACAGCACCATACATGGTCACGTGCCAAAGAAAATTCATCGCCATAACTAAGCATCATTTTGTACTTTGGCTAATAATCTTCTATGTCAAATCCAAAGTCAGCTGCAATGAGGATTTTAGATCTGTATGCATTAAACATGCCTCGGTGTGAAACTGGCGAAAATATTTTTGGAGTTGACACGGAGGACGAAACGCCAGACTGCATACTGGTGCAATACTTATGATGATAAATTTCCCCTGGCATATGTTCTATTATTTTTAAAACCGGAAACGCTGCATAATATCATGTCAGGGCGCTAGCAGCGTTTTCAACAACCCATCCCCCACTCCAGCTCCTGAAGCCAGGAGTATTAGCAAAGTTGATCCAATTTTCTGCATCCTTCCCCGCCCCCACCCCACCCTCCTTCTCCGTGACCTAAATGAAGTTTTTGAGGACTAAATTACGATTTATTGCTTCGAGACTTATTCGCAATATGCTCATTATCACTTTCGTTTAATCATTTGGTTTGGTTTGGTTTGGTTTGGTTTGGTTTGGTTTGGTTTGGTTTGGTTTGGTTTGGTTTAGTTTGGTTTGGTTTGGTTTGGTTTGGTATGGATGCAAAGAAAGCAATTACAAAATTGAAGATTACGCGGAAAGAGATGAATGCTGTTTTATGCAAATTAACTAACACTGCTCATGTCAGCAGATGGGCTCTCAGAAATCTTTTCAAGAGGATGACCCTTGTTCATCTGGTCCTGGGAGCACCTAGGCTTAGGCGCCCCTACTAAGTTAAGCTTGGGCACATAAACCTGAATATAAATAGCTCAATAATCAGTAATAAACAGTATGCCTTGAACATGCCTTGGCGTGCAAATCTGACGCAAGTCTTTTGGGACTTGACATGAAAGATTGCACGCCAACGTGCAAAGTGGTGCATTACTTATAATGATAATTTTCCCCTTGGCACTGGTTTAATCTTCTCAACAAACTGCTCCGCTTAATCACAACTACATATTCCCCTTAAATGGAACATAGTTTCCATGCTCTCATAGCCCCAAAAAAATGATGAAGTGGAATCGTACGCAAATACCCTACCTCTTCTTGGTCTTCTATATCGTCAACGTCTTCAGTCTTGGGAAAACACATTCCCAGGATCTCCTCTTCCGTCTCTCTTATCCGGGCCACTTTCTGCTTACAGAGCCACACTCGCCAGAAACTCTGCAGGAGCAAAATTTTCCTCCTCAGACTTTCATCATAATCGTAGCTTTCGTATATATTTTGTACGAAAGGGCCAGGAAGGAAATGAGACCTGAAATAAGAAATACAAAACAAAAACAAACAAAAAAAAATCAAAAATTTTTGTCCTCCGACTTTCATCATTCGTATCTTTCGATGATGTTTAGTGCGAAATGGCCATGAATGAAATGAAACCTCAAATAAGAAATACAAAACAAAAACACACGCAAGAAAATAAAACAAAAAAGAAGTCAAAAGATGCAGATAAAACTGAACGAGTGGCATCATCTTTACACGACCACATTCGCCAGAAACTCTGGACACAGAAACAATCATCCCATTTTTATATCTCAGCGAGTTTCATACGAAATGTCGGGGAAATTCATGAGCCCTAGGAGAAAAAAAAGGAGTTAGAGGGCACAGATGGAATCTGTAACATCTTCCTTATACAATCACACCCGTCAGAAACCCTATAGTTACAAAGTGATGTCTCTCAAATCGCATTTGTATCTCTCGAATTTCAATCGAAAAGGTCCAAATTTAATTAATCCTGACAAAGAAAAAGGAATCAAAGGACACATTTGGAATCTATATCAACTTTCTGCACAGCCACACTGGCCAGAAACTCTGAAAAAGTCAAACTTTGTTTCTCAAACACTAATAACATGTCGAAGAGATTTCGTAGGAATGGCTGAGAATAAAGTGAGATCCTAGGAAAAATGAAAAGAAGTCAAAAGATGCACAGGCCAGAAACTCTGGAGGAGCAAAATTTAGTTTCCCAAGCATTCTCGAAGAGATTTTGCATGAACTGGCCGAGAGTTTAGCGAGTCCCAGCCAAAATAACAGAAAAGAGTGCAAATTTCACAAATGGAACCTATAACAACCTACTTTACACAGCCATACTCGATAGAAACTTTGAAGAAGCAATCCTATTTTTTCAAGCATTCATCGCATGCGTATCTCTCAAAGAGGTTTCGTTCGAAATGGCCAAGGATATAGTGAATCCCAATAAAAAATAACAGGAAGGAGTCAAAATGACACAAATGGAACCTCTAATATCATCCTCTACACAGCTACACTCGCTAGAAACTCTAGAGGAGCAGAATTTTGTTTCTCTAGCATTCGTAACTTTCGATGAGGTTTCAAACGAAATGGATGAGAAAACAGCGAGTACCGAGCTTACAAAAAAGTGAACACAAATGAAATTCACAACATCCTCCTATACACAGCCATACCTGTAAGAAACTCTGGAGAAACATTTCTTTTTTATATCCTCATGCCAGAATGAATAAAGTTTCAGTTTAGACAACGAAGCCTTAAAATCGGTCAATCTGAGCCACGGTAGAAGTGCTGCTTTTTGCGAAGAAACTTCAAACTTTTTTTTGTTCTATTAGCGGCAGTCCTGTAATGTCATTCCCGGATTATAGGTACTCTATACTTCTGCGCTCATATATATGAAAAAGCATGCAGGGATCACGAAATTTAAACTTAAAAACCTCATAAGAAGTAATTTCTGATTTATTGCGAAAATTAGAGCTTCACGAGAAAGCATTTCTACAATGTTCTGCCTCCGCAAATTCATACAGAATCACCTTTTAGTGAATCATACAACAGTGCACGTTGATTTGACCACCTGGACGACACGTTTTCTTTCGTTTTAGCGTTAGTTTTCATTTTATTTTTGTTTTCATTTCATTTTAGCACTAGTTTGTTAACAAAGATAAAGAAGAAAATACACGAGGCTTCTCATTTCCTTCCGTTTTAGTGGTGCTTTCGGTTCAGCCGTTTTCATTTGAATTGTTGTCTGCTATAACAATATTGTACCAGTGACAACAGAAGAACGTCTTGCATAATCCGACTGAATTCTTTTCCCGTAACTTCAACATTATTTTTTGCCTATTACTAGATGATCATAACTTCTTACCACACAAAACAGAAATGTGAAGCATTTACCAGAACAGTTAAAACATTTTATCGTCTAGGTTATTACGGCCGGGCACCCATTCTAGCCCGTATAAGTTAACACGGCCAGAGTAAAATACCATTTGGGGATTAAATTGGCCGGTTGGCCATATTAACTACTAGAGTAGACGTTTTCTAAGTTTTTTCGAGTGTGTCCGTCCATAATATAGATTCAAGATTTAAGATTGTTTATTTAGGCAAATGCCAACCACACAATATAAAGATATACAAACCAGTCTGGTAGAGGGAGACATAAAGATTCGGGTCGTCGAATGCGTCTAATCCTTTTTGATATCCAGCTTCCCTCGGTGTAACTTGCCATGCTCTCTTTCCAAGAAGTTGTCTCTTCAGATGACGATTCTGAAATTTCCGTCTCTGAGACTCCTTCATCTTCATACTCCTGTCCTTCACCAATCATAGACAACAAATGTGCCCTCATTGACAGGATTTTCATTCGGTCCTGAAAAATTGCAAACCAGGAATAATGAGTTCGGCGCTGCTGTGACGTCAGACCTATAACACTATTCTGGGTGATCACCATCAGTTCCTGACAAATGGACTCCTTGGACAGGTGGTTGTCTGAAGTTGTTTGATGTGGGTAAAAGTCGGGGTAGATATTTGCTTCATAGCCTAAAAGAATCCCCAATTTTTTTTTTTCAAAACCTTTAAACTGTGTACATTTTCCTTCCGCCTGACCATTTTTAAGAAAACACTTCTGGAATTTCGGGATTTTTACTCTCTGAACGCAGCCATTACTCGTGCTGCGTGACGTCATGAAGGGAGAAAAGCTAGCAGACGATTGGTGCAAACACATGCAAACTGTCAGGACCAATCGTTGACTAATCTGTCTTACTTTTTGACGTCACGCAGTACGAGTAATGGCGGCGTGCGCAGGGTGAAACCCCTGATATTCCTGTGGTGTTTTCTCAGAAACTATCAGACGAAAGGCACAGTATAGGTAGTTTAAATTTTAAGAAACAATAATGTGGATTTAATTAGACTTCGAGCTTTTTTCTCTCTGGACTGGATCCCCCAGGTTAATGCGACTTCGTCGCAGGAATAAATTTGTTTTGCTTGATTATTGACTATATTTCTAGTCTGATGCGCAAGCGTGTAAATATTGTGTATAATAAAACATGCACAGTTATTAGCACACAGGCGCAAATAGTTCAAAGACCCGCTGACGGCCAAAACGAGATAAGAGACAAGGACAGCCCCGATATGAGAGCCACATCTTGCCTTTTCACCTGTCTACCCCCCCCCCTTCCCCCAAAGCCCTAATTAGCTTACAGGTGTTGTAGTTTTTGCTTGCTAGTTGTTAGAAGTTGGCTCAGGTCTGAAAGGGGGTAGGGGGTGACGGTGCACAAGACGAGATGAATGGCCAGTCAGAGATTGATCAGCTGTCAACAATATCAGCAACATGCTGCAGACATTCAGGAATGGGCATGAAGTCTTTATCCAAGGGCGTGGCCAGCGGTCAGACACGTGTCACACGCACGCCTGTATTGCATAACTCATATTACGGAGTTTCAGATAAGCCAAGTCGCAGTCGCTTTATGCAGTTTAATATATTTAAACACACTTGAGATATGAGAATGTTTAGTCGCGGTGGCGTTGACTAGTGGTCGTTATTTGCAGGTAAACTATAGAGTAAAACAAATTATGAAACGTCGTCCCTGAAATTCGGTTGCTAAACTTAAGACTTGTCACTACATAACGCTCGCTGGCTAAACCCCGCCACTTTATAATCTTTGGTATCCTATGAAAAATGCAGCCATTAATCGATAATTAATGACTTTCACAAGATGTCTGAAAAAGAAAACTGACCGTCGTCTACAATATATTGAAAATCCTGATGTACACAAATCATTCAACCAACCAACAAGCAAATACACAAACTCGGCTAAAAACATAACCTCTAAGTAGAGATGGCTAACAGTCTAAGACACAAACCCACCATTAGCATGTACGGAGGGACACGGAATTTCAAGTCTGCAGGTGTCAGTCCCATGTCAAAAAGTAAGTCATCGAACCAGTGGAAAAGACTCTTCTCCAAGGCAATCATTTCATGCTGAAATTCAGGAGAAGACAGTATCATTATCCCCTATATCACTTAAGAGTATTACATGTTATGTCGTATGTCCTTCTATTTTTTTTTCCATGTGAGTTAGAATAATGCTACTGTATTACTCTCATAGGATGTCCATTATCCCTGTGTAACTGAAGAGTAATACATATGTAATGTCGTATGTCCTTCTTTTCTACCTGTAAGATAGAATAGTACCACTGATGGAATGCGCATTATCCCCTATGTCTCTTAAGAGTAATTCATGTAATATATTATGTCCTTCTATTTTTTTCCATATGAGTTAGAATAGTACTGCTCTCATAGGATGTCCATTATCCCCTGTGTAACTTGAGAGTAATATATATATAACGTCGTATGCTTTTCTTTTTTGCATGTAATATAGAACAGCACTACACTCATGGGATGCCTTGCTAGAATGATTCTCTTACGTTGTAAATTATATTATAAGGAAGTCTGCGCTCAGATCATATAATTATTTATGGGTGATAATTTTGGGGACTATAATTCAATCCATCCATCCATCCATCCATCCATCCATCCATCCATCCATCCATCCATCCACTCAGCCAGTTATCTATCCATCCATCCACCCGTCCATCCATCCATCCATCCATCCATCCATCCATCCATCCATTCATTCATTCAGCCAGCCAGCCAGCCAGCCAGCCAGCCAGCCAGCCAGTCAGTCCAGCCCAGCCCAACCCAGTCCAGTCCAGCCCAGCCCAGCCCAGCCCAGCCCAGAATAGCCCAGTCACCAGTCAAACCCAGAACAGCCCAGCCGAGCCCAGCGCAGCCCAGTGAAATCATCACTGTACCTTGAGCTCACAGATTCGCCCAGCCACGCCTTCTACACATCTCTTCAACAAATTTCTCTTTTGGGGGTGAATCACCCATGCCAAGCACTCCTCAAGTTTGTGGTACACATTCATATACCGGATATACCTGTTGTAAATGAAAGTACCGGAAAGATGGTAGATCAAGCAGCAGCTGTTGTCATGCTGAGCAACAGAAGTAATGAAGGATGAGGAAGACAAACGTTCATCAGTTTGTGGGGGAAGACTTGGATTCAACCCATTAGTAGGACTTTGATCTTTTCAAGTCTGATAACTTTCATGTACCATGTGTGACAAAAACCACGTCATTGTTTAATAAGCGGCTAAATGAAGATTATACCATTGTCCTTGTCTCAACTCCGGAAAGGATCTTTAGAATTTGCCTATAATTTTGCCGGAACAGCGGCCAAAGGTTTGTATTGGTGATATTAGCAACAAAAACAAACAAGTCTAGGTAATTACTGAGTTTGTTACAGTGAAGGAGGTTAAAGAGATAATATGGATCTTCAGATGATGGGTAGATGGGGACGGGGAGATAAGGAGCATGTTGATGTTTAATGAATAATAATTCCTTCACACCGTTGTTGTGGAACTGTGTGACCAAATGGATGTAGTCTTCCAACTGATTTCTGAGATACTGGTTGCTTCTCGGGGGTTTCAGAACACTACTGGATGAACTATTCTTCTAAGTTAATAATAATGCGAAGTCGTGCAAGCAGCATTGCCTGGATATGAGACTAATGGTAAACCCCATGACAACTGCATTCCCTGCAAGTTTCTTTGTGTGTGTGCGTGTGTGTGTGTGTGCGTGCGTGCGTGCGTGCGTGCGTGCGCGTGTGTGTGTGTGTGTGTTTGTGTGTGTGTGTGTGTGTGTGTGTGTGTGTGTGTGTGTGTGTGTATGTGTGTGTGNATGCAGCCGGGTGGTCGAAATTTGCGTTTCGCCTTTAGATCATGTTGCATAACTCAAAAACTAAACAAGATTACATAAAATTACTCATGTCTACTGAAAGTCCATCCAATGATTTATCGATTACTGAGAGAGAGAGAGAAAGTTGTCATTAAGTAAATTTTAATGTGTCAGTTATGCACTTTTTTTTTTCCTTTTTCCTTTTTTATTTATTCTGAATTGTTGAATTTATTGTTATGTGGTTGGCTTTTGCCTAAATAAACAATCTTGAATCTTGAATCTCTAATTTTTAACCAGTATGTATGAGCTACTTTCACTTAACACCCAGATGGTGAGAGGAAAAGAACTGCAAAAAGCATTATCAAAAACATTAGAAATTTTCACACACATACCGTTTCCGAGAATCAGAGAGAACGGGTGGGAAAAGGGTTACAGACCGAACTCAGTTTCAGAACCGAAGTTTGGAAAACGGGGTACAAACCCAACACAGTTTGAGAACCGAGATTCTACCTCGTCGCAATAGCCTCAAAAGCAGCTCGTCTCCCTTTGATGGGCTTGAAGCCAACAGCATTTCCGTCAGGTAACAAAGGCGGCTCTGTCTTGACCAGTTGGTAAACCTCGCTAAACGTCTCGTGCCATCTCGCGTTACCATGCATCCAAAGCATCGGCACAGGTCTGGTGATACAGAGTAATTAACATGTCTTAAGTCTAGGGACAAACATTGTCATTGATTTCAATTATTATGTTAACAGAGCATTCGCAGTGTCACCAAAATATTTTATCAGGAGATGAAAATTGATTGATATGTAGATGAGATCACAAGGATGCAAAGAAAGCAAAGATAATCCCCGTTGAAGCGATATTTGGTGTCTTTCAGTCACGAAATACAGAAGTGTTTCATTAATTTGTTACTTTTTAAAGGAATCCGAATAAGACTCACTCCTCTAACCGGAACTCATGCCCACTAATACAGCCCTAATCCTACATCTAACCCTACCCTTAACCTTACCCCAACTCTATCTCTCATACCAACCTTATCCCTAACCCCTAACCCCTAACCCCTAACCCTAACTCTAATGCCCATCTAGATAAGCGCAAGAGTTGAGGCGATACTCTACTCTAAAAGTCCGTTGAGACAAGGGCATATTAATTTCACCTTCGAGTGTCCAAGCATGCTTCCACTCATTCAAAAATTCTGAAACTCTTAGAACACATTAAAAACAAATTAGTAATAAATACGAATTCAAAAGATTTTTATCAAAATTTCATTACTTAACAAAGATATAAAATAGAACATATCTGTACTACTGGGATTTTTAGTTCAATTTCTTAGGACATATCTGACCCACTGGGCGTTAAGAGGAATAAGGGACCTACTAGGCTAACTGACCGGTAAAATCATGTCAACTTCACTGTAAAAAATCTTGGATGATACAAGGGTTCTTAATAGTTGTGATTTTTTTTTTTTAAATCCTTCGTTGTTTGATTTGCCATCTTTTATCGACAGAACATGGTGAATTTGATTTTCATTGGACCAGTCCGTTAATTAGAGTTGTGAAATATTCCAGTTCGTACACCAGTAGCCCGGAAACACAGTCATGTAGAAAACGCCCGGCCAAAGTGTTCCAGCGGCTATTTGCTGGTAGTTTGTTTTGGTGGTTTTTTTTCACAATCTGAGGCTCGATATCGTCAGGGATTATCTGTGTTTCATTGTTTGTTGTGAAACATTATTTATTTACATTGACAGCAACGGTTTTTGGAAATCTAAGTCACACATAAAAAGTTTGGTGTTTTTTTTTTAACTTATTTTAACATCACAAAGACGCCACAATATGGCTTATGAAGTTAGAGACGTCACAAACCGGTTAAATAAGCTTAATATGAATTCCACTGCCTTTTTGAGTCTCACAAGCGAGTGGGACCATGAGAAAACTCCAGTTGAATTCAAGGGGGCAATTTGTGCTGTCTCTGTGGTGTTATTTTATTCACTATCATAAGCGGATTGCCTATCTTTAGAGACAGGCACTTGGCAATCTGGGCTATTTCTGTGCTTGTTTCTACCTGGTCATAGACAAAGGAAGTCAGAAAGTCACCAAAGCTTGATACTGGCATTATTTTCTTGCGATGTCTAAAATAGACTAGACGTCTATCTAGTTTTTCGCTCTCCGCACTCAAATGTCACCCCCAAGAGATAAGCGAACTGGTTTAATCACGGATTAAAGAAACAGGTCTAGACTAGACTAGATCCAAACGAAATGTATGGATAGAAGTGTACTCTGCATCTACTTACTTTCGGTAAGCCTTTCTCTTATCTTTCTTTTTCCTCTTTGCCTGCTTCTTCGGCGCCATGTTGATTGCCTGATTTTACCACTACCGAAGAGAACAGAGAAAGAAAGATGCCTCTTTGTTCGTAGGCATGCGCGCCACAAACTGAAGCCTAGGGCGATACCGATTTGTGACTACTCATATTGTAGTAATCATGCCAGCTACAATACATTGAGATTACGGTAGCCGAAGCTCGGGCTCCATCAAATCAGTCCACTACCATCACTGCTCCCTGTTTCACTATTTTCAAGCTTAGTAAACAGAACAAAGGGAAAGAAATAGTCTAAGCGTGTGTAAAGGCAAGAGAATTTAAGCCAAAAATGTTTTTTTCTCTCTCAAATCAAAAGAGATTCTGTCGCAGAATTCTGTCATACTCTGTCATTATTCACTATGTAGTTGCCTTTGATGAACTCTGCACTTCCTCTCCTTCCCCACCCCCCCC
>JAWQUT010000140.1:1669198-1694002 GCA_033807755.1 Ellobium chinense
ACCCCCACACACACATTCACAGATTCACACTGTGCCGCTACCTACGTCCGACAATGGTTAGGAAAGTACGACATAATTAAGTTGATATAAACAGAGATTAGGAGGGGGCGGATCGACTAGAATTGGAGGGGCTTTTTTCACTCGTAGACTGTATATCCACATCAAAAATAGTGGGAGGTATGGTTTTAATAAAACAAAACTCCAGACAGAAACATGCACGCATGTATACAAATGGGACAAATGCCCGTGTCTGCAAAAAGTAATGACAAAAATGCAACATTTATGCTTATGGTCGATTCTATGCTCTTTAGATGATCCTAATAATGTGCAAAAACTCTTTTTTGTTCTTTCAGACTATCCTCTTGAATACTTGAAGACACCTCGGAGATAATGGAATATCGATACCGAAAGATGAAGTTACCATCCTCTACACTCACAAATAAATATAATAAAAATACTAAATGTTTAGACCTACATTCGTATCAAGTAATTAATAGTGCAATCAACATAGCATGAACGGTAATTTCCGATCGTCCATAGATCATCTAGATCGAAATTTATGTTTTGTTTTGGATCAACTAGACAAGCTTTCGAAAATAAATAGTTGGTGGTGTTTTTTTTTCCGAAATACCTTCCCTATGGCTCAACACTGATGACTGTTTCACATTCTGCACAAGTTATTTACTTGTTTGCCCAGTACCTGGTATGTTTTTAAAGAAAATGTGTGCCGTAATTCAAAAAATCCTGAACAACGCTAGATTTTTAAAACAGGAGAGCTCGTCAGATGACGTCCACACCAGGCCTAAACAGATGCAAATCAAGCCACTATGAAATAAAATGCATTGAACAGTGTCTCATTAATGAAGAGTCCTGTAGACAGAGAAACAAGGAGGGAAGAGGAGGTGGAGGAGGAAGAAAAGGGGGGGGTGGAAAAGGAAAGGGGATTTGGGGGGGAAGGGGAAGAGAAGACAAGGTAATATAATAATTATTACAAGACTCAAAAATGGTGAATGAAATTTACCACCAAATCAACGTTGAGCTTATTATCTCCCTTGCAGTTGCCAAGCGATGAATTGAGTCAAAATGGCGGCGACGTTCATTGTGTGACAGAGCCTTGATTGTGGAGATACGTTATTTGACGGGCGGGGGTCAAGGTACTGTGAAAATTTGAAAATGATGAAAAGTATCTGTTACTTGATGTAGACATGGCATGTTTTCATTGTGACTAGAATGGAACTAAACGGTGTATGTTTGATTCTGCACGCGACAAAAGTCTGTCTCTCTCTTCATAATTGGAATGCTGGTGTTTTCTAGCAGTTAGATTACGAGGCAGTCTAATGTCAGTTTTCATAACATTCTATGCTCTTAATGAATATGTAATTTCAATAACTGGTTTTTGTATCAGTATTTCTACCTTAAGAACGAGTAAAGTTTTTGCCTATTTTTATATTTTATTCTTTGAACTAGTCTAACTAGTTTTCTACTCTTGTACAGAATACACAAAGAGGTTTCAACAGCAGTTCTCAGTGTATGGTGGAATATGGCCGGAGAAGGTATGCAGCGACTCAACACAGCCTCCTCATTTCAAGGAGAAGGAGATCCACAGCTGATTAAGGTGAACTATCGCACAGGTGCAAAGTTTGAAGGAAAAGTTGTAGACCACAAGAGAATTGGTAGAGGCATCTTCATTTGGCCAAATGGGTCAAAATATGACGGAGACTTCTCAGACAACTTGCGCCATGGAAGAGGTATGTAATGCTTCCTATTTTCAGAGCATTTAAAAATTATTAGTCATAAAATTGTTAAGTTAGAGTATAAAGTTAGTTGCTACTTTTGATTTGATATTTACTCACCTTCTAACTGACTATTCATTTAATTATTCTTATAGTTTGATTTTTGTGTTTCTTTTTTTTTTTTTTGGAGTGCATATTGTTTCAGATTATTTCTAAACCTTTCTTCCTTCTGTTTAAAAATAATGTAATTCACATATCTTACTCCTTTGTTTTTGTGATTCTGTCTACCAGCCAATGTTATCCACATGACAAGCTTAGCTGTTGCTTATTCACCTAAATGTTCACCAACCATTCACCTTCCTTCTCAATACACTCATCTCTCATCCATCTTTTAGCTCATCTGTCTATCTGTCCATCCATACATCCATCCACACTACCTTCTATTCATTCATCCATCCATCCTTCTGTAAGTATTTATATCATTTGTCAGAGCGGAAGAAGAACGATAACGTTCAATAACCATGACTTCTTAATATACCCTATGCAGGAATCTTGGATTTCACAGTCTTCTAAATTCCAACGCTGATCATTTGTTCAAGACTATGATCCTTCTAGTCATACCACCATGACAATATTTGTCTTTTGCAAGTTTACTGAATCTCCTCAGGCACACAAGTATGGAGTGATGGCAGTTCTTACACCGGTGACTTCGTCAATGATCTGAGACANGATGATTATGAAGATGAAAGTGACCTTTTTGATGATATTGCTCAGCCAGTGGACTATACAAACGAGGCAGCTGTCAGTGTATTTAGTGCCAACGCAAGCAGTGTGTCATTCTACAGTAGTAGGGCTTCTTCTCCCACTAGTACACATTCAGTGGACACTGATGAGGAAAGTGAGACCAGCAGTGTAGAGGATAATGATGCACTGTATGAAATGGAGACCATTATAGATGACGATGAAGACTTGCTGCACGAAGTCGAAGAAGATGAAGTGGCTGAGGAGGATGAAACAGAATGGGTGCGGAATACCAACAACTTTCCTCGCATCCCCCCTTTCACGGGTAATCCTGGAATCAAGGTCCCTTTGCCAGATGAACCCTCTCCAATGGATATTTATAAGCTCATCATTACTGATGAGCTTATCAACACATGGAAAACAGAGACAAACCGCTATGTACGGGATGTTATCAACAGCAAGGATCTCCATCTATTGTCAAATAGAAGCCGCTTCAAAATGTGGAAGCCAGTAACTTTGCATGAGATGCGCAAGTTCATTGCCATTTGTATGCACATGGGCATGGTAAAGAAACCAACCCTACACGATTATTGGACACGACACCCCGCTTTGCACTCCTCTTTCTGCTCGAAAGTAATGCAGAGAGAGGTTTTTAGCCATCCTCGGATTTTTTCATATCGCAAACAATGCCACATTCGTACCATACGACCAACCAGATCATGACCCCATCCACAAGGTAAGACCCTTCATCACTCATCTCAACACAAAGTTCCAAGAACTTTATGAACCCGATCGGGATATCTGTGTGGACGAAGCCATGGTTCCCTTCAAAGGCCGGTCCCGATTCAAAGTATATATGAAGGACAAACCAACGAAATGGGGATTCAAGCTCTATGAGTTATGTGAGAGCAAGTCCGGTTACGTCTTCTCATTCGAATTGTACTGTGCCGACAAACGACTCAGCAATAGGCCAGTTGATGTCACAATGAGGCTGATGGAACCTCTCCTCAAGAAGGGCTACAGGCTCTACCTGGACAACTATTATTGCTGCCCTGAACTTTGGAATCAGCTGAAAGATCAGGGCACAATGATGGTCGGCACGTGCAGGAAAGACCGAATAGGCATGCCGCAAGATTTGTTTGAGGGAAGGCAGAGGCAAGGGCAGTTCGATTATAGGAGAAAGGGCCAGCTGATTGCTACAAGATGGACCGACAAGCGTGAGGTCATCACGCTCTCCTCCTTCCACATGCCCGAGCTGCGGGAAACAATAGGGCGCTTTGACGTGAAAGAGAAACCTCTGGCCGTAATTGACTACATCAGCAACATGGCTGGTGTAGACCATTCCGATCAGCTCATCTCCTTCTTCCCTATGAGGCGGAAATCACAGAAGTGGTGGAAGAAGCCAGTCTTTCACCTTCTGACACTGGTTGGTATCCAGACCACCATCCTTCTGAACAAACACAGAAAGCTACATGGCAAGAAGGTCATGACTTTAGCAAATGTCATCAAAGACCTCATCATCTCCTTAGCTGACAGTCAACTGCAGTGCGATGCTGAATCGGACAATGTTGTTTTGCCACTTGCTCGTCTTCACGAGAGACACTTCATCAAAGAGTGCCCCCAACCTGAGGACAGTGCCGGGGGTCGCAAACATAGGAGGCAGTGCAATGTGTGTGCTGAGAAAGCAAAACAGGCCGGGCAATCAGCAGCTGACAGAAAGAACAAAAGGAAACTGACATCAACTTGGTGCCCAGACTGCAAAGTTGGACTGTGTATTGACTGTTTTGAGATTTACCACACTAAACTTGACTATGCCAAGTAACTGTGTTTTCATTGAATCAAGGACAGTGTAAATAGTGTAAATATCAGTTCTTCTTGTGTTCTTATGTTTTTGGATATATTTGTGAATATGTCATGGAAAATCATTGGGTATCTGCTGTATATAAGGTAAGAATAAATATATCAACTGTTTTTTAATGTTTTTATTTTTGTCCTGTCAGCCATCTTGTTTTCATTGCCATGGTAACCCGTGGAAGGTGTGTTTCTGTAAAAGCTATATATTTTTGTGTTCTACTGTTAATGATCTTTCCAATGATACCAAATACTACACTGTAACCCTATTAGGAAATATTCTATTGGCTTTCAAAAACACCCCAAAACAGTGCGTATGCAGGTAATAGCCACCAGGCAATGGGTGCGCTGAGGGCACGCGAGGGCAGTGACGGCTGCGATGTGAAAAGGTTAAAAATAATGTAATTCACATAGCTTACTCCTTTGTTTTTGTGATTCTGTCTACCAGCCAATCAAGCAACCTGAATGTTATCCACATGACAAGCTTAGCTGTTGCTTATTCACCTAAATGTTCACCAACTATTCACCTTCCTTCTCAATACACTCATCTCTCATCCATCTTTTAGCTCATCTGTCTATCTGTCCATCCATACATCCATCCACACTACCTTCTATTCATTCATCCATCCATCCTTCTGTAAGTATTTATATCATTTGTCAGAGCGGAAGAAGAACCATAACGTTCAATAACCATGACTTCTTAATATACCCTATGCAGGAATCTTGGATTTCACAGTCTTCTAAATTCCAACGCTGATCATTTGTTTAAGACTATGATCCTTATAGTCATACCACCATGACAATATTTGTCTCATGCAAGTTTACTGAATCTCCTCAGGCACACAAGTATGGAGTGATGGCAGTTCTTACACCGGTGACTTTGTCAATGATCTGAGACATGGAGAAGGCAGCATAGTGTGGTCCAATGGAGAGGTGATAATAATGTTAATTTTCGGAAACCCAAACACAAAAATGATTTGAGTCTGTCAGCCGGCTAGAGTGGAACAACATGATTAAATAAAGTAGTTGGAAAGAAAAAAAAAATGAAGTAAATGACCTGTGCATTTAAGGTTTCTTTTTATATAAGTAACACCACCAGTAACACTAATGGATAGTTTGATATGTGTATGTTACCTTGATTTATTAATGTAAGATGAATTCACTGAAAATACCAAAAGCTTTGCTTGTCTAGTTGGATTTACTTTTTCAGCTTTAGTTGTCAACATTGACGCATGAAACAGAATGATTATCATTGGCCGAAAACAAAAACAGCAGAAAGAACTATTATGATTGATTATGTGTCAATATATGAGCACCAGATTTATCATTCAGGTGATGTTTATAAGTCTGCTTATTTCAAGATGATGATATACATCCACCTGATGGATAATATTTTAATCTTTGCCAACATTTATTTCATTTCGTTATCCTAATCAGACTTACGAGGGGACATTTTTCAAAGACAGACGTCATGGGAGAGGAACATACAAATGGCCAGATGGATCTTCATACACTGGGACATTTTACATGGATAAGAAAGAAGGCTATGGGGCATTTAGTTTTGCCACTGGAGATGTGTTCAAGGTAAGTGTACAAAGAGATTAGAAAGCATACTTGTGTCGTGGAATTTTAGTAGTAAGTTCACCTTTAAGTTCTGTGCATTAGATTTAATTTAATGCTTGTTTTTGCTTCAGAGTCATTTGCAAGGTGAGTTTGCACTGGTACTCTTTACAGGTTGTTCTTTTAAGGAAAGATTGTAACTAGCATTATTCTAGAATTTTGAATTCTTTTTAATTCTTTCTGTCAAGTTAATTATCCTTTCAGTCACAAGACCTCTCTTGTGACAAAATTTTGTGTCATAGCTTAGTTACATTTTTTTGACACTGGCACGCTTAGATCAAATAAAATTGACACAATATCACAACTGTTCACAAAGTGCTAAATCACAGGCATATATTGAAATACTTGTATGATATATGTATACTGAATGGGAACAAAGGATCTACCATAGTTTCCTATCCAGCGGGGTTATATAGATATGATAATTAGCCTACCAAGTTTGCCAGCAAGTACACTCCTGTGCTCTGCCACCTTTAAAATGCCTGTGTCTGTCATTCTTGTTGTATGATGTCAAATCAGTGTACACAACATCACAACTTGATTTTCTTTTTTTCAGGGTTTATATAAGGAGGATGAACGAGAGGGCCCAGGAGTGGTAACATACAAGAATGGTCAACAAGATGTAGGTCTGTGGAGGGGAGAGAAACTGATCAAACTTTGCTCTGAAATCGAAGGGGCATTTACAATCAAGTCTCATCCAGAATTTGAGTATCGAGCAGAAGAGCATGTGACTTATATAGATGTTTCTGATGAAAATCAGACCCTAGCTCCTATTGAAAATGTTCTAAATCCACCGCCAGCTCTGGACTATCCTCCAAAATCAGACCTGTCACAGAAGGTCAACGAGTTGTACAGTGAGGCCTTGGACCCCCGCAGTCTTGCTGTGGATCGTCAGACATTTGACAGAGAATTTTTTAAAGACATGCCTAAAAATCCCAACAGCCAGGATAAAATTGTGGCCTGGAATGCCTCTCCAGGAATGGTTGCTCTGCAGAAACACACTTTCAAGCACACAGTTGGGAAAGGTGGAGTCAATCTTGATGTTGATGCAATCACAAAGTTGGACAGAAGCAAGTTCAAAGAGAAGGGTCCTCTAGAGCAACAGTCTGAGGAATTAATTCAAGCAGCTGGGGCAGGAGATGCTGTCAAGGTAGAAACACTGCTGAATTCTGGGAAGGTACATCCTGATGTTGCAGACTGCCATGGGCACACAGCGCTAATTGGTGCAACTGTAAGTTTCATGCATTCAGATTAATGCAGTCAACTCATTTATTGAAGTTTTGGCATTATTGCATATTGTTTGGATAACACATTGCTTTATTATCTGTTCAAAAGTCACAGGATAAGAGTAATTTCTTTTATTCACAACTTATTTCATGTTCCTGCAGAGTTGTAAAACTGGAGTTGACCTTATAACATAGGCCTACTTATGTTTTTACCAGTATCAGACTGATTACTCCTTGACATACCATTTAAGCCAAGAGTATCAAAAAACTTAAAAACTGATTATTTTGTTTCACATCAGCATGATTGCATGAAATAAGGGTATAATGTTAATTCTCGAAGGCACTTGGCCGTAGTTGGGATTTAAGTATAGTTATGATTAAGTCCACCACTACAGGCATGAAAAAATTATGCATGGTGTGATAAGTTTTTCCCAATTTGTCTTCTGCTTAATTATGTTTCTTTGAAAATTATGGTTATTGTGACAAAATATGTTTGCACAACCTCTTAAACTTTAATGGCATAACCTTATATTATCATTTTCCATCTTGAACTTCAGGTGAACTGGCATATAGATGTTATCAACATTTTACTGAATCAAGGAGCGAATGTCAACAAACTAAGTGATGAAGGATGCTCAGCAATAGCAGCAGGGACTCTATTTTACTACCCTATTGAGGGGTTTCTGTACAACATTGCTGAAAGATACATGAAACCACCAGAAGAACTCACCGTTGTAGACTCAAAGCCAGATAGTCAACCCAAAAGCATTTTGGCAAATAACAAAGAACGACGAGCCAGTCGTCTTAACCAGATCAACAAAATTAAATCGGATACTGCATCTTCATCAAACACTTCAAAATCTGTGTCAGTGACAGACCAGAAGACAAAGACAGAAAAGCCAGCAATATTAATGACAAAACCTTCTTTTGATAAAGTGCCAGAAAATGACATGTTCAATAATGAGGATGCAGATTCAGCATATGGTGGTGACTTTGAAGGCCGCTTTGGGGAGAATGATGAAGATGAGGAGGAAGGTCCAGAGGATTTTGAGTCCAATCAGAGCTTGAGAAACTACCACATCGAGGTCACAGACCAGCTGGTTGAAAGGTGTGCCACACAATTGAGCCACAATGAACTGGTGGTAAGTCGAGAAGCATCAGAACTCAGTGAGATGGGGAAGGCAAGACGTCTTGCCATACAGATGTCTCAGTAAGTATTTTCTACCTCCTGACTTCAAGTTGCATAGATTTAAGCACTCAGTATACAATAAGATCTCACAAGCTGGACTTCTAAAGGACCAGTCCATATTTTCAATTTAGTGTGGTATTGGAGTTTGTAAGTAAAGTGTAATATAGAGAGGAAAGGATTTAAGACCAGAAGATTGCAGCATACATGCTTATAATAAACCTTTATTTCAGTACATAAAGATTTGAGCATATAAGCCATACTGTATAGAATGTAAGCATTTCAGACTCACTTTTCCTAAACATATGAAAACTGATAGACACATCCATGTAAATAAAGCCATGTCATTTTGAAAGACAAGAGGACTTAAGTTTATTTTTATTCCACAGTTTTTGGCAATATGATTTATGTATGTCTTCCATTTAGTGAAATTAATTAAAAACATATGGATCAGTGAGATACCTTCTATTGTAGATTTCTATTTGTATTCAAAGTGCTGACATAATGATGAAGTTTTGTCTTATTCTTATCCTTATGAAGTGTTGTCCCTTAAAATCTCTCCTCCCCTTCACCTTCACCACTTCTTGTTACCTCATTCATTTTTGTCTCTTGCTGTCTTTTTCCTTCATGAATGGATCAGAGCATCAGTCTATTTACTTTCTCTCCAAGCTTTCCGCTTCTGTTGCCTTCTGCCTTTGCTGTTCTATGCTGTTTTCTGCGTATGAAATCAGTGATTGCTTTGACACCATCAATCAGTGGGTATAAATTCTTAATATTGTCACACCCATTCCACATGTGCCGAAGTAATTTTTCTGATGAGTTGTGTTGTTTATATTACTATGATCTTCCATTTATCTTCTTTTTCTTATTGAAACAAATGAAAAAAATTTCGACTATTATATCCCGATTTTACAGCTAAGCCTCATATGCCTCACTGTTTGCTTTGAGCAGCAAGTTGAGAGCACTGATCATCTCAAAACCTCAAAAAATGACTTAAACAAATGTGGAATGAGTGTCAAGTGCACTTTGGCATGTGCAGAATATGTTAACAGACCAACATGTATGACACAATCCCTTGCTCGTGTGACGGAACTGAAAATTCCTAATTGAAATAATTCTTTGTACCTTAATTGCAGTCATGAGAGAATGAAGGAGACACTGGATCTTTTATTAAGGAGAGGAGCAGACCCTAATGCTTCTTCAGTCCCAATGCCAGTGCTTTTTTTCGCTATCAAATCTGCTGATGTGGAAATGGTCAAGGCCCTTTTGATGAAAGGGGCAAATACCAATGCAAGACTGAACAAAGAGGTAAGAAGCCTAAAGATGTGATACCTTACATGTGTGAAGGTTGATTTGCCCTGTGTCAGTAAATAATTGTCAATCGGTTTGTGCAAAACCATGCTATGAATGAAACCAAATTAGAATGAATGCACATCACCGATTTTTTTATATTTTACAGTAGTTGAAGGGAGACAGAGCCATTGTATTGGAGAAAACAAGGTGTATAATTCACCATCATAATGTATTGGAATTTCTATGCAAATTTACACACCAAGGTGCAATTTTCTACATTAAGATTATCATCTTAGAACAGCTATTATATTCAGTAGCACCAGTTGTCTGACATTAGATTTCATCTAAGTCTGTTAGATACTTTTATGGATTTTCATACATGGGTTTTCTGGATTTTCTGTCTTCATACGGAATTATGAGAGAAAAAGAACACACTTTTATGTGAAATAGCTTACAAGATATGATTCAGTCTTGATATGTATGTTAATACTGTATTAACTAAATCCAGGTCATGTCTCACCCAAATAGGTAAATGAGTAATACTGATTTGTTTGTCTAGAAATTGAATGACTAAACTGATTTTTTTTGCTCAATTTCACCCATTGTATCAGAAAGGGGAGGGGTTACTGTAGTTCTAGATGATGAGTGTTGAAGAAAAGGTAATTTCTCATCTATGTTGATTGTCACCTTCTGTGTGACGCTATTGTCCACATTTTTTCTCATTTAGTTTCCATTTCACATCTCTGTAAGTCAAGATATGTCAGTGTACAACAGCTCAATCATGGTGTTCACAGAGAAACTCTTGTACGATACTAGTATTATGATTATGAATCTGTCTGTTTCAGAAAGGGGGCTTGTACCCCATCCACATCGCTTGTGCCATCCCAGGAGAAGAGGGAGTACAGATCACAGAACTTCTCTTGGATGCTTTGGCTGATCCTGATGCAAGAGCTGAGGAAGACGACTCCTTTCTTAACCATTTCTTGGTAACTAGCTGATCTTCACAATTTTAGTGTAAATAGTGGAAACTGATCCCGTCATAGAAATTAAATAAAACAGTTTAATTAAATAATCACTAAAAATCTTATGATACAGTCCTCAAGCTCTCAAACCAACAGGTCTTCTTCAGGGGGTGTTAAAAGGGATGGAAACTATCTATATATAGAGGGAGAAAGAGGGCGGTCCCAACTACAGAGACAACAAAACGATCGTAAGAAAGTATTAGAGCAGTGGAGGAAAGAAGTTAAACAGGGGTGACTATTGTTTAATGTTCATTCCATGGGGCATGACGGTACCAAAGCGCTCAATGAAATATTTCTCCATGGCCAACCTGTCAGATGGGTCGCCATGGTTGCGCCAGAGCGCTCGGACCCTCATGCTATCCACGGAATGACCAGGAAGAGAGAAATGTCTAGACACAGGTCTGGCATGACCATGTCTGACATCAGCTAAGTGTTCTCTGAAACGGATGTCAAGACTGCGACCGGTTTCGCCGATGTAAAGTTGCAGGCAAACAGTGCAGTCAATGATGTAAATGACATTAGAGGAGGAGCAAGAAAATTGTTTAGCGACGTTGAAAGAATAACGTTTGGTGGTCAAATGGGGGGAAGAGCAAATGTATGGACAGGTGAGGCAGTTGCTACGGCCACAAGGATGGGTACCGGGGTTGATGGGGGTATGACCAGTGTTGGACAGGCGAGATCTGGTCAGTTCGCTGGCCAGATTTGGGGCCTTTCTAAAAGCTACCAGTGGTGGCCTAGGAAAAAGATCCCGCAACTCTTGGCTCCCAGAGAGGATGTGCCAACATGACAAGATAATATTTTTGACTTTAACGTTATGGGGATGAAAAACAGTTGAAAAGATAGGGCGGTCACTACCTGGAGAAGGGGTCGTAAGGCAGGACAGGCTGTAGGAGCGATTCACAGAGGATGCCCTCTTGAGGGCAAGGTTAATGACATTTATAGGGTATTGTCTCTGTGCGAAAAAGTTGCTCATTTCGCGGGATTTAGTATGAAAATCAGAGTCGTCGGAACAAAGACAACGGAGTCTGAGGAACTAGGAGTAGGGAATGCTGTTTTTTGTACTGGGGTTATGAGAGGAGGAGTAGTGCAGATAGGAATGTGCATCGGTAGACTTATAGTACACTGAAGTGGAGAGATTACCCCTGGTGAGAGTAACAAGAATATCCAAAAAAGTCACCTGTAAGTCGGAGATTTTGTATGTGAGTTTTATAGAGGGATGGAAATCGTATAAATAATTAATGACAGACAACAGATCTTCTCTGGAGAGAGTAGTGATGGCAACGATGTCGTCGATGTGACGTTTGTAGACTTGAGGCAGAGGACCTCCGTAAGTCGACAACGCCCGGTGTTCAAAGTGACCCATGAATAAGCAAGCATAGGAAGGGCCCATCTTGGTACCCATCGCCACGCCACTGATTTGCTCATAGAACCTACCATTAAATTAAAAAATGGTCAAATTAAGGACTAGTTCGGCGAGTCTTAATAACACAGATGTGGGGGGGAAGGGGTATTCCGCTTCTCAAGGTAGAAGGATAAGGCACTAAGGCCATCATGGTGAGGGATACTGGTGTAAAGGGAGACTACATCGACCGTAAAGAGGAGGGATGGTCGAAAATCAGCATTGCGTAAAGAGTCGATCAGAAGGAGAGCATCATTGGTGTCTTTGATAAATGAGGGTAAGTTAGCCACGAGGGGCTGGAAAATCGAATCAAGATAAAATGAGATATGTTCCATGGGGCAACTACATGACAAGACAATCGGTCTACCAGGAAAATTGGGTTTGTGAATTTTGGGCAACATGTAAAAGAGAGGTAGTCTAGGCTCGGTGACATTGAGGAGCCTGGCCAAGGGAGGTAGGTCACCTGATTGGATGAGAGACTTGACGGTGCGAGCAATGGTTGCCGCATCCTGGTGGAGACGCGACCCGGGGAGGGGATGGTAACTATCGGTATCCAACAAGAGGCGTTCCGCCTCAGCCAAGTAGTGGGTGCGGCACCAGACGACAACAGCTCCTCCCTTGTCAGCGGGCTTTATGACTATATGGTTATTGTGTTTCAAGTTGTGGAGCGCTACTGACTCCTCACGGCTGAGATTAGGTTTGATTGAAGGAGAATGTTTCAGTAGGTTAACTTTATGTTTAACTGTATTGATAAAATGTTCCACGACCTGAGAACGGCCTATGGGGGGCTCACGGCGGAGGGGTTTAGAGAAATTTTCTGAGAAAAAGTCAGTACTCGTTTGGCGTCGGTGGACAACTCCAAGGGTGGCGGTCCACCTGAGGGTGCGGAAGAATTTGTCTAGGTCAGAACGAGTTGAGAGTTGGTAAGAGCGGTGTGAAAGAGGGTTCACAATTTTGTTGTTGTTGGTTTTTTTATTTTTTTGTGAGGATCTAATTTTTGTGAAAACTTGGAATAGGTGTTTGCAAGGATCTAAGCCCCATATGATGTTGTTTTATTTTTTTGCAGGTGGATGTGATAATTTTCTGTTCCTAGACTGTGTAGATTTAGCTCATCAGTGCAAATCTTTCTGTATGTGATTTCCTAAGAGAGTGGAAGAAAATGTGGCACATTTATCATTACCTTTGTGTTCTTCCTTCTCTTCCTCATTGTCATCATCATCATTTAAGTTTCCATACTATCACCTGTGTTATCAGCATCATTATTATCATAACTCAGATTTATGTTCTGTCTTCATCTTCACAGTTTTGAGATCTTGTCTTGGAATAATTTTCACACAAAATTGCTTATTTCAGGAAGAAGAATGGTCTAAGGACACTATATCAGAAGATTCCAAAGCCTTGCTTGGAGGACGGACTGCTTTGCAAATTGCATGTGCACGAGATGACAACTATAAGGTAAAAGATGCCTCTCATGGAGGTTATTGTTCTCATTCACAATTTTCACAGCTCTCAGCTAGGGGGCAATCATTTTGACCTATTCCACTTTATGTATTAAAATGTAAACCCTATAATGACCTGCTTGGTATGATGGAGAAATTTTTAGGTTTCCAAGACATGAGAAAGCTTACCATTTTGCCTTCATATTTTACCCAAAGATGAAGAATTATGACAATGTTGGAAGGTCGCCATTAGTTGGAAAGGCTTTCCGAAGATAGTTGTGGTGTGCAACACAAAATATGTATTGAAATTTTGTGTTCAGCATGTGGCAATACCACTTCAAATTAAGTGTTTAAAATCAAGGACATTTATTTGAGAAACTGTAATATTTCTTTGACATTCATTTTGCCTCTCGGATGTTCCCACAGTATGCCTGCAGGGTTGTGCGTCTTCTTCTGGAACATAAGGCAGATACTCGTCTCATGTGCAATGGGTTCTCTGCCTTGGCCTTAGCTATCACAAGTGGTAATGATTTGGTAAGGAATTAACCTTTTCAGAGTGTTCTTGATTTTCTGAGTTGTTAATTGAAATTTTTGTTCAGTGTCCTTTGGCATGTAAGTTTATATGTGCCGATAGGGTAAAAAAGCAGGGTTTTTTTTGTTGCTGAATGGTCACTATGATGGCAAACATTTGAAATCAAGACTGTCAAGAATTTTGTGTTTGTTGTTTTCTCAGGCAATAGATGAGCTGTTAGCATTTGGAGCTGATCCAAGCTTACCCTTGACCCATGGAGTGGGTAGTGCCCTCTGTGCAGCAACAAGCACAGAATATGAACATCGAAGGACCATTCAGGGCAGAGTTCAGCTGGTAGGTTCATAATCCCTATTGTGACATCAGGTTTTTCCAAGGTTTGCATTCTTTGCTCTGGCCAAACCAGGATGATGTGTTTTCACATTTCTGTAGAGGCATTATAATTTTGTAAATATTATCATCGATGAAATAATAAAATATTGTGTACTTTACTACTTCATGTTGAGGACCTAGAGAGAAAGTATTTTCTTCCAAGTCTACACATATTCACATATCATAGTTTGCACTAATTCTTGATTAAGCTTATCTTCTCATTCCTTTCTATTTGTTGTCAAGTCAAACAGGAGATTGGGATACAAAGAGAAGGAGATAAAGTCAGGGAAAGAGATGGGAGAAGGATTAGTGGGAGTAGAAATGTAAACTTCCATTTTGTGTGTGTCATTCAGGTTGACAAACTGATCAAGGCTGGTGCAAATGTCCTAGCCCCAATTCCCATTGGCCCCAAAAGAATTCTTGGAACTGCCGTTGACTATGCCTACTACATGTTTAATCAAGTAAGTCTTATGTTGCTTTTGTCTCACTTTCAAACCATCACATGTTATCATCATTGTTCAATGCAGTTTTGCTATTCACTATATTAAGTGAGATCCAAATTTATCTGTTTACAGTAAAGTTGCTTGATATATAAAGTTGCTGTATAACATAACATACAACTTAAGGGCCATTTTGTCATTCACCTATCCATGTTGAGCCCAAATATGATTTCCCGTATCAAAGTTGTTTGAGTCATGTTTGTCAAAGTAAAGTAGTCCACTTTTCGTGGTCATATTGTAAAGACATTGAGGCTAATTTAATGTAGACTAGTCATTGGAATCTCAGTTTTACTCCTTGCCAGAGTCACTGGTTTCTAGTAGTAACTGAATACATGTACATGCTTCCACATGCTTAAGATTTACTTTCATTCAGTGTAGTGTTCAAGTCATGGTGGGGTAAATAGCAGGTAATAGGTCACATATGGAAAGGTAGTTTATATCAGTTGACAGCATGTCAATCAAATTCTTTATCTCAGTGTTTGGAATAGGAAAATGAGATAAAGTGTTCTAGCCTATGATTAGGATCATTCCAGCAAATTGGTGAACCAAATAGTCAGCTCCTTCCCCAACCCTTGCCTTAGTTTTGCGGTCAAAATCGTTTTGATCACTATTATAACATGTATCACTTCTTTCACATCACAAACTGTTGGATGTAGTTTTGTCACTATATTTATTATTTATTATTTACTCCTTTAATAGAAAGCAGCCGGTCCTGCTCAGATAATTTTGGTAGTCCTCAAATCTATGAGTGCTGACTTAAATTATTTTCTGTTTTGAGAATACTTACTTAAACTTATTTAGACAAACCGGGCTTTTTTCTGAGACAGATTTATATGATTTTATTTAACATAAAACAAATATGAAACCATAGATATTCTGAAAGATTTCTGCAAAAGTTGCCAAGATATTGACAAGGTTTGACCAGTTTAGTGGTTCAAAGCACTCTACCAAAAATCATTTTCCTGGCTCATAGCACTCAAAAGGTTAACTCTGTCAGCATGCTGCATCATTATTTCAGATGATAAAAGAGACAAAACATGAATAGAAATATCACCAAATGCTGAGAAAGCTGCTCTCGTGAATGAAAACCACGGTGCAAAAGTGAAAAAGCAGGCCAAAAAATGAAGAGTAGGGAACATGAAATGCATCCACAAAAGTTGGAAAATAACCTTGCATCAAATTCAAATGATCTTATGTGAAATATTTCCATGATCTTTGATAACATCAACCCAAGGTCCAACATATAAATTATTGGACTTCAAGGAGTTTGGCACTGGAGATAGAAGAGCAACAGTATTTAAGTCATGCTGTTTAGTCTTTGTACTTTCTGAATGTTCACCTCTGTGTGCTTGACTGTTTCACTGTTTCACCAATCTGTAGGATCGTAGAATAGCTCACATGCCATATCATGCACTCACCCATGCTGAAAGAGAGACTTACAATGCTCGCCGCAAGCTTCTAGCTCATGTAGGAGACATCATGAGAAACAAGGCGGTGGAGAGAGAAAAGAAAAGAAATATGGATGAAGAGCAAACTGGAGTCAGAGGTGAGTCACTGTCACATCATGCTGATACCTTCAACAGTTATAGCGGAATGCTATTTTCCTGCATTTTTTCTTTTCATCGGTAATGGAAAAGACTGATCTTGGTGACAAAGTAGTCATTTTTTTTCCAGTAACTAAGGATATTGTCAGTGAAGAGGTAATTTTCAGGATAGTAAAGAGATGCTTTGTGTGCGTTCTGTAAAATTTGACATACAAGCGTTTTGACCCATAACTTTGACTGCAGAAAGTATCAGTGAATCTGTTCGACATTTCATATCTTACTGTTGATCTACTATTTCATATTTCACAATTTATTGATGATTTCCTTTCTCTCTGTGCTAGTCGAAGAATTAATAAATCTTTGTGATCTCTCTATTTGTTGTAGGTCTTCTTATGTAACATATTGCAAATCTGTGTGTTTGACAATTACATCATGACTTGTCAAACTGTTCAGATTCAGATGTGAGCCCCTTCCTCTTTGTCTGAGTATTTTGATTGTTTCATTCTTCCATGACAAAATCCAAGTAATGACAAAGACATGCATCTCATACAAAGCCAGATCATGTTTTATCAGCAGTATTTGTAGAGTCTGTAATTGTTAAAAGCAACAAGTTTAGAATGTCATAGATTAAGATAATGGTGCTGATATAATGAAGTTGTTGAACTGGCAATATAATAGCTTTTAAATTTCAATTCATAATGTGCATGGTAAATATGAAAGTAATAGTGCTGTGGACAGAAACTCAGAGAAAATGTAAGCTTTGCTGATTTTATTTTACTAAACATTAGGCAGAAACTTACTTTATTTTATAAATCTGGTTGATCTTCAACTCACTTCAACAGAGGAATAAAGCTGCAAAACCATATACATAATTTTAGATACAGGGATATGCCATTAAGCTTTTCTTTAATGCTTGCATCATATGCATGCATCATACCTACTCTATTGTACCTCTTGATTTATGTTTGACTAGGTCAAAGCCCCAGCCCAAACTTCGTCTACATTGGTGCTGGTGCTAAACTGCCCCCAGGGTTTAAGTCCAAAGCTGCAGCTAAAGCGGGTCAAGGTCAGGTTAAGTTTGAATCAGACAAAGAGGAGCAGGAGATGAAACTGGCCTTGGAGTCCATGAGAGCTCCATCACCATCAAGGTAAATATTGTTGAGTTGTGGTTAATGTTGATTTCTGCTGTGGAGTGGTCTTTTTAGGTCTGAATTTAGAGTGAGTGGAAGCTCTGTTTTTTTCTACCTACTGTTTTTGCTGCACATTGAGAATCAAGCTTAACTAAAGACTGTGCAGTGCCATGCTCTTTGTAGGTTTTTTGCTTAAACGTGTGTGGTAGAAACATTAGGCACCTCTCGTCTTTTCTGTCTTTTTTTTTTTGTTACTGCTAATTCAGAATCTAGCTCAGCATAAGGGAGTCATGTGTAGCATAAGTAATGTCAAGTTCAGAGGATGAGTTTTCATTTGAAGATCCAAAAGTCAGTTTTCAGAGTGAAGCAAAATCACATTATGATGTATTATGGACAGAGGAGATCACTGGACCTAAAGGAATTGGCTGGGATTGCTGAAAGAATCTGAAAATATTTTTGGGAAAAGCACAGTTGTCATCCAGCAGATTTATTGCATATGTTGTTGTAAACAAATACATACTTTTCATCATGGCTGGATGACATAATATGTGGCAATACTGTGGCGCAGAATAGTAAAGTTATGGGTTCAAATCCTGCAGTATCCTTCCTGAAGAAAAAAAAAGTACCTGAGAATGGCTGAAAGGTGTGATCTAACATTACTGAGAGTCAGGAAATCAACTGGCTAAAAGAGATGTTTGATGGGAAGTCTTCCTCTGCAGACCTTGTTGTTTCATTCTCTGCGAAGAGTATTTTCTATAATATGCAGGAATGAAAGCATATTATTTTGATTCAGTTTGCCCACCGATTAAGGTCACTTGCCTTTTAGGGTCTCCAATTTTTAGTTCAAAGATTCTGGCCATGTTGATCTTGTAGTTAAGCCTTGAACTGTGTATGGCAGTGTGGGCCAAAGACATTGTAGAAATGAAGGCTGTGTAGGTGAGGTTCTTAATGAGACATACTCTTTAGGTTTTAGAGATAATTCACATGCAGCAAATATTCCTGTATTTTCATGAATGTCTCTTTTTATGTTTTCATCACAGTTTCAGTGTTTTCTAGATATGCTGTGCACAATATTCATTCACTGCCTTTTCTCACATCTGTCTGTCTGTGCCCTGCTTATTCGTATTCTACTTGATCACAACATGTTTTCAGGTTTAATGGCACATATATAAAATGATAATTTTTTTTACTCCTTGCTCCCATGGAGCTGAAATTTATAAGAGTCAACTGTATTTGATATTATATCTTAATTCATTCTGCAGCTTATGCTTTGCGCTTTGAAATGTGCACAACTTATATTACGTGGAATTGCTTTAGCTATATTGCCTCTCCTGTCTTTCCCTTTATGGGTTGTTGAATTGTGTGGTCTGCTTCACTTTGACTTTTCTTGCTTTCTGCCTATGACAATGACTTCTTTGTCTCTTGTTTTGACGATGGCCTCCTATCTTTCTGGCTCTGACAATGGCCCCTCATTTTCCTTGCTTTGACCATTAGATTTTCATCAGTTCTGGATACAAGAATCATAAAAAGCGTTAGCTTGTGGAAGAATATGCTTTCAGATTTTTAACACTCCCTGACATAATATAACATTTGCTTGTCTGAAATAAAGTTCGTTTCCTGAATTGATCATTCATTTGACACTCGATGTTGTTAACCACTTTCTGCCTTAGAGATGCAATATATCTTTACAATAATTTTTGTCAGTTTTAAGAGATAGAAAGATTAATGCAATAAGAAATCTTTTGCCATTTCTTTCGAAGAATGGTTCCACTTCCTGCTTAGATACTGTTGATTACTGTACTTCCAAATAGTACTAAATATGTGCATGAATATTATAGCCTTGCAAAAATCTGAAAGGACAATTCGTTTGATAATGATATGATGAGCCAACTTAGATGTTCACTAATCTCTGTGTGTTCATACTGATTTATTGTGAATGGTATAATATTAGGTCAGGCGTTGTCTTTGTGGAAGGTGTGGATTCTAAACAACTGAGACGTTTGACGCGCCATCGAGCCAAAACACCAGTGAGGTCTGATCCAGCTGTAGGCCCTTTCTGCTACAGCTCGTCTTTACTTAGGCTATCCTTGACTAATTTTCCTACTTTCTTGAATAATGTACAGTAGCTACATAAATGATCTTCAAATTTGAATCCGCTCAGATGTTTGACATGATTCATTTTTTGGTAGCACTAATCTAAACAGTCAGATGTAGTTGCTTCTTTCATAACCATCGTAATCGTTAGAGTTCTATGGACTTTTATCAACTATTATGGTTTCATATGCAATACAGTATCATAACAATTTCCTTTTCTTGCCCTTATATTGAAATTATGCACTTTGCTGTAGCACATAATATCTTTTAATATCTCTTTTGTCTTTTTTTAATGTAGTATTCTAGAGATACGTACATAATGGTTTAATACTATCCTTAGTTTACATTTCTTACATTCTGTATATTTGTAAGTATTGATCATTGTCTTCATTTCACCTTCAGTTAGATCTGTGCCGAAACCCATGTTTTAAATGTTGTTTGTCAGAATCTTGCTTCAGGGAGAAGATCTTTAAAGCAGCATTTGCTTATCAGATTGATAAAATATTGATGAGCATAATGAGAGTAGCTATTGTGAGACTGAACATATATCTTTCCTGTGAAGTCAAGTGCATCTTATCTGATTTTATGAACATTATTAGACATAAACTCTCCCAACCATTAAATACTTCTGTGTTCTTGACTTTAGACAAACTTACATTTTACGTCATTTTTATGATCAATTAGTTTGATTATCTTGTACTTAGCATTGGCAGAATGTCACTGTTACCTCAGGATAGGAAACTCAGATTACTGTTTAAGAGTACATGTTTCAGTGCAAACAAAAGCAAGAACTCTGGTAGAGATCAATCTCGTTTAGGGTAATAAATGAAAGACATCTTAAATACTTGGACTCGTAGTTCGCACATCCTTAAATGTCCTTGCATGCAAATGTACAGTCTCTGTATATTGTCTGTAAACAATATTGGCACTAATATTTGTCATTGTATTCTTAACTTGATTCTACTACAAATACTTATTTTGTACAATTATCACTGAATTTGTGACCCATGTGTTTCCTCTTCATCTTGCTGATTTATTTATGTGTCATCAGGACTAAGTGTTAATGGATGGAAAAAGGTAGCTTACATTCAAATCAGGGTACTGTTTGTAGCTAGACTGAGTCAGTTCAGCAGTCAAACTATTAACACTTTATGCACCACAATGGCAATATTGTGTTCAATTTTACTTTACCTCAGTGTATCAGTGTTGCAAAAAGGCGACCACAGATGTTCCACAAATATACATCATATCATAAATGGACTGAAAGGGTAATTAACTGAGAAGGCTGTATTATAGAATGTGTTTTACTGCATAAACCTGCAAGTTTTTGCACAGATTAGGTGTGGTTCCTTTAGTTTAGCACAGAGACGTTTCTTGGCATTGAAAAGATATGAGATTCTATGGTACTTTGATGGTGACCAGGCATAAAAGAATGGTTGGATATTTACTGTTTGCATTGATTGACAGCTAGTCTATACCATATTTTCTTTCTTGTTTTGGTGGTAGGATGAAATGTTGCCATAATATCAAGGAAGAGACATTTATACCGTCTCTTTATGTCTTTTCAGGAAACCTCTTTTCAAGTACTGTTATGAGTGTGGTCGGTCAGTAGGTGTTCGCTTGGCTGCTTGCACAAGATGTAAGGAGGTTTACTACTGCAGTAAAGCATGCAAGCTGAAAGCCTGGAATGCAAGACATAGAGAAGAATGCATCAGAATAGGAGGTAAGAAGGGTATTGTCCATCTGGTTGAATAAGAAAGTGATTGAAGAGGTTAGGCCTGTGTAAAAATGTGAGAAGCAAGTATAATGTGAAATTTAAAATATGTTTTAAGGCATTGAGAAGATGCCCAAACAATCTCTTTAGATGATGTCAAAGTATACAGGAGTCCATATAGTAGATAAGAAAACTTCCTTTAACTTGAAGTTGCTGTATCAAAAAAAAAAGAATCAAGGATTTAAAACAAAGAATTCTTACGTTAGCAGCATCTGGCAGCATCTTTGGACAGCTAGTGATGAATTAAAACTTGATTATGAAAAGCTTCCCAGCTGAAAACTTTAAGAGTACAGCAGGTCAGTGGTTAAGAGTATAATGATTGTAAAGCAGAACATTACCAGAACAGCAACATTTGTATGCAGAACTTTGTTTTTTGAAGCATGACAGACGTGAATTGGTTTTGCTTTTGTATATATGGAGCACTGACATGGTTGGAAATGTTTGTGTTAGATAGTGAGTTGATGCACACTTTATTTCTAGTCTAGATGTTTTGAAACTGAACACCATATTTTAAAAATTGCACCTGTTAGTCAAGGCACTATAGAAATATAATGAATGCTGTGAATTGACCCAGTATTTCTTTTGAACCCAGTATTTCTAATATCTCTGTACATGCCACCCATCTATGTAATGGATCCAAAAATAGGACAAGTGGTGAGCATGGGAGTAATGAACCAGTATGGTTGGAGTTGAACAGAGATTGTAAGGAAGTTAAAAGACAGAGACACATTCTGACATGTCTCTCCTCTTTCAAGCATTTTTATCCATTCCACTCCACCAGTAGCATTTTTCATCACTAGGATCAATGAGCCATGAGAAATTTTATTCTACATGCACTCCTCAAGGATAGGGGCATAGAAAACAGCTGGGGCTCAAGAGGATAAGAGTAACCGCAGTTTCGAACCCTAACATTTCTTCTGACCTTCTGTTGTGCCAACATATTAATTATATGAATGAGACAGGCTACAAGCCAAACATGCTAACCTCAGTTCCATAGATTTTTGAAAAAACTAAGCTGGTCTCTTGGGAATTTTCTTGAAACTCTTTGGTGAATGTTGAAGAGATTTATGTCCCTTTTGTCACCTCTAAGGCCGATCTAGAAGTCCTAGCCCCAAGAACAGAGCTGAAAGTCCCACAGCTGCCACCATTGCTAACAGGGGGAAGAATATTGCTGGTTCACAGAGAATTCATGTAAGTTGAAGCTCACCATAACAACAGTTCTGTAAATTACATTTCATCATCCACTCGCTGTCATCTTGTAGGTTTTATCTTTTCTTTCTCTGCCTCACTCATCTCATTATGTCAGAATCTTTTTTTTTCTCTCAATCTTTCTGACTTGACATTAAAATTCTTCTTAATAATCCTGTCTATTCCTGCAGTTTCCTTTACATACCACCACTCTGTCTCTCTCACTGAAGACACCAAGTATCCTGATCTGCCTGTGGTAACTCTTTCTGTAGTTTGTTCTCACATGATGTACTTCATCATAAATCATAATGTGATCATCCCTAAATAGACTTTAGTCATGAATAGACATCACATCGACCTATCAGATATCTCATCATGTTTATAAATTATATATAAATGTGTAACCACATTGTTCTACTTTCTTTTTTAAACTGTGTGCTTTGAAATATTGGAACAATCTGCAGAGTTCATGCACAAATTGATACGGTAGTAAACACCTGCTTAGCTTGTTAAAGGCTATCCTATGAAACATTGAAAGAAATTTCGTTATGTTGTGGACGGGGCATTCCATTCTTAAGTTTGTCTAGTGGCCCCTATGACGATATCCACAATAGTAGTTTTGTCTTTATTTTAACAGAGAGGTCTCTCTCTGTATCTTAATATGATGTACAGAATGTCGGGACCAAAAAAAGAGAGAACTTTATTCAACAACATTAATTTTTTTATTTGTGAAATGCACACCTACACATGTTTATTCCACTGCTGTATTGATCAGACCTCCTGTACCTCTTCTAAGTGGCATAAATAGTGGAGGGATGAAGGGGAGGCCTGGAAAGCCTGTGCCTTCCACTAAACATTATGTGCCCCATGGGCACCTTTCCATTTCATCCCAGGTGTCCTCAATGTTTAGTGAATCATCAGTTTATCACTGCATAGGTACCCCCTTTAACAAACACCACTCCCCCTGCAACCTTGTATCCTTCTATTACCTACTGTATCATATTCATTACAGTTACAAGGTCTGACCTGTATCAAGAATATACTATTTCATTTCCCTGTTATGACATTGAAGACCATAATGCTCACAGCTGAAGTGACTATATGTTATCCTCTTCAAGATATAATGAATATGTATGTACTTAGTTGTAACTTTATTATACTGACAGGTTGATTTGGATGTGAGCATCACACTGCAACATATCATCTTCTCCAACATCCATTTCATCTTATTCAAAACACATTTAATCTCCTCTAAATCTTGCTCTCACATTGCATGCTTACTTTCAGATGTAATATCAGCCTGTGATTTCCATCTCATGTCACATCAATAATATGGAAATTTCCTCTCCATACCGCACCTTTCCGTTCTGCCTTATCTTGTGAATTTCAAATAATTGTTTGACACTCTCAGAGCTTTGTCCATGTAGGTTCAAACCAAGATCTCTTCCTGGAACATCACACAAGATTTGTTTATTATCTTTTAATGTCACTCGCCACTTCACATGATCATTTTCAAAGTTTCATCCAATTTCCATCATTATGCTGTGGTGGTCTTCCTTCTATGCATTTTATCAAGTTTCACTCTCTAAAATCTCTTTCTAATTTCTCATTCATCCTGTGTAAAAAGTTGCAATATGCCAACCATTAGAGATCTCTTAGGGAACAGCACATCGCTAAAAGTATGTGGTTTCAATTTTCTAACTACATCATTGATTAAGATCATCTTTGCTGTTGAGCCTGTCTTCATTAAAAAAAACATCCAGTCTCTCATGTGATAATCAGCACTTAACAAATATTTATAATGTAAACAGTATATAATGTACAATTAGTGAAAAGAATGTCATGTCTTTTCTACTGGGTCCTCTGAATGGTTTTGTTCATGAAAGGAAGTTTGCCTCACAGGTATTCTTACGATGTACTTCCGCATACTTCTGACAACTGATACTATCATTTCAGGATGCAAAATAAACCTCCATTAGAGAATCAAATATCACTTTGCTGATACCAAGGTTTGACTTCATGTGTGAAAATGATCTATTGTGTCTGTGAAGTCCACAGTTTTCACCCTTGTAAAAAACACCTGAGGCTCTCAGGACAACTTCATGCATGCTGTGATGCTGTCACTTCCACCACTTGTTCACCCTGTTTGTTAGCTTCCTTAAT
>JAWQUT010000140.1:1694237-1718431 GCA_033807755.1 Ellobium chinense
CTGTTAAAACTAGTTCACCAACACCATGACATAGGGATATAGGATGGGTGGATTAATGAAACTGAATTTGTCATATCACCATAATGATAAGACTGCCAATATGCTCCACTCCGCTAAATTACTGCTCCACAGGCCCATTAAAAAATTACAGTGAAAAGGAGTTGTGATTATCTGGTGATCTTGATTTTGAAATATAATATATTGTCAGTAGGAAATGTGGATAACTGAAAGGTACAATTATCCGGACTGCAATTAAGATTAAAGGGAGTTGACTGCAAAAGGATAACCGATTTGTTTAAATATGCAAAGAATGTATTAAGGACAAAACTGTATTTAAGACTTGGCTTCAGCAGAGTGAGACAGTATCATTCCAGTGACCAAATGTGAAGTAGCACAACAGTAAAGACATGGCACTGAAAATTTAGACTACATACAGAAAAAGAATATGGTTTATCTGATAAGCAGTTTTCAGTTAAATTATTTTTCAGAATATTTCTGTGCTATATGTGCTGTGGGCACTGACAGTTGTATGTTGCATAACAAGATCTACATACATGAGGTAACACATGAACTTAGAGTTGCTGAAGTGGGTGCAAACAATGAAATTGCTTATGTAGCTGCTGGCATTTGGTGTGTTTTATTGATTGTTTGGAATCAATTCTGGAACTTCTAAGCTAGAAGGCCAAAATCACACTGATGAGCCAGGATGATGATTCACTTCCCAGCAGAGGCAATAAACTATTTCTGATCAGAACACTGTTTGCTGCTTGTATCTGTCTTCATTTCTGGAGTGTTTAGTCATTGGCTCTTTTAAGCTAGGAAATCAAATTCTAACCCTCATCAGTGACACTGACAAGTTAACAAATTTCTAGAATTTAGGACATCAAGGACATTGATTTTATTTGTACTTCCCAATCTGAAACAAATATAAACATTTTTTTCTGCTGAGTGCTTCAAAAACCTGATAGTGATTCTGAATTTGGGGTTCCACCATATCTTTTAACCTAGTGTAGGTTTCATGGATTCAATGCAAAACCTTATTGCATAGGTTAGAGAGATTACATTTCAGTCTCATTGGACTATGCCAGAATTTAAAGTTTAAAATATATTTTTAATAAATTAATATTAAAAAGAAATACGAAGCCCTTGTAATTTCAAAGCTTCATGTAGGTTATAGTGTTATGGTAACAGACAAGCATGGGAAACTGGAGGATTCTATCAGTAGTTCCCTATCCACTCACCTGAAGGTCACATTTCTGTCTTCATGTTACTGTTCACATCTAATGAAGATTGCAATTTTTGCTCTTAATCTTTTTCACTGAGTGCACTGTCTGCCTTGTTATAGTTTACTTTCTTGCATTTTATGCTGTTTCAAGGAAGTTGTCTTCATGAGGATGCTTTCCTCTGATGGCCTTTTCTCTATGAAGCTGTAACAATTTCCAGGTTTCACAGTCTGAAAGTGGGATGCCAGGATCTAGCAGCAATCAAACAGAGCAGAGCAAAAATTCCAATTCTTCATTAACTGAATCACAGCAAAGAAAACTAACAGACAGTGAGAGGGTTTTGGATGAGAGGAAGCAAAGAAAAATCGGACACAATGCCACTTATACAAAAGAAGGTGGATATTCCAAAACAGGCAAAGCTGGAGATAAGAGGGATAGGGATTCTTCTAGAAGCAGGGGACGTAATCATGATTATGGTAATCGTCACACTCACTCAAAGGGAGAAAACGCAACCCAGAGAGGAAGACTTCTGAAAAATACATCCCACCAATATGCAAATCAGAGGAAGAAATGGTCAGTTCAGGATTTTCAGCCAGGCACCTCCCTTTCTGGGAATGCTCGATCAATCAGAATGCATGACAGAAGAGGATATCAAGACAAGCTGCCTCCTATTCACCAATCACAGAAGACCTTGCAAAAGGGTGTAAGGACTTTTGATTTCCCAGTTCATACTTGCTCTATTTGCTTGGTTATGGTTTGCTTGATGTGTGTATATGCTGCTCATGACCTTTTTGCACACATACACATCTGTATAATGAGACTATAGAATAATGTAGAAGTGGCATTTGATTTAATATAGTGATTGTTGCCATTGTCACCCTTAACTGCTTCTAAACGGTTAACCCAAAAACAGTTTTCTTAATGCATTAGAGCTGGGTATTGAACTGCACTTGTATATTGAGGAGCTTATAAGCGAAATAGCTTTTTATGCCTTGGAGAATTTCTTTAAGTCTTAAGAGTTGCACACCCGTAAACAAACGCTGCAAATGCATGAGGTTTAGCTCAATATAGTATTAACATATCACATAAGATGTCATCTATGAATCGTGACCAGTCACAAACAGGAACAGGCGCAAGTTTGTGACCTGGTTTAAATGCTTGAAGTGAGGTGGCCCAGTTTATGAATTAACATCTTTTCAGCGTGGAACCAGATAGTGACAAATGTGACCTTACAGGTATTCAATAAATCTGACACACATTATGTGACAACATGCAACATGAAGCTGGGCCTGTCCAAATCCCATAAAGAAGAACATGGAACATGTGCTTTTTCCCATAGATAGTGTTAGGCAGTTTATCATTGTAATCCCTTTCACAGTTCCATTCTTGGGTAGGATGAGATTCCAGCATCAGGTGTATGTGTACCTTTACTTACGGTCATCACTCAGTATCATATGCTTGTTAACAGCCATTTATTATCATCTGCCTATGCTTGATGAGCTCATTGTCTTGAACTTACTGGTAAAGAATGAAGTTTATTATATAAGCATCATGATATGCTGCTGTTCTGTATCTCTCATGAAGAATCAGTCTTCTTGTTTACCTTCAAAAGGGACATTTTGAATGAATGTGGCATTCTTTCAGCAAGATGGATGCACCCATAACTTGCTTGCTTGTTGTGATCATGAAGTAGATTGTTCATATGTGCCAGTGCACCTGGTGATGGGGCTTTTCTTGGTGGTGACCTTTGGTATTGTGTTGTAAAGCTGTATGATACTTATATGTGTCAGGCCAGAGATGTGTAGATATGTGTGTTGCCCTGTACATTTTAATGGAGTAAACTGTCTGTTGTATCTCTAGAAATCCTTACCATCCTTGATGTAAAACCATGTACTTATACTTCTTACCCCAGCAAATACTCTGTTTCTATTGTGTTTGTCAAGCCAGACATTTGTTGGTTTGATGTACTGCACTGTGTATTTTATTGACTACCCAAACTGTATCTTGTAAAATCTTTGTTTCTCTTTTCTGTAAATCTGTACGCTTCATGCAGGGGAAGGCATTCTGCTTCTGGTGTGCGGTGCGTTTATTGATTTGTGCCCCTTCACAAGTTTGTCTCTCTTTTGTTGTTCCCTTGCATTACTTTCTACATAGTTATGGCAGGCTTCCTCTGAGCAAAAGTCTAGCAGGAGAGTAAGCATAGTAATATAAAATGCAATCCGCATGAAGTGAAGAGCAGGTGAGCGGTGAAATCAGCGGGAATTCACATTACACATTTTTCAGAGGCGACAACCTGCTCATCACATAACATGGAGGGCCAACAATGCAAGATGAAGTGTATTATTAGTGCTAGTAGTACTGGTGGTGTTAGGATAAAGACCCCTGTGTATCAAATGGAGCATGTCTTTAAAACAAAAGGAGGGACTAAGAATGAGTGCTGCTGCATGCACTAAGTCCACATTGCACTGGACTAATTCATAGTGTAACATTACACTTAGGAGTAAAGGTATTAATGAGCGAAGATAGGTTGTGTGATTATGGTAATAATTCTTTTTGCAAGAATGCAGAGATTGGCCGATAACCGTCCAAACCAAAGTTCACTTTAAAGGAAAGTCTGGGTGAGGCAGTTGATTTCATCCATATAAGATAAAGAAAAAAATTGATGCGAAATCATTGCAGAGAACCTGCACTGACAGATTTTAATGCCAACATTTCTTTGTATACTGGTCAAAGCTTTGCACTGAGGAAATCAAATTACCTTATCAGATGTGAATAGTGGATGACCTCCAGATGTTTATAATATGTGTTTAATGTTGTATATAATAATGCGATTTCTCTTGTTTTCATCCCAGCATTTTACCACTATGCTTTTGTTTTTCTCATTTCACTGAATATATACATTTGAAGCATCACTTATAACACTGAATCTAACTCTAACTGCATTGTAAGGACCTCTCACATCTAACATTCAAGAATCCTTGTGGATTCCTCTATTAGAGCCATTAGATGTGACTCAAATTCATTTCTTACCTCAGCAAGCTAATGAAGAAAAGCAGAGGCCTTTTTTTGTTCTTATTTTTTTTAAAGACAGTATCATTTCTTATTATTATACTATAATGCAGTTTAATATTTTCTATTTCTATATATTAAATACATATTGATACGTTACTTTCTGACTACTGAATGATTTGTACTTGTAGAGTCATGCTCACTGGAGTAAATTCAGTTGAAACAATGACATGCAAAGTGAATTATCTCCCTTGTGAAATATTGAAATACCTGTTTAGAACCTCTGATGGTATTTGTTTGTATATTGACCGATATAAATGCATCTGTTGCTTCTCGCATATATGTGGTGTAATACTGTATACTGGTCAATGAAAGTATTTGTGTATGTTTTTGAACTGGACTAAATAAAGCCTTCCACACTATAAGTGGGTGCTCTATGTTCGATGAAGACTGAAAATATCCTTTTGGAGTTTTCACTTACAGACACTTTTTCCTCCCAAGTTATGCATAACTCTACATCTGAGAGAGAAATTCAGAAGAATAGATGAGATGTTTTTATGATCTCTTAAACTTTACATCACATAACTGCATATTTATGATGATTTTTTTTGTGGCTTTAAAACTATAGTTATCAGAAAAAGCTTCAAATTATCTTTTGATATTCAAAACTAAATTTCTCCAAATTTATATCACAAATCAGTCCAATATATTGTTTGTTATATTCAGTACTAACTGTGCTATAAAATGATACTACTTTTTCTTTTCTTAAAATAGCAAGGAATAAGTTTTTTTTTATGTGTAGTTCACCATGAAAATGTGTTCAGATGTGAAATGCCCTAGGATGGGTTATCCATACGTTCTGTTCTATGATTTTTGAGGTAAATGTCACAAGGGGAGGGTGAAATATTAAGGGCAAAAAAAAATATGTTACAGGAATGGAAAATTAAATTAAAATTTAGTGAGAGACCAAGCAATATCTTTTGAATGCTACCCCAAACCGAATAGTTTGTTGCTCACCTTTTTGTCTAAAACGGTATAAAGTGAAATATGGCATCGTGGCCTCTTTCACCATTTCCAAGACCTTGAATTTCAGTTCTCTTTGCCCATTATATCATTGCAGGTTCCCATCAAGGGTCTGAGTCGGAGTGCTGAAGGCCAGAGACAGTTACCCAAGCACAAGTTCAGGACAGGAAGCCCACCCAACTATGAATACGTCTACATTGATAACTACAGCCACAATTGAGAGTTGCCTTATATATATGGCATCCAAATTTTCTGAGATTTTGCCAGAATGGCGAGGAACATAAAAATTAGAGAATTTCATGGCCCAGTATCTTACAGAACTTTGATCTCAAGATCAACTCCCTCCTTCATGTTATTCTAATGTTCAATGTTGCCATAGTGAAAATTGTATCTATATCCCAGGAATATTATATGTTCATAGAAAACTTTTTAAGAGTGCCTTCTTTTATATTCTTGGTGAAGGGATGAATAACAATAACCATGGACTCCATATCTCTGCAGTTTAGAAATCAGGTAACATGATACAGACAGATTAGAGACATTTCACAGAATGTAAACATGCTATTCCAGCCCATATTTTAACCCAATAGTGCTAGAGCCCATTTAGTCACCCTGCTATCTACAGCTGATGTGGATGATGTTTTCAGTCGTCACTCTCTGCCCAACCAAGAGAAGCCCTGGCCTGATTAGCTTAATTGTTACCAAAGTGCTCAGCAGAATCAGATCCATCTTGGCAATAATAATAGGGTCATTACTTGATGCATTAAGACATTTCCATCTTGCGGGAGATTATGTATTATAATTCATATACCCTTACAAATCAGAAAGACAGTGCTTTTCAACCACTGTCTGATTATTGTGTCTTATCCATGTAATTTTTGTAGTATCACAGTTAAATGTATGATCCTTATTCATGGATTTTACGTCTTGGCTTTTTTGAAGCAGGTCTTCTGCACCGTGTTGTTTTATCTTTCTCTTTACATTTCACATATTCCTCAATTCATGGCCTATCTAAGATTTTTGTTGGCCTAATAGATTAGAGGATTATGTATTTAACTATTGTCTTCTAGCTCAGCAAGTCTGAAAGATAATGCTTCTCCCTCTTTCTTGGTGTGAAGAACGAAATTGGGGCTCAGGTTTTTTTTTTTATCTGGTACGAATAACAATCACTTTAAGTGATAAATCATGATGTACTTTGTTGTATTTTTAAAAGCCATCTGTCTATAATTCTGTTTTGTTCTGTGATATTTTTTGTGCAATTCAAACATTGAATCTTTTTGTTTAATTCTTATTTTGTTAGGAATCTTGCCTTCACATCCTCTTATTTAAATTCAGCTCAGTATGTTTTTCTCTTTTACCTGTTGAAACATAAACAACTACAGAATTTATATGCAGATGTGGGTTCCTATGTATTTTGCCTGTTGTTTCGTGTACAGTTACATTTTGGATAACTGTAAGAAAATGGTTCCCTCTATATTTGTTGTATCCGAAACAGATATATAAGTGCAGCAGTTAGCACTGTGTTTGTTGGTTGTTGAAATGTTCTCATATCAACTGCTTAAAGCAGAATGGCATGGCATTATCTGCAGACTGGGTGATCCACCCTGGCTGTGTTTTATGTTTGTTCAAGAATGTATCAGATTTTTATTCATGTTTATATATATCATTTCACTCAAGTCTGACGAAGCAAAAATACACAAACAATTTGTATCACAAAGCAATAACTGATACCACTTCTGACATTTTCCAAGAAAAGGGATAACTTATGCCAAATCTGGTTGTTTTTGTTGTTTTTCTTGAGAGCATTGTGTGGTGTTGTTTGATTCTATTGCTATTTGCACCAATGAAATTCTCCTTTCATTTCTGTTCAATTTCAAAAGGACATGCACAGTTTTACGAAAATATATTTTCGGGAAATCAGCACTAACGTCACGGAGATGCTAAAAAGTTATTTTTGCAGGACAACTAACATGTGCCCTTAAATCAGGAATTATCAGACTTAATCACAACTCCACAAAAACATGAAAAAAAATTTGCATTAATGCTTGTTTTTAAAATTAAACGGGGTCGTCTCTTTAGAATTTTAGGTAACTTACAAATGCCATTTTGCTTTCAGCAGTTAATTTTCTTGGCTGATAATACTATGCTTATGTATTACATTGTTGCTGCATTTTTGACATTATTGACTTTCATGTATAGATTCTACTTGGTTTAAATAACATCAACAAGTCTATTTATTGTAAAATTTTGGTGTAATAATGAACCTTCGCATTTCTATCCCTCAGTTCACATACCACCAAGGCAGTTCTTGTTATGTTTTTGTTTAATACAGAATTCAAGTTTTACCATTTTCCTCACTTTATCATAATGACCACCAGTATTACTCACAAGTTAAATATTGTTATTACTGTGCAGCAGGAATAGTGAACAAAGCAAAGTGTGAAGTGTTACAAGGAAGAACTAGCTGATTACTATTTAGTATGCTTGATCTATGCTCTCATATTAATGTTATCATTTACAAACTTTGTAACATAAAGGACCTAGCAGTTTGTACCTTCTGATTTGTTTTAGTTTTTGTATATTTCTTTGTTCAGTATTTTATCCATGCCTGTTCAGGAAGAGTCACACCTGTCTATATCCACTATCCAAGAACCAGCTAGCGAATTCAGTGTCAGTTGCTTTTGCTTTTCCATTCCAGCAGCCATATGAGCTTGAGACCTTGAGCCCTTGAGCCTGATGCTTGATATATATATATATTGTCAGTTGAGTAGTGAATGAATCAAACAGCTCACGGAAATTTATCAATCAATCATCTCATGTTTTAATCATTTACTCAGTAAATGAGTGATCAGGCCTTCACCTTCTCTTTTACCAGCACACCCAAAAACCAGCTATTTACTCAACTGAGCAACCAGTTCTATTACATAACTGACCAGCTAACCAACCAAACAACCTTTCAGACAGCCATTCATCCAACCAACCAATGTAACACACAACCAACTAACCCATCAGCCAAACAAGCTATCAGTTCATTAGCTAAGTTTGCAAGCTAGTCAGTCGTGCAACCAGTTTATACCCAGCTCGCTTATCACCTAACCAGCCTTCCTTACTGCTAGTCAAGCAGCAGGCCAGAACCAGTGGGTTAGATTCCTAAACAATTAACAAATCAACAAAGCAATATGAAGTAAAAGTGAGCACTTTAATTATTATGGAGTTATAAAATTGCATGTCTAGAGTCATAAAATCCCAGCATGTAGAAAAGTCTGAAGTGATGAACTTCAAAAATATAATTTGTCTTCACAAGAAGGCACTTAATGAAGCATAAACAATGGAATGTCTAGCTATAAATAATAAAAACCACACACAACATTAATGCGAGGATTTCAGTAAACCTATTTCCTTACATAAAGGTATATTCTTTCCAGTGGTGATGATGCTGATGATGATAATGCTGCTGCTGCTGATAATGATGATGGTGATGATAATGCTGCTGATGATGATAATTTTAAGCTCTGGAGAAGAATCAGTGGATCTGTTCAGGGGTGCAGATGAGAAGGGAGAGGAGATTACTTAGGACATTGTCCCTTCGCAGAATTCCATGTTTGACCTATCTGTTCAAGTTCCTTATGATCTGTCTTTGTTTCTGTTTGTCTCAGTCCACCTGTCTATCTCTCTTCTTGTCAGTTCCAGTCATGCGCCATATTTTATTTGGTGCATGGAAAATTTCTGTGATGTTTGGCCCATCCATTCCCAATTCCTTTCTAAAATGTCTCAGAATAGTCCTTTTCTTAAGTTAAATGTTTGTTATCTTCTCTGGCCATATAACTCCAAGCCATACTGACCTGAGGCGATTTTACAGTACAACGTTCAAACAACCAAGAAGGTTGTATAACAAAATACCACACGATTGTACGTCTGCTGTAATGATTATAGACCTTTTATAATAGGTCCGCCCTCAGCTGACAACGCAGAGATCAGTTAGAGTTACTCAGGTAGCTACGACCTCAATAGGTCCAATACACAGTGAACTCTGGGGTAGCTGATAAGTATACTGTTGAAGGCACACGTCTTTTGACTGAAACACCTCCAATGTGATGAGTTCATATTATCTTCCTGTGAAGATATATGTTTATCTGGAGGAAGTGGTGAGAATATCTGAGTCATATGAATCTTTCCTTGTTTCTTGTTTCATTTTCAAAGTAGCCAATATATCTATATATCTAATTTCTTATTTATCAAATGTTTTGATACATTTATTTATTGACTCTTTTTCCTGGTGTATTTTCAGTATGTATATATATATATATAGGTATTTTATTTCTCATTTATCTATTAATTTTACCATTACTTTTTTTTTAAGAAAAAGAGCACGATAATAGGAAGGCATAATGTTCACAGATAGTCTGAGCTTTAAAAAAAAAAATAGAAAAAAAAAACGAAAAAAAACCCAACCCCAAGCCATTATCAAAAGGATCTGTCTGTAATGACCTATAAGTTCTTAAGAATTGTGTTGCTTAGTCTCATTAGATATCAAGTAAAAGAAACATATATTAATATGTGTAATCTATGCAAATCCTGAAACGTCAGTGTTATCAAAAGATATCTTGCATCTTAAGCAATAAATTACGGAAATAAGAGTCTGTACAGGTAAAAGCACAGGATTAAAATAATGTATGATGGTGATGGTGCTAATATTGATGATTATGATGATGATTATTGACACTTTTTTTTTTATTTTTGGACCCAAAACATTACATTTTGTTGGTAAAAGTTTTACAACTCTTTGATTTAGTAAATCATCAAAAGTAGGATGTAGATCAGCTAATGTTCAGAGGAAATCAATTTGATATAGTTCATACGTATTATTCTTGGATGATAATTGCCGTGACTGTAGTGATAATGATGATATAATCTTAACTTTTTTTCTCTATGAAGGTTAGTGGTGGTGGTAGTAGTAGTGATGATGATGGTGGTGATGGTGGTGGTGATGGTGATGGTGATGGTGGTGGTGTTGTTGATCATGACGATGGTGACGAGTGATTTGTGTACATCAAAAAATCCTTACATCACAAATATGATCAGCTTGCATGTCATTTCATAAACAAAATAAGGAGATCACAGTAATACAAAGGGCAGTATTAAATATCTAAATGTCATAGCACCATGGTTCCGGGCAGTTATTTCAGTTTTTCACTCTCTGGTATAGACACGTACGGCAAACATCCCAACAGAAACTGAAAAATAAATAAAAGGCAGAAAAGGAAATGAGAAAGCAGTGGCTAAATTAAATTAACTTTGAAAAGTAAAATCCATTCGTGCAGATATGATGCACACTAGGAAACATCATTTTGAAGACGACAATACAAAACGAACTTTGCTTGTAAGCCCAGCAATGTTTAGGAGGTGTGTTAGAAAACCTTACATCTGACAGACTGCCAAATTTTGTTGAAGACGTTTTCTCTGTACGAAGTACTGGTGTTGCATAACATATTTAGAGAAAAAGACAGTCAAAAATGTTTCGCAGTGCTATCTCAATTTGTCCATAAGACATACCAGCTAGGTATAAGTATATTTGACTGCAAAAAGCATATAAGCTTTCCATAGTAACTACTAAAAGAGCTATGGCATTTGTTGAGCAACAACTTATATTTTTGAGAGAAATTGTCACAATACAATACATACTCAATACATATGTTAATCAGATACTATTGTATGTACCAAAGGAGATCTTGCTTAAGTCTGGGACATACACTTACAGGTCACGTTGGACAGCAATGAACCAGATATTAGGGATATGACTGGAGTTTATGCTCATTAGCCACATCTAATAGTTTTAACTAATGTGAACACAAAATGTGTTGTAATGCCCACATTTTATCTCTCTTTGAAAATGCCAGTTTGGTAGGGGGCTCTTAACAATGAACAGTGAACTTAATGAACCCATATCCCATTTGCCAGTTTACTGATTTTTCACTTAACCTGAGCCTGATCGAAACCTTAACAAAACTCTCTACAAACTGTGTTGCACATCGTGCAGATTTGCTGCCACAATATTCAATACATTTCTTCCATGATTATTGCCTAATTCAGTATAATACAATAAAATACAAAGAAGTTCAAAGCTTTTAGTTGCTGATGGGCCAATACACGTCATTTTACAATACAATACAATACAATACAATACAATACAATACAATACAATACAATACAATACAATACAATACAATACAATACAATAATTTTATAATCCAAATATTCTATGAGCTAAGATAACAGAATAGATGCCCCTGTCATCAAATTGTGTTTCATTCTCTCTGTCAAAGAAAGACAGGAGTTCAATTCTTACCTTTAACTGTGGCTTTTTCAAGAGATACAAATAGCGAGTGTGGAGGCTGAAAGGTAAGTAAAGGTAGTATTTAATTCAGAGTCATGGAGATAATTCGTAATGATGATGGTATTGAAGGTGATCGTATAGTGTGGTGGTGTTTTGGGTGGCCAGCTTGTAACACTGAAAACGGATGGTGGTTACCTCTTTGAAAAAATGGGTTTGGCTGTTGAATTTTAAGTAAACCTAATACAGAGTTCATGGAAATGATTTTTATGCAAAAGAAGATAATAATCCACACGGTCTGGCGTCTGTATTTTCTTATGTGCCTGAAACTTATTTTCTCTTTTGGTGTAATTTGTACTTCTTGCATATTGGAAATATTTGCGAGTTAATAACAGTATTGATGATGATGATTATGATGGTGTGATGATGATAATGGCTCTATTTTATATCGTTTTATAAGTCCATTTTGAATTTTAAGTATTGAAGTGTATTTCTTAATCCTTTGCTGGTTTGGACAGAACTTTTAAATGTTTTTAATGTGCTCCAAGTGATGAGGATAATGGCAATAGTGATGCTCATGATAATACTTTCCCACTGGATATTAGAAATGCTGACGTAGATGCACTAGTGGTTCTGGATAAAGAAAAGTGTTGTCCTCTGTACTGATGAAAGTTATGATAGTTATTACAGTTATTTGAAAGCATAAACAAGAAACCATAGCTGACATTACTGACGAAAGTGCAGATAGAAAGTGACAAAAAAACCCTTTTTTTTTTAAAAAATATTAAGATCACATTGGAGATAGCAAATGAATAGATTGTTCAGAAGGAAGACAATTAGGTTAGTTAGACTTACGTAAACAGGCATCCTATATAGGCTCCAAACCCTGAGAAGACATGCCACCAGGCATGGCATTGGAACAACATGCCTGAGTAGTCTGCTAGCATCTGCTTGCGTATAGATCTGTGGACAGAACATAAGGGTGGACTGTAGGCCTGGCCAAAAAGTGATAATTTACCCTGTACTCAAGTATTTATGTTATTTCCCAACACCATGAGCATTTCTGACAGGCACCGGGAAATAGTAATCATTTAATCATGTGCTCACCGGAGGAGGAAACGGGGGGTATAATAGTCAGCCTTATCGGGCTTGAAATAGCAAGATGCATTTTTTATGACAACTTATCACGATACCTTGTAAACAGTGTCACAGACGCATCATCCCTTCTCGGTGGCAAGAAAAAGATATTGTTGGCTGGTTCATGGTGTTAGAGTTCATGAGCGACTACTTTCCTGGATTCTGCCTAAGCGCCGATAACTAAGAAAAAAAAAGGAACCATTCGGGTAGTTAAGTAAAGTGTACTAGTACCCGGTACCCGTATAATGATTACCAAGAGTACAAGTAGCCTGACACAGGCTTCGTGGGCTGATGGCGAGGGGCACGCCAAAGTGTTAGTGTGTTTGGGCAGAAGGGGTTACTTAATGTCACAGCGAGGGGTATCCATAATGAATTGGGATATAAATTGAAAATCTTAATTTTTTTTAGATAAGTTTGTACGGAACATGTGTTGGTGTGCGGTTCACTGTGGTGCATTAATTATGGTGATGAATTTCGCTACGCACGCAACCATAGAGGAGTGCCGCAGAGACTTCATACAATGAAGGCGTTAATGCTCCATGCGTGCAGCACAGTATCTGTGTTTGTATAGCCCGTTAGAAACATATGACCAAAGATATTATATATAGACTACTGATAAGAGCGGTTATTCTATTCACCAATTCTGGCTAAAACTGAATGCGTGACGCCATGTTGAAAGAAGTCCGCCACAGACCTAGGCTACGTCTGTTAGGTCTTATTTGAGTGTGAACTGACGTCATTTTGAGTATGATATGGGCGATACAGCCAGTGAGCAGAGTCCGCTGTCCGAGGGATGGCTCCTTCATACTCAAAAGGTGTAATACAAGGTTGAAACGGAGCCGAGGTCGTGTATAGACGTCTACCTGATTCCGAACTGACGGCAAGGCAATGGGTGCCGACGCAGAGGTCGCGGGTTCGATTCCCACCACATCACATTCTTTCCTTCTTTCATTTTTTTCTCTGCATTTGTCTTCTTGAGCACTTTCCACTTTATCCTACTTGACTTCATACTCACAATGACGTCAATTCATATTCAAAATGACGTCAAAGAAGACCTAACAAACGTAGCCCTGATTAAGAAAAAATATGCCATAAATATCAACTTCCGGTTGCTCCAGAAAGCATGGCGTCTTGCTTTATGCTTTCACTTTCAGTGGATAACCAGCGACCGTATACATAGTCCTTACGTTAGTTAACGCACTGGGGTAGCCACGGGTAATTCCCAAAACATTACTAATATTCACAGTGGTTAACGCGATACATTAACTAATGGATGGATAATGCATACGGCCACAGGTCTAAATGGCCACAGGGGAAGGAGTTCAACTAAAAATCAATGCTAAAGCAGTAAACGTGTGCAGACTTGGCTAGGCATAGGGGAGGGGTTACTCTGACCGTTGTGCTTCAAGTTTTAAAGCTTAAAAACAGTAATGAGAATTGGGAAGGGTAAAGATGGAGAGAGAGAGAGAGAGAGAGAGAGAGAGAGAGAGAGAGAGAGAGAGAGAGAGAAAGAGAGAGAGAGAGAGAGAGAACGAAAGAGAAAGAGGGTAAGACACTCACTGTAAATGATGACAATATACATTGTCAACAATCCATAGCATAAAACCGAGGGTGTAACATCCAACGGCCATCATAAATACTCGCTTGTCACACTCCATTGTCCTGAGGATCGGGAAGAAAAATATTTGGTACTGACATAAATGGAGGTTTATATAAACTCCATTTAATTGCAACTTTGCAAAAGCACTGGGAAAGTTCAGATTTAAGCAGATAGTAGGGTTGAGTGTTACATTTGTTTCACATTGGGTTGTTTTTTTTTAATGTTTATACTGTGGAAATTAGATATTCAGTATCTCAATAATAGGTTTACCCTTAATCAGGTTGTATGTCACAAGCAATTATTCATTTTTGATAAAAAAAAAAAAAAGATCTTCCTTGGGGATGAGGATTGCAGAGAGACCGAGGGAGAAGAACTAAAAACATAGACAGGGAAAATGACTAACGATAGCTGAATGACGGCAACTTTCTCTGCAACTGTACGGGATTTGATCCAGATTTCTTCAACAAAACAAGCCTAACTCATAACTGTCCATGTCTTTCGTCTGCAGGGAGAGGAGGGATGGGCTACCAAGCTGTTCATGTTTGAGGTTCCAAGCATTTTAGTCTGGGACCATGGGTTAATGAGTTAAGTACTCGATACAGTGGAAAAGTATACTTACATTATCATTTTAATGAGAACAAAGACAACAAAAGCATTCAACAAGGCGTAGGAGATCTGAAAGTAAAAAAAAAGTATGACACATTGTTGAAGCGCATTTAGGAAATGACTTTGGAAAAGTTCATTATAATAGTCCAAATATAATAGGCCTTACTTAATTTCAAGGATAGTAAATCAAGTGCAAAATAGATCTATTATTTTCGCTAATTTCCTTTCAGAGTAATTTTTCAAGAATGATGAAAAGATATCCTATATCCGATGCATTATTCATTACTGAAAAGAAAGATATGCACACCACGACATAGATCTATTTATCCATGAAAACTTATTGTTCAACACTTTGTATTTCGCACGCTAGATACCAGATGCCCAGTGATCGTCTTTGGGACGTTGTAATACAAAATTCACCAAATAACAATAAATGAGATGGTTTAGGTCTATCTAATTTTTAATTCAGTTCCCGATGGAGAGAGGAGATGCTCTTGCTTTGGCACTGGCCCCAACAGCCATACTTTCTCTGACATAGTCATGTGTGAAACAGAGATTCACAGGAAAAAACATCTGTCCCAGTGGTGAACAAGCACAATTTTTTTTTCTTCTTTATTCTGTGGTAACCATCGCAGATAGCTCTATTATGAAATCCATGTTCTGTATTCTGTAGTGAAAGCATAATCCCTCTCACTTGTCCTCCCAGGTTCATACAGTCTCTACTACTACTGGTGGTGACTTTTTTCTAGTTGAGTGCGTATGTACTTAAGCAGACAACATCCTAAAAAGTTTACAGGTATGCAGGTAAACAAAACGACTGTCCAGACTGGCAAACTAAATATGGGCAAGGACAGGTTACTGACAGGTCAAAGGTCAATACGCCAGAATCTACAGGTCAGAGAAAGAGAGGAGAGAGGTAAGGAAGTAACTACTTACCTGTAAAAATTCAGGTACTTCGACCACAATATACATCTGGAAGTACAAATGGAGGTATTATGACACCAATGGAAGAAAGTGGATTCAATAGCTGACAAAATAGGTTGATACATCGATTTTACGTCGATTTTATTGAATGGCTGATCAATTAGGATGGATGGGTGGATGGATGGATGGACGGATGGACGGACGGACAGACAGATGGATGGATGGATGGATGGACGGACGGACGGACGGACGGACGGACGGACGGGCGGATGGATGGATGGATGGATGGATGGATGGATGGATGGATGGAGAGAATTTTAACCTGTGGATAATTTATGAGCTTGGACATTTAAGTTTGACTTTACATAAACGAAAACAGAAGTAGGCTAAGGAATAATCAAACACTAAGATAAAGTAGATCTAGACTGATTTCGAAAAGATCTTCAACATTAGCTCTATCTTTTCCTCTTTATCTCTATCACTGCATCATGACGACTTAACACTTGTAAATAACGACATGTTAACAATTTGTAAATGTAACTGATAATACTGATATATGAATTAACGGAACATACGACATTAATTCATTAACAAGCAGACACTATCATGACTCATGACTATGACCGTGACATAAACGTGAATATATCGGTTCACATAAAGACAGTCATATTGCCCATGTAAGTCAGTACAAACACTTTTCATGTGTACCCTCTAGTGCCTTAGGGCTGTATGCACAATGCTGTCTAAACCTGCATGCTGGTGGTATATATAACTACAGGACACATCATATCATGTTTTGGGAATTTCCCGAAGTTAGCGTAAGTACGCAAAGTTGGATAGCACAGACTGTTCATATTTGGTCAACTATAATGAAGTTCACTTTCAGTTTAAGCAAAAGAGTGGTGTGATTACATGATCTTATCTCGCTTTCGAAAATAAAAGATGAATCAGCCGACAAAAACCAATATAACAGACGGTACCAACCAATCATTTTCTTCTAACAATGGAAATGTAAAGAGCGAAAGTAATTATTACTGGACTCGTGGTTTGCGATGCCTGGATGACCGTACATTGCCCTATATCCCGATCAGAATCTCAGTACAGCGCCACTTCACGATCTTCCCAGCAAGTCTATATTATTTTTTATATATACATGTAATGTACAGAAGAGTCCAGTGGCAGGATAAGTAACCTTGCAGTCTCTGTTAACACGCATTTCTTTGCAGTTTAGAGTAGTTCTTAACCCTCTAGTGCCCAGCGTATCAGATCTGATACATTTCGTGGAACAAAGAAAAAGCAAACCAAGATCATCACCCCACCATAATAGTGTGAAGTCGCATGAGCGGGCATTAGCCTGGGTATGAGACTTATAAACCGCATTATTATTATCTATTATTATCATTTTGATGCTTGTTCCAGCATAGTGGATCCAGAAGTGATCCAAAAACTGGAGCTCGGACTTTTTGTGCCATTTTAAATAGGGCTGGGCACTAGAGGCTTAATGCCCGGATGGCCGCATGCCAGCTGCTTGCCTTGTTCAGAAAGATGGCTGCCAAGATGGCCGTAACTTATACTACTAAAATCGACACTTTAGATCTACCGGTACTGTAAGTAGATGCGTTTTATCAGTCCTTCAGTAAACTTACCACAGTGATAACGGTGCACAGACAGAGTAGACCCAGCTGTAGTATAACACTGTCTTCGTTGGCTTTGCTTTTCATCATCAACCTGTTACCAGCAACAAGGGAAAAAAACAATACATTGTGATGAAGATGTTCTGTTGTTGTTGTTGTTGTTGTTGTTGTTGTTGTTGTTGTTGTTGTTGGTGTTGTTGTTGTTATTGTTGTTGTTATCATTATTATTATTATTATTATTATTGTTATTATTGCTTGCCCGTCTTTTTGCCTGGATTGGTTGATTGGATGGTCGACTAGCTGTTTTGTTTTTTTTAATGGTTGGTTGGTGGGTTGTGAGTAGGTAAATGGCCTGCTGGCTGGCTGGCTGGGTGGCTGCCTAGCTGACTGCTTAGATGATTGGTCGGTCGGTTGGCTGGCTGGTTGATTGGTTGGTTGGTTGGTTGGTTGATTGGTTGGTTGGTTGGTTGGTTGGTTGGTTGGTTGGTTGGNCACTTTCAGTTTAAGCAAAAGAGTGGTGTGATTACATGATCTTATCTCGCTTTCGAAAATAAAAGATGAATCAGCCGACAAAAACCAATATAACAGACGGTACCAACCAATCATTTTCTTCTAACAATGGAAATGTAAAGAGCGAAAGTAATTATTACTGGACTCGTGGTTTGCGATGCCTGGATGACCGTACATTGCCCTATATCCCGATCAGAATCTCAGTACAGCGCCACTTCACGATCTTTCCAGCAAGTCTATATATTTACATGTAATGTACAGAAGAGTCTAGTGACAGGATACATAACCTTGCAATCTCTGTTAACAAGCATTTCTTTGCATTTTAGAGTAGTTCTTAATGCCCGGATGGCCGCATGCCAGCTGCTTGCCTTGTTCAGAAAGATGGCTGCCAAGACGGCCGTAACTAATACTAAAATCGATACTTTAGATCTACCGACACTGTAAGTAGATGCGTTTTATCAGTCCTTCAATAAACTTACCACAGTGATAACAGTGCACAGACAGAGTAGTCCCAGCTGTAGTATAACACTGTCTTCGTTGGCTTTGCTTTTCATCATCAACCTGTTACCAGCAACAAGGGAAAAAAACAATATATTGTGATGAAGATGTTCTGTTGTTGTGTTATTGTTGTTGTTGTAATTATTATTATTATTATTATTATTATTATTATTATTGCTTGCCCGTCTTTTTGCCTGGATTGGTTGATTGGATGGTCGACTAGCTGTTTTGTTTTTTTTAATGGTTGGTTGGTGGGTTGTGAGTAGGTAAATGGCCTGCTGGCTGGCTGGGTGGCTGCCTGGCTGCCTGCTTAGATGATTGGTCGGTCGGTTGGCTGGCTGGTTGATTGGTTGGTTGGTTGGTTGGTTGAGTGGTTGGTTGGTTGGTTGGTTGGTTGGGTGGTTGGTTGGTGTTTGGTTGGTTGGTTGGTTGGTTGGTTGGTTGGTTGGTTGGTTGGTTGGTTGGTTAAGCAATTACTTATCTCGCTTTACCTAAGATATTTGCCCTAAGTTTAAAGCAAGAACTAACTTCTATCTACATGGCTGAAAAAGAAACTTCACGACACTGCACTTTTTGTTTAACAACTCCATTAAGAAGAATTGTATGACCTGTACTGTGTACTATTTTTAAGTATATATCCCCAAGGTTTCGTATCCAGCATTTCGTGACAACCTCAGAAATTATGAAGGATTTATTTCGTATAATTGAGAGCTTGCGCATTACCGATGGGATTTCTTACCATCGTTAAAATTGCGTAAGATTCGGAAGACATCCCATGCTCTGCAAATTAAGTAATTAACAGGAATACTCAGACACCAATCACAATATTATTTCCCAGATTCTGCTCTTGCGTAGCACAGTGGCCAGTTTTGATCATGCTGATGTTAAGGTAAAAGTGCGACACAGCAATTACTCTAAGCAGGATGTTGAAATATGCAAATGCGCCAGCCAAATCGGGTGAAAAGCGGCCAAGTAAACCTGCCAGTAGGTAGACTAAACTTTAGGGGATATTTACGAATTGGGTTCAAGATATTTAAACGTGTTTCATTCAAGTGTCATGCCACCCTCGATACCGCCCTGACCTCAGTTACGTCTGACAGTAAGATCACAGGAAATTCCATGAAACAGCATCGTTGAAGCTGTTACATGGATTAACATGTGAATACTTGACGGACAGATGGACATATGACTGCAGACACATGACCGAGTGATTGACAGCCTCGCGCAGAAAGAAAATGCCGAATTAATGACAAACACATGTAGATAGGCAGACTTGTGCCGAATGAATGACAAACGCATGTAGATAGGCAGACTTGTCACAAAGTGGAATAGTAGCTGTTAACCTTTTCAGTCAGTGCAGTATCAGTTACGTTGTTCTGCAAGAGTATATTGGCGGGAAGGATTAGGTTAACTCCAGTTTAGGACCAGGCAGAGCTGATTGGCAGTTCATTTGAGGTAGGTTTTGGCATCATTCAAATCATACAAACAAATAATTGTGAAACAGCTTTAGTAGACATGATCACAAAAGTGTGCAAGAAATTAAGCGAATGTAAACAAAACTGAGCCGATTCCCATGTCCTGAGCTTTAATTCTGATTGGTCAATCGAGCTGGCATCATACTGATCATGTGGAGACTTGCAGAGGTAGCATGGCCTCATGCAGTCTCGACAAGGCTCTACTCTATATTATTATATTCTAGAATCAAGGCAAACGGTTGACTTGCTTGAGATTGCATAAAAGTACTACCACTATAATTTTCAAGAGACTTACGCCACGTAAAGGAAGCATGTACTGGCCCACAACATTGGAACTTCATCCATGAGCTGAAAAAGACGATAGATTTGGTGACTATGTCATCATGAAGAATGAGAAAGAAGATAGAGGAAAGAAAAATGAAAGAAGAGTGAAGGACACGGAAATGAAACGGAAGAAAGAAAGAAAGAAACAAACAAACAAACAAACAAACAAACAAACAAATAAACAAAGATAGGCGACTCCACCCGACTGAAATGTCCTAGTTGTACTTTCTTTTTCACTGCATTTTTTTTCTTTTGGAAAACTGATTCTAACGTAGAGAGCAAACCAGTTTGCCAAACCGCACGCTCCCTTTATTAATTACCTTTTGTATACTATCGTAAAGTTGCGATTTAGACATAAAGTGTAGGCTACACACCTGCATACTGTACCGAAGGGTCATGTGAAACAGCCAGGATCCTGCGCCAACGGCTACGAGTAAAATAAGGAGAATGAATTAATTATAGGTAATTAAGTACAGGAATGAATTGTTTAAAGGTATTAAGTAATCAATCAATAAGGTCCTGTAATTAATTAAGATTTGATTACCATCAATAACATGGACGTCGCTACTATTATAAAAACAACCACTAGAATATGAATGGAATATTATATTCAGTCAATGAAACTCACATTCAGATGTGGATGTCAAAAGCTAAGCTATCTTTCTAGTGTAGATCTAGACTGCTCTACAGTTATGATAAAACTCCATACCATTTTATAATAATATGACTATTTGGTAAACAAACTGATCACGTGAGTTACGTTACTGTCTTGTTTATCGATCTCAAGATGGACACAGTTTAGGTGCTGTAGGCCTGCACTGCTTCAAAACAAAAAAATCAGCCGTTTGCATTACATTTACGTGGAATGGTCCCGAACAAGACGACCGGGTACCTAACATACTTACCTGTCATCGCAAAAAAGCAACGCACGAATCTTTTCTCGTGGTTCTCTTTGCAACCCAAAAGGAACATATTGAGGGCTGGCAACACGATGGCGGCATTGGATAATGTGTTCCCTGAGAAAGACGACAAATATTACAGAAATTATGTGGCTGCTGTTGTTGTTGTTGTTGTTGTTGTTGTTGTTGTTGTTGTTGTTATTGTTGATGATGATGTTGTTGTTGTTGCTGCTGCTGCATGAATTATTCATGAACGCCTCTTCCCCACCCCCTTCCCCCTCCCCCAACAAAAAAAAAAAAATTTGACAATCATGAGGTTTGGCATTCCTAAAATGTCATCAAAATGTCAATGTGTTCGAAAATGATCGAAGTCAGTTAAAAGCGATCTTTTTAAAAAAGGTGCCATATTGCACATGAAATGAAGGCCCGTGTTGACATGTTTAAAAAAAAATAAAATGCACGAATATTTTTTCCGCCAAAATTGCTGCTGAAAGATACACGTCACCCTTATTTTTTTGGTATTTTTTTGGCTTTGCCATGCATCAGAAGCGTGGAAAAATAAATGACAAAGGACATTTACGAAGCACAATGACAAAAAATGGCTCAGGATCCTGGACATTACTGACTCATTGCAATATTTGCCTGTGCCCTGATGATATTATGTGAAATCGTTCGTGTTCACTCGCGATGTCGAATTCATACAGGGGTATATTTTTGGTTGGTCAGCGAAGGGTGCGCATCTATTAGAGGTTTATTGGAAATTTGACGTCTTTTTCAAAGATCGGAAGAGAGAGCTCGGCAACATGACGGCAACTATCTACGGTTTCAGTTTAGTTAATGGGACGTCTTATCAACGGCCTTGAGAGAGAGGAGGCAAAAATCAACGGTGGTATATATAATATATACTACTGGGTGAGACAAAGACAAAGAATAGCAAACACCACTCGCACGCCAGTGCCTTATTTTTCTGTTCTTCTGCATTAGTCGCGGTCATTTTGGCTTGCCCAAAGACTGACACTTCCTTTGCTTAAGGACCGCCTACAGACTAAAACGAGGCGCAGAGACCAAACAAACAAACAAACATAACCCTGGCTTAACTGAAATTTGGAGAAAAGTGGAATCGAAAGAAAAATAGAATTCAATTTGCCTGATGAAGATGTCGAATTCCTCATGAAACTGTTTCCCTTGAGATTTAAGTTCGTGCATAAACATCCATGCCGTCTTTAGAACAGGCTTAGAATTATGAGCATAAAAGTACCAAATTTTGTATTTGATACGATTTGTGGAATACAACTTTATATGTCAATACTGAAAGCATCTATATATATTAATTAATTTGACGATATATATATGAGCAGTTGGGATGTGTGTAAGAATTACGAGTGAACACTAGGCTTACTCGTGAAAGTTAAAGACGAATCAGGCAGCTGATTTTTAAGGTTTAGATTGCTGTGAAGTTAGCGTCCCTGTGGTGTAATGGAGCAAGTTCAGACTTGCGAGTTGAGATACCACGGGTTCGATCCCCGGTTAAGACAGGAAATTTCTAGTCTTCACTTTTGACTCTCCTCAAAAATGATCTTTCACGGTAATCTGGTGAAATATCTCGTGTCACACTTCTCAACATACAAGTTTAACAAGTTTATTGGGAGTAAGCCCAGACCACAGCCGTGGCACATGGGCAAAATACAGTAGGCAACGGGACAGCACCTGGACATTTTTAAGCACTACAGCTACTAACATCACACATGTTCACAATGCATTGTTACATTCACGTGCATTCACAACGTTCTCATACATTTCACATTAATATGTAACACTCACTTTTAATAACAATCATTCAATTCTTGCACTTATTCTTTTCTCTTCTAGATACTTAATAGCTATATATATGTATATACATGTTATATACATGTTTGTAACGCAACTTCAATGAATTTAGCGGATTTAACTAAAACATTCGTTTTCTTACTCTCAAACAGCTCCTTTGCCTTAAACATGTTGGGTCGTACATAATAGTGTGTGACAGCTAAACAAAAAAACTATCATATCGGGCTCACATTTCTCCCCCTTAATAATAATAATAAATAGAAATAGAACACGCCTTGCCACCCGGTTACATATATATATACAGACATACAACAATCAGCACAGACTGCCATAGAGCTGACAACTTACAGAACTCTGCAACATAATAGCTGACAACGTAGTTTTCCTCACACCAATCCACCGTTGAGGTCTGTTTGCCCCAGTAGCCCTCCGCTGGTGCCATCTTTTGGCTTCAGGGCCGCACAATACACTCTGGATAAGACAAAATAAATAGTTTATTGAATTTGTAAGCCTAGACCACAGCTGTGGTACAAAGGTGAAAGTGGGAGTGAAAAATAATATACATCCCTCGCTGCAACAGCTTGTCACTTGTTCATATTTAATGCAAATGCCAAAATCCCTCAGCGGTGGATGAGTTTACATCTGTTGGTAAATTATATTGTGCTTCTGCTTGGTGATGATAGTTTTACTCAAAACCTTACGTCTAGCCCAATTTTTCTGTCCATTTGAAATGCAGTCCAAGATTCTTACAAATGTTACAGCTGTTGTATTACTACATTCGTCTCGCTGAGTGTAAAATTCCAATAAAGTTCTTGCGATTTCTTATAACTGAACCTGCAAGTGACCCCTACAATTTAACTGACAGTATTCGCCATTGATTATAACTATAACAGAACAGAACAAAGGTCTGCCGGCATACTCGTCCTGTATTTAAAAATCTACGACGATAAAGAAACATTCACAGAAAACAGACCTAGATCTAGAATAAAGTGATCCTACTTACAATTATTTAAATATGTACTGTATAATTATGTGCTTATTTTTTTAAGATCATTGCCCTGGACTTTTCACCCCACCAGCCTACCATAAACCTGGAGAGACCACAGTGTGACTTTACGTGCAGAAATCCAGTATATTATGCAAGAGCATTTGAAATCATTGGGATGAACTTTTC
>JAWQUT010000141.1:0-23510 GCA_033807755.1 Ellobium chinense
AGATCTAAAGCAGAAGGCTAGCCATAGCTATCCACATTAAATGCATAGGGTAAATATCACAGTAACAATTTGTGACATAGTCTAGATCTAATTGTCATAATAACAATAATAAGTCCATTTGCAAATAATTATCTGATTTATCATAACACTTATCCGGCTTTTTAACAGAAAAACAAACAGATTAGCAGATGTATAGATTAGCTGACAATCAGACAGACATACAGCCAGTCAGACATATACATACACAACCAATCAGACACACACATAGCTATCAGACAGACGGACAGGCAGACAGACATAAACGGACAAAAATGCAATTCTTGTACTGTCTTTTTCTTGGTGCACTCATACTTTACAGACAGCGTCATATCAACACCACATACACAAAATAGCAACTAGATCTTATGATTATATGAAACAGTGCTAATATTCTAATAAAGGGGAACAATTGCATTCACAACTATGGTTTAGTTTGTGAAAATAAGGAAGTGGTACCTTAATATATTATTTTGTAATAGATAATTGATTTAGGTTTCTGATTTTGTTTCATTTAATTTCAGGTATATTACAAGGATGCAAAAGTTAAGCAAGTAGATGTGCCAACGTTTAGTGGAAACTTTGGTATTCTGCCAGATCATGTGCCCACCCTAGCAGTGCTGAAACCAGGTGTTGTCAATGTCTTTGAAGAGGATGGATCACAGAAGAAATACTTTGGTAAGTTCACAGTTTGTTCACAGTGTAAGTGAATGTATGATCATGTCTTGAAGATAAATCATGTGAATATCTGCCTTTGCAGAAAGACAAACTTTAGAGATGGGCCCAGTTTAAACAGGGATAATTTAGTATGAGCCTTTGCCAGAACCTGGTCCTAATAGGGTAGTCCCTGCAATCCAGTAAAACTGAAAAGTCTAATGTGCCAGATGATATTTCTTTGCAGGCTTGTACGCAGAATAAGTTGTATTATCAGCATGAGCAGTTGAATAAGCGTACATGACAAGGATGCTGATATTTTGAAAGTGTTGGGTCAAAAATCAGTGAAATTGTCCATGCCCAATTTGATCGTTTTGTTGTCGTCGATAAGGCCAATGTGATACTCTTTTGTTTTCCATTTTTCGTTTTTTTTTCTTTTACACAAGTACACAGTGAGGTTTATGCTATTAAATGTTATTATCAAAAACTACCATATGGCAAGTGATTGTTAATTATGATGCAATCAAACGTGGTATCTCGTGCATAACGCGTGTCATCAAATTTGGGTCGGACGTAAAGTTTCCTTAAAGGCATGCAGCGCGAAGGAATCTCATGTTTTGACACTGTGATCTAAAAATACATGTGTTTCCGCTACTATGACAAAGATTCCCGTTTAGGGGTCACTCGGAAGTTTAGATTTTGTCAACAAATGATTGGCCGCCGATCATGATGTCATATCGTTATGAGTGAGAATTGGCCAATCAAAATCATTCCTGTTTGTTTTGAAAATCTCTGCTTACTTCTGACTCGCAGCGTTTTCACAGCGTGCCAATGGTGATGTTGTCATCGATCTTGGATCATGGAGGAAACAACAAATCGAAATTATCTGTTTGTCGTCATGTATCGTTTACTGCGTTATGCGCGTGAGAGTCGTGGTTATGAGCGAGATATATTTTAAGATTTTTTTCATGAAGTTTTGATGGGAATTACTTCATATGATCAATCCCAGATGCTTATTTCGTTCTTTGTATTTGAGGAAAGTCCATTGACTTTTATGCTTCAAGATAGCATTTAAAAGGAAAGTTTATGTTGTCATGGTTATGAGCACTATATCCCGAATGTCATCATGGTTATGAGTGAGAGATATTTTAAGCTTTTTTCATGAAGTTTTGATGGGTATTATGGTCAGTTCCAGATGCTTACCGGTACATCATCCCTTGTGTTTGAAGAAAGCCCAGAGACTGTTAAGCTTCAAAATAACATTTAACTAAAAAGGAAACTTGTGTTGTCTTGGTTATGAGCGCTAAATATGAATGTCATCATGGTTATGAGCGACAGATATTTACTGTTTTGTCAGTAAAATTCAAACTATATTTTTGATTCTTTGCCAGAAATGCTTATAACTTACATCTTTGGCACTTGCCCTATCTTTCTCATTGAGTGGATGCTCAATTGCAATTTTGTGACTCAAAATAGAAATGACACAAATGTTAATTTTGTCGCTCATAACTAAGATGACATAAATTTGTACCTAATTATAATGTTGTTTTGTCTATTACATTATTTTTTTGTACTAGTATGGAAGAAAAGAGACATGTTTTCAGTATGAAATAAAACATTTGAGTTTATTCTTTTTTTTTTTTGTACTTATTTCATGGATATGTCATCATGGTTATGAGCGAGATTATCAGTAATTTCATATTCAAGTACAAATATCTCAAAAGCAAAAAATGCTTCTGCTCTGAGAGAACCTAACTACCTTACAGGGGTATCTGGGGTAAATGAGCAAAACTTGATTAGATTGGGTTAGTTTTTTATAATTTTACACTTTTGATCAGATTGAGGAATGACGTTCTGGCAAAGGCTGTTATACTTGTAATAACTGATTTCTTATGCAACAAGAAAGAACCTTACTGTAACACCAGTCATTATGAATGAAAGCATTCTATAGAGCCAGGCCTTTCATTTTAAGAGTGACTAGAGATGAATGATTGATAACAAACTGCAGAAATTGTCAATGTGGTAATGAACTTGTACTTACATGAATTTCCATGTTACCACTTACAGCAGGTTACAGGTTGCTTAGACTGGGAGAAGGACACAGATGGATCTCTTTTACAAGTGCTTTAGTGTGCGTTTTTAGTTATGTTGAACTGTCATTTAGCACCAAGACCCTCCAAAAGTTAATAAGTAAAAATTCAGTGTCATTATTCAAAATTTTATGTTTATTTTCAGTGAGTAGTGGTTCTGTAACGATCAATGATGACTCATCAGTGCAGCTTTTGGCAGAGGAAGCCCATCCTGTTGATAGGCTTGATGCAGGAGTGAGTACAAATATTGAATGTCATTAAAGACATTTCCATTACTCTGAATCTTATCATAGCTGGTAGAGAGAAATAGGGAGGAAATGTAACACCTTTGCCAGAGGTGTGGTATTGTTAAGTTATGGGAATCAGATTCCTTCATTAGTGCGCTGCATTCTTGATCTGATGTATCTTATAACATAACCATTCCAATTCTCCTGACTCTTGTAAGTTTGGTAGAGAACTCTGCAGGTGGATAGCATGTTTTGTGTTCCTGTGGCAGCTGCAGACTTCTATATTCTATTTGGTGCCCAATACTGAAATATTGATCAGAGATTCTAGAGACAGTGACCAAAAATGAGGAAGTATTCAGTTTAAAATGTAAAATATGGTACTCATCTCTTTTCATCCCTTTCTGGAGGGCATGGGTTTTGAATGTTAATATTACATTAAATAGGATAAACTTACCAAATACTCGTGAATCTCCAAAGATTTCAGTCTTATAGAGAAATATTCACCAGGTAATTGTATCAGGTATTTTAATGAAATTAGCACATTTTGGTGAGGAATATAGAGATAGAACAAATCTGGATAGTTTTGTCATTGTGTTAGTGATTGTTGGTTCCAGGGAGAGGATAGTTTTGTCTGAATATTCATACACAGTTGTTTTGGTTCCTCGTAAAATAGTTTGGCGTTTTGGAGTGGACTTACATTGCATCCAATATTGTTTGCAGACATCGGTTATAATGATTTTGCCACCCAGGATAACTTGGCAATGTTTGCTGAGGATGTCAATCAAATGTTTTACTAAGCATTCCAGACCCATTGAACATATTTTGCCTCAGCCTTAATTTGATAATTAACCCTATATATGCCTTTTCTTCTGAAAATGGTTCAGTATGATCAGTAACATTTCAGCCTCATAAAATCTAGGGAAGTGGCCTGGAACCATTTAGAGCTGCAGGAAGAAATATAAAAGATGTGGGTTTTAGAGGTGGTGGTATTACACATGGTAATGACGAATGTCTCAGTCTCAGCAGTCCTTGTGTTTTTATTGTAGTAGTCTTTAAGTTAACCCCATACAGTGTTTCATACGTTGTTTTTTTTTTTCTTCTTCCCTTGCTAGGCTATCAGAGAAGGCATAAGCAAAGCACAGCATGAACTGAGCTCAGCCTCTTCTGAGACAGCAAAGGCAGAGGCTCAGATAGCTCTAGAATGTTATGAGGCATTACAGAAGGCTCTGGACTGAAATCTTCTCATGATGACCATTACTATAATAATGTTTCTGTATTTAGACAAGTGCAAGTATAGCCTGTTTGCATTCATCATGTCTGAATGGAAACAGCTCTATATGAAGAAGAGTTGTGTGTATGATGAGGTTTCTCTGCTTCAGATGTGTGAAAGACTGGCAAAACAGGATTGTTTAATAGTGGTAGTAGTGATTTTTTTCTTTCACAAAGGAAAAGTGGAGTTGACTGGGTTAATGCCTTTGGTAAACAATAAATTGTGATAAATACCAAAACTGCTTTTTTTTTTCTCTTGAGAGTGTCGTTTTATTGTCTCTGCATATAACACAGAATAGGCTATGAGGGGTTCAACTGGGATAAGAAAGAAAAAAATGTTTTTACTGACTCAGCTTCTAACTATAATAGACTTTTTGTTCCTTTTCAATACTGTAGTACGATGAATATAGCCGTGTCCTTTTAATCTGACTCCAGGAAACTGGAAACCCAGCTTAACTGAACACACCATGATGTCACCGAGCAGTGACAACCCCTGGTCTTATTTACTTCATGGCATGGATCGTTCAGCACCTATTCCCATCATACCATTGCCCCTACCTGTGACATAGTCAAACAAACAAAAGGCTATAAACCTACAAGATAATTTACCGAGGTCAGCTGTTGGAATAGGGGAAATAAAAAGGTAATCAAAGCACTGTCTTGCAACTATGATCTTATGGAGTGTAAATGGATAGATTTGATTCTCCCCTCCCCATCCCACCCCTTTTGGTTTTCTTCTGTTCTTCTTTGCCCAGTGTCCTCCTAATCAATCAATCATTCATTCATTCAATTGACAAACTTCTGCATAATCAGAAGAGCTTTTGTCTGAATATTTGCTCTAAACTTGCCCATTCACCAGGTAACTCAATGGCTCTTACTTTTTTTCTTTTTTCCTTTTAATAGATGTCTCGATCCAGTGGACCAGAGAGTTCAATAATCTGAATAAGTACACAAAAGTTTTGAATTGTACATCTTAATTCTAGTCTACTTATCCTCAGGGATCTCTATACAGAACATTGTCAAAATGTCATGACATGACTCTGTCATTTTGGTTGCAAAGATTGTCATTTACCACAATGTGTAACTAACAAAAATGAGATGGGCAAGAACATGAACCATCAAAGCATTAAGCCCATGAGTGACCATGCTACAAAGGTTGACTGCATCTTGCCAGTGATGGCGGTAGGGCACCTTACAGTGAAAGCTATTCACATGGAAACAAAAATCTGATACCGGTGAGCTTACCATAAAACCTATTATGAAAAACTGATAATGTACATCATGTTTGCACCAGTCCTTCCCTTTTCACAACAACATCACTTTTTCTCCCTTATGATCTACTGATGCTTTCCTCTGCCACAGTTTCAATTTCTAGATTCAGATTCCCTCAAGTTTTTCCAAACAGGTGCACTATTATGTCATGACAAAAGACCTAGGCCCTTTGCCTGCTTTATTCTCTCCTACACAGCATAGTTAAAATCATTGTTGTCAGTATGTGGAGAAAAATTACAACATGACTGACACTCATTCTCCCCTTCCTGAGGATATTCTGTGTCAAATCACAGGAAATTTACCTGCCTTTTGACTGGACATAACAATCATATAAACACATAATCATGGACATTATAATACAAGATGCAGTGCATGTGACCACATCAAATTATAATAAAAAGGTAGATAAATATATTAATTTCATGGTTCTCAAAATCACACACTGACCACATAAGACTTGCATGACAAATTTAAGTAATAATATACATGCTTGTCAATTTACAGCTCAGTCATGCATGATGTCATATATTTGGCATGATGACCAGTCATAAATATAGTATGAACAATCTGAGTACATATATATATATATTATATATACAGTAGAGCCCAGATATCTCAACGTCTCTTTACTCGACATTCTGCCTAAGTCGACTTGATTTGGAATTCCCAACTTTTTCTCTACATATCATTACTAAATCGAGATCCTGTATGTTGACATTTTTTTCCTCTCTTTTCTCTTAAGTCGACATGAACTGGAGTGTCGCATGACAACAAAACACTTGAACGCAATCCAAAGTGACACTCGTGTGGAGGGAGAGATGGGGTTGGTGTGCACTACACACACGTCGAAAACTATTGTGCGTGGGGTATGGGTGAAAGAGCGGGGTACCCGATCCTCTCTTCTTCAGTCATGTGGCAAGAGGGTTAGGCCTGGGTTTGGGGTGAAGGGATTTCTACTCTGTGGGTGCGGTGCGCGAAACAGGGAGAGGCACGAGGCCTTCAAAAACTACTGCTATTCCTTAAGTCGACTTTCTTTTTACTTGACATAATTTCAATGGTCTCAGCAATGTCGACTTATCAGGATTCTACTGTATATAGATAGGCACATATGACTCTCTTAAGGTTTTGTTCTATGCAATGGACCTCAGGTCAAGTTAAAAAAAAACCAACCAGATACTTCTCTGATTTATTTGTATTATAATAAAAGTGTTGGAATTTGTAAATGTCAGTTACTTCAGATATCCCTTCTATAATATATTGTAGAAATTAAGTATATTTTTAAAAAAACAAAGGCACCAAAAACAAAATCATCTAATGGCAACAACCCTTATGCTGTTATGAGCCATTAAAAAAAGTTCATCCATGTAAACGGGATATAATGATTACATACAGCCAAAATGGCTTAAATCCATTTCGTTGGGATCACTGCAAGGGGTTCAAATTACCAGAGTTTTGATTTTATCAACAGAAATATATGTAATTGCGTAGCTATGTTCTTTTTATGCATATTAATCTTCATAGAGAACATCTGGATTAAGCATTGCCTTTCAGCCTTGCTGTACCATTCTTTTCATTTTGTGATAAACAGAACATGCCGTTTTGGGTGTGACAAGACTGAGTTTGAGTTTGAGAAGTGCTAGCCCTGATAAAGGCTGTTTAAAAAAAAAATATCATCTTGTTCCAAGCCTGAAGAACCACATTCTCTCCTCTTCTTCCCTTAAAACCTCTGCTGTTGCAAAGCATGATGAAAGGAAAACCTTCCACATTGCCCTGAGGATGGTGGTATTTTTCATTCAATGTGCACAGATAAAGAAAGACAATATAGGTTCCTAGGAAAATAATGACACCTAAGTTTGTAACACTGACAGCTTTTGTCACAATAAAGGAAGTTTGCCCTTTTTTTTCGAATTGTGAACAATTTAAAAAAGTGGAGAGTGTCTTTGAATTGAATTCTATCTTATTGCTTATTTCTGGCAAGAATTCTGCTAAACAAATATTTATACATTAAGCGTGACACTATCTGTTATGTTTTAACATAAAAGATTTCAGACCAAATTGTAAACGATCTTTTTAAACTTGGCAACTGAAGTCTACAACACTGTCTTACAGACTGTAATGATGTTAGCTCAAACTGGTCGCACCGGATTAAAACCATTAAAATACAATGCTGCTGATTTGTGATACCCAAAAACAACCTGCAACAACAGTCACTTCCCAAATTATGATTGGTAAGATCAGAAAGATCAGAAAGATCCATTGTCAAATACTAGTAAAATAACTAAACCAAAACTATAGTAACAAATTATGACAGACTGTATAGAGTGTCATCATACTATGAACATGCAATCACATTATAATATGGTCAGTTTTCATTTTGCTAATGGCAATGACTTACTCTAAAATGCTGTTAAAACAATAAAACAATTGTGGGCACTGGTGACTGCCACCTTGACTTACTAGTTCTCACATTGAGATGACTTTACCTCCTTTAATACTGAATATCAATGTGATGGGTTTTCACAGTAGGCCTATTGCATTCCTTAGGTACAGTATTCGCTAAACCACCATGATAAAACCCGAGGAATACAAGCATGTGTCATGCTCATTCCACAGTAGCCTAAATTCTTCTTTTGATGATTTGAGCTGTTTACATTACTATGATCTTCAATTTTTCTTCCTTTTCCCATTAAAACAAATGCAGAGTGTTGATTTGTTATTAAATCCCAATTTTACAGCTAATTCACATCTGCCTCATTGTTTTGCAATGTGCAATGAGTTGAGAGCGCTAAATTTCTTAAAACCTCAAAAAATGACTTACGCAAATGTGGAATGAGCATGATGACTTAGAATTCAACATTCAAATGGAATATTACGCCCATCATATTTGTACAGTTCTACTATGGAGCAGCTGTATAGGACAGTGCTGTAGATCTATCAATGTCTGAGGCATAACACCAACTTGAGGATGGAAGTGGAGCCTGTCGTAGAGGCAATGAAATGGACAGAAAGTAACAAACCTTGAACCACCCATTTTGTGATAAGTCACAGACTCTCACAGTATATTCAGAGAGTGAAGAGGCCGATATGTTTAAAGAGCACAGCAGTCTGATCAGCAACATGAATATACTCTCCATTCTGGCATCACAGAGAGTAACACTGCTGACAGATTATCCAGGAACGTTCAGCTTTCTGTGACCATGAAATATTAAAGGCTGATATGTTGAAAGAACTGACACTGAAATTGAAGGAGGAGGAAACGGGAGGATCACACCTACCCTACAAAATATGTCAATAATGGGCAGATGTAGGGGAGAGGCAAGATTATGTAAACCTGCAGGAAGCTCAAGAGGAATGCACAACTGGACAACAGCAGGGAAAATCAGCTTCACTAGATTTTGAATTGAGGATCAGCACATATGAATCTGTCCAGAGAGCATGCACAAATGCGTTGAGACAATGGCATACACACTATATTGTGTGTACAGGATGTTCCTGAAGAAGCCTATTTTAAGGGGTAAAAATATGAATATAGATCTACCAACTTGTTAAGTAAAGTTTGTCTTCCATATGGATATCATAGACAATCTGAGTACATCTACATATATGACAATCTTGTATAATTTAGTAAAGATCCTGTCAGTTGCACACTGGTAAAAGTAGGTAAATGCAATAAGAAATGGTTAATATAAAAACCATTCTTTAATGCAGTTTGAAGGACTCTTATGTATACATATATAATAATCATAAGAATTTGTACTGTGTGGTGGGACTAAATGTCACTATTTAAAAACAAGCCACTTTACAATGGAATGCTCACTGGTATTTTTCTGATGTTTGGAGATGGTGAGGGAATGTTTAAAGCTGAAGATTACATGATATTTATGCATTACAATATATCTACTTCTCACAGTATTGAGGCAATCCCTTGCTCTCCCACTGAAATCTCCATAAGGCATTGTTGGTGTGCTCTGTGACATAGACATTATTGGAACCCGGTTCAAAGTGAATGTTACTGGGCTTGTCAAAAGGGCATTTGATGCGCTTGACTGGTTCTCCACCCTGTGGTTCAAAAACTTCGATGTAACTGCTGCCCCAGTGGGCAACCAGCAGATTCCCATTCTCATCAAAGTCCATTCCATCTGGTCCCCCTTCACAATCACAATCTGCAAAAATGATAATAATATTGACACAGTAATGAAACTCAGAATTTCATTCTGACAGAGGGCACAAGCAAAAGGCAAGAAATTAATTAAAGTTAGCTGCATTAATAATTCTCAGTTTATCTCTCTACACAAGTAAATGTTTGTAACAATATGCTGGAACACTGAGCACAAACAAACGATTCTAAAAATGCACAGGCAATATAAAAAGTTAGTGCCAGTTATTTGTCAACTCTGAGCAAAACCACAATTTTATGCCTCAAATAATATGTTATCAGTTGAGTAATTGGGAATCTAATGTTCTTAAATAGTTGATGCAAATAAAACACACAGTATCACTATTATTTCTCATCTATAGCACTGGCTAAGTATGTAGATTTACTGCCATTTGATCAACTGGAAGTTAAACAATGAACCTGATATTTATTTATTTCCTAGAGCACATAATCAGATGCCCTCTCAGAATTAAACCATACCCTCCAATCTTGTTCATGGTGTCTTTGTTGAGTGTGTTAATTCTGCTCATTCATACCCACTATACAGTAGGACTTGGATAACAAATCAGCGCCTGGACCAAGCTTTTGATGGTGTATTATAAGAGTTTTATGTTACCAACAGTGCTTTTTATGAGGAGGTTGGGGCTGTTGAATTGGAGTGTGCTATGCAGAGAAATGTGTCAGGCAATGTTTGGGTTAACATGATTCTGCTAAACATATTCTGCTCTAAATACTCTAATGACATAACTACATAACTTCCCATTAAATAAAAGGTAATTTTGCAAATATGATCAGTAATTCATATCTGGTGCACACAGCAGCACCTTGATATTAAGTACTCATGAATTAAGTATACCTTTTTACTAAGTATGAATTTTACATGCACAGATTCATTATTATTCTATGTTTCATTATTCAGGTGGACCTTGATAATAAGTATACCTCAATATTACATATTTCCATGCACCAAGATATTTTTTGTTACCTGGCAGTTTGCCCCAGATAGCCTTGTCACTCACAATCCCTGGACCTTTGATGCTGTATGACCATAACAAGCGAGTCGGAGTCTCCGCCACAATGAGCTTCACTGGCACACTATCACTGTTGTGGATCACAGCTATACCATTAGGAAACCTGATGCCTGTGTCAAGGTGAACAACTCTCTTGTCTGATGTGAGACAGTATATAGATCCAAATGCTTCCTGAGGAAAATAAGAACACCATTCACTCTTACACAGACTTTTGGCCCTTTATCTATGTGTAAAGTTTTCTGAATACATTGCAAAGCTGATGAGCCTTGGATATGTATGTATCATGTCGCAGATTTATGACTGAAACCTCTTCTTTGTGTATATATATCTGACAACTCTGACCTGGGAATCATGCCCAGTAGGACCTCCCCACCTTGAACTACACACACTTAAGAAACTCACATAAACTGAATTGCTTTGGACATGACTCCTGTATTTTCTACATGAATATTTATTCACGAACTTGAACACCTGGACAGCTTGAATTATACTTTATAGAGTGGTTCCTTGAAATTTGAGTTGTGATGTCCTATCAAAAAGCTTCTGGTATAAAGAGAAAATAAATGATGAGTGCTCCTCTATAAGGACAGGTCATATGAAGAGTTGCCAGATTTTAGAGTGGTTAAGTGTACAGAGCAGCCTTCTGTCAATCATTAAATGCAGTCAAATCAGAGTGAGTAAGATCTGTGAACAAATGCCCAAAATTATGAGGTCTAAGTACATGCTCAGTCTTTTTGGAGCAAGAAAGCAATAAAGCCTTACATTTCTTTGTGCACTTGGCCTATTGCACTGAAGGGACAAAATGTATCATTCTTTATGCCACAGGAGCAATCATTCATCAAAAATCAAACAAAACAGTCAAACATGGAAGGTTTAACAAGGCTTATGTTCAAGTGAGCATGAAACAGAACACAGCAGCTTAGAACAACATCACCGATTTCTTGAAATATTAGGCTATAACCTGTAGGAGACCCCTCAATAAAACAGAGGATTCTAGCAGTACAAATGTGTAAACGACCAATGTACCTCAAATGATCGTCTGTATGAGTTGGGAGCAATTTCACCTGCTGGTGCAGTCACCCAGAGATTTCCATCATAATCCATACTGCAGTCATTGCAGCCCTGCATTGTCCGACCTCCTTCATCAGTAACAGCCAACTGAAAATTAAAAACTGTAGTCAGATCAATTCAAATCACTTACTTAATTTGAATCCCCTGGTGTCAAACATATGAAGTTCTTGGTCATCAAACTTGAGGTTAAATTTGTGTGCAAAGATGGCATTTGATTTAAATGAAATTATACCTGGAATCAAAGCCATTGGATATTGCCTAACAGTGTTCACTGTAACAGGCCTATCAAATAATTGCACTTCACTGATCTCCTGGCTTAACCAATTTCATATTGACTGCAGAACACTGCTGTGTTACCTGTACAAACAGGAAAGTGGTCAATCCTTTAAAAAAAACTTATCATCTCAGGAGAAAAGTATTTTGTTGGTCTTTTTTTATGCACAAGGTCACTCATCCTCTAGACCATTACACACATGCTTTATCAATCTTCTCAAAGAAACATGTGGGGAAAAACTTCTTCATCCCTGTGATCTACTTTAAAAATACATAAAGGGAAACATTTCCTCATCCCTGTGAAACAAAATGCTGACAAGTGCAAATTTAATGAAAACAGTCTTGCAAAAAAAATTTTGCAAACAGATAATGCAAGCTATGGAATATTGTGTTTTCCGGCTCTACTTCTCTCTGTGTCCAAAACTGGAGACACCTCACCTTGATCAAAACTGATGAAGAAGTGGCCATGGCAGATGGTAAAAATAATAATGTAAAAAAAAAAATAATAACACACCTATCTCAGAATAGAATATGTGGTCAAATTACTGTTGTGAATACTAATAGGCAACAATAATGTTGACAGAAGAAGAGATTTTTGATATTTTTCATCAGTGCCAGTAAACATAAACTGCAATACACATACAAGTATCACCTGTTTATACTGTCCATTTGGTTGGACCAGTAAAATGCCAAGCCTCATATCTGCAACATACAAATTGCCATCTTTGTCTGCTTGACATCCAGCTGGAATGCCTCCATCTCCAGTTACATTTGGTTCACAAACCAGTTCAGCCTAGATGATAATGAAAGATCTATTAAACATGTTATTCATAGTTTTATCTGCATTTGCCTCATGACAGAATGAAAGTTCAATGAATATGAGGAAACTTTGCTCAATGGATCATGTTCAGTAAATCTGTCCTACATTTGCAGAGGTTTCAGAGGCAAGTTTGTTCTCAGACTGAGACGATGCATTACTTTCTCAATATTGATTATTCCATTCAGTGTTTTGTTGTTTTTAATGAGAAGAGGTGCTTAAAGTTGAATGAGAAATTATCAGATAGCTAATCATCAAATGTACCCAAGTCCTAAAATACTCACTGATATTTGCATTATGTTTTCACTCTTGTGAAATACAGTAGAATCCTGATAACATAAAATTGAAGGGACTGGCCAAATCTCAGCAGACTGACGGAGTCTTGTGTTATCCATTTATAGTATAAAGTAAAGAATAAACAAATCTTTATAATAGTTGTAAGCAAAGAGTACGATATATTGTACTTTTCAGCTGCGTATTGTCGGGGATGATCGTATGTTGCCATTATCTTTGATCCATGCAATATTTAATGTTCTCTCCACATGCCTGACCAACAATGAACAAGAAGAAGTAAAAGTGCGACAGTAGCTGTTCATATTTTCCTTTTGGCACAGTATTTGTCATATTACTGAAGTTTCCCTGAAACTTGTTATCGAGTTACTGAAAGTACTTTACTATGAACAAAGAGATTCTATAAAAGTGATATTCTTTTCATTCAGGGCAACCAAATTTCTTATAAAGTGTTGTTGTACAGTCGAACACACTTAAACGAAACACGGCTGAACAGAAACCACGGCTAAGCCGAAAGAAAAATAAATCCCCGACTTTTCTCTCTCTTTACGCAAGTAACAGAAAATGCGATGAACCGAAACCGCAAGATGCAGTAACACGGTTGAACCGAAATCCCCGATCTCTCAGCCAGCCCGCTCATCCCATTATCAGGTCTGCATCAACACCGAGATTGTTACATTTCGCTGTCTTTGTCCGGCGAAAAGAAATAGCCATGTGAGGAGTAGGTCTAAGGAGAGCGGGTGGGCCCTGCGGCGCAACAGCTTAGTGTCTAATAACGCTCCCCCCCCAAATGTCTTAGCTCTCTTCGCTCGCTTGCGAATAAAAAGAGGAGTGAGGCAGATGGTCAAGAACGATAAGTCATGACGTGGGCGAGATGAAATAAATAATGCTGGATGAAAGGCTGTGGGAGGTTCGTAACATTGATAACACTCATGCTCATCAGATAAAACCTCTCTTCATTCCTGACCTTGTTGATACTGATTACACGTGAGCCACTGAACTGCTGAAAAATGTCGAACAGAAAGCAAGCGTACTCATTGGAATTCAAGTTAAAACTTATCGATGAAGTTGATGAGAAGAAGCTGTCAAAAAGTGAAATTTGCCACAAGTACGGAATTCCCAATTCCACTCTCTCCACCATATTGGCCTGTCGAGACCAACTTCAGAAAGTCCGCGAAGGTGGTTACTTCCCTTGATTTGCACTGGAACATCTAAACCGAAATAGCGCTAAGACGAAATCATATACGCGGGTCCAGTGATTACGGTTTAAGCCTGTTCGGCTGTATTAATCTTTGTGGTGCTTTGGTAGAATTAATTATCCTGTTCTCTCTCTATGTTTCGATATGGCAACAGGATAAATTCGCACCTCCTTACCAAATGCTGAGTGCAACGGTCTAGTTTTGCAGGCTGGTGTCAGCTGATTGCCTGGCTGACAACATGTGCAACAAACATTATTTGTAACAGTGCTCACGCAACCAGCAGAAGGCTGGATCCCAGGCATCTCGTGCTAAGAGAGTTACATGAACTTTAATGTACAACAGTCCATCATATTCTTGGCTATCTCTAACGACAGCACCGATGATCATTTCATTTAGTCGTAGACAAGTCATGGAATCGGTGCTGTCGTTAGAGAAGGCCATATTCTTTATATTTTATGTGCTTTTCCACTCCCTTTCCAAGCAATACTGAACCTTATGCTCTGCTGAAAAAATGAAGGGCGGAACTGGTAGGAGTGAACTGACAATTACATGTATAAAACTGCAGTCTCATGCTATTTATTAGACTAGGGAGTAGTCTATACATGTATGTCGACTGTCATCAAATATGATTGCTACAGATTGCAACATTTCATTAGTTATGAGCTCTCAGCCCAAACTTTTTTTTTCCCGCAAGTATCTCCTTATAATGGTACGCGCAAAACGTGGGCGTTATCATCAACTTTGACCTCTCGCAGACTACATACGTGAAGCCGGTGGAGAAAGCCTACCTTCCCCTCATTTGAAAGAACGTCAACTTTCAAGATTTGTCCCGCCGCTTTTCCGTCTTTCTCAACCTCAGGGGCAACCATGTAGAAATTGCCTCTGTTATCGAAGACCGGTCCTTCCGCTCCTAATAAGCCATCGACGATTTTGACAAAATCTGGATTAACGACTGCAGCAGCTGACATCTTGAAAGGCTCACTCAATCTCACTTGCACTGACGATTCGATGCTCAGGCTGTGAAATCTGGGCTGTCACTATGATTTTTGCCTTTTCACTAATAATTCTTAGGCCAAATTTCACTAGATTTCACCAGATACTATTTTGAAAGCGCTTGAAACTGCACCGTTGACACTCTACACATTTATTTAAATCGATGTTCCAATTATTAGGAAGCAGACAAATCACTAGAAGTATGAAATAAACAGAGAAGAAAAACGGCATGAAACGTAAACCTTTATTTAGTACATTGCGACGGGACTGCGAGATCTTGACCAGCGTAATGGGGTATTCTTAAAAGAAGTCGGTTGTTTGTAATTTAAGTAATGTTTAGTTTGAGTTTGAAAATTTAGTAATCTGAATGTTACATTTTATTCCTTTATTTAGATAAATCAGTGTTCAGTATTATCATTTGGCTAAATAGTGGTCACAGAACCAAAATAAATGAATTTAAAAAAGTATGTTTTAGCTCTTTCAACCGCACTTCCTTCACCGGATCACTAGAAAACCCCAATTTCACTAGATCCACTGAAAAATCACTAAGAGTGGCAGTCCTGAAAGCAATGTTTGCTTACATAAGAATGGCTACTCTTAAATTTTTTGTATCGTAATATTAGTTGGAGTAATCTCCCTTATTAAAAGCGCTCGCAGGAGGAGGGAAAAAACAACCAAACAACCTGTGGCCTCCACTTTGTACACCTGACTCTTGATAATATGGTCTAGAATTACCGCTCATTTATGAACACATGTTACCTATCTTTGTATGTATTTTGTGCGACTTTATTATATTCCGGTGAAGTCCTTAAGCAAAAAAAAAAAAAAAATCCTGACTACCTCACCCCAAAAAATCATTCACTGTTTGTTTAACATAATGCCTTGATAAACATAGAATCTTGTCGATCATCCTGTATTTGCTTGGGATTATAACATATTATTATAGGCTGCTTCAATCACACACCCGTCCATTCCCTTACTAATATGCCCCTGGGAATGTCAGACTGACAGACGTTACAAAACTGGGAAACAGATGAAAATAACTGGAAGGCAAAAGCGGAAGGGACATCTTAACTATTNCTACAAAGAAGCTCGTACCGACGGCCCTGATTGCCCCCCTTACGTTACGTGAGAAGTAATTGACACTACCTCTCCATAGCCTTCTGTCAGGCAGTTGACCCTTCGGCGCACGCATGGACGAATCAGAGCGGACATCCTAGCCGCTGGTCATTTAATCCGCGCAAGCATCAACAGATCAAGATTAAGTAAGCCCCGCCCCCTGTCAGCCACACTTTATCCTTTCTTCAGCTTAGGCAGTGATTGACACTTACGAGCCTTACCTGCGCTATTGCACAACACTCAGCCAGGGTGTCGTTTACATAGGCATGACCATCATTCGTGTTGCGTAAAAGCTTTATGACACACGCCGCTTGCGTCGTGCTCTGACCAGATGTGGAGCGAGAAGTGTGACGCTTATCTTTGCCGGTTTTAACGATCATGTAAATTTGATCCCAAATTATTTTTGATCACTTGAATGGGGGCCGGCGAACATCTCGACTTCAGAGATGTTAGACCTTTCATATTCTCTCCAGTTTTATTTTAACATGTATTATTTCTCTCCCTCTGATGTAGACATGTCTCGGTCTTTAAAAGAAATTGTTTTTTAATTTTCAAAGAAGAATGGTGAGAAGGCTTAGGTGCTTCTTTGAAACCACCAAAAAATTCCGTTCCCCGCAAAGAATGACTAATAATATGCTCTGCAAGTCTACTGAAATGCAGTTAGGCTGCAATAAGTATATTTTAAACAGTACAGATACAATTTAACAAGTAATGATATCCCTTAACTTGAATGAAACGCACAAACTAGCTAAGAAATCACTTTATAATAGATAGTCCGCCTAAGCGGGACGCCCGCTTAAGAGGGACGATTCGTCGGGAACGGAGCCGTCCCGCTTAAGCGGGTTACACTGTATTATTATAGGCTGCTTCAATCACACACCCGTTCATTCCCTTACTAATATGCCCCTGGGAATGTCAGACTGACAGACGTTACAAAACTGGGAAACAGATGAAAATAACTGGAAGGCAAAAGCGGAAGGGACATCTTAACTATTTTTTAAGTTCTCTGGCATGACAAGTGTAGGTTATGGCAGCGATTTCCCCAAAGTAATCCATACACATCCAGTTCTTCGATACGAAGCACAAAATAAGCTGCTTTTTGGAGTGCCCACTATTACCATAGTAACCATCGCCACTACCTCCACCATCACCACATTACCGGTCCACCATCACCACTACCACCTCTATCACCAACACCACTAACACTTTTACTACCATTACTACTAACATTGCCGCCGCCACTACCATTACAATCATTACCACCACTTCACCATTACCATCCTCAAAATAATAACGATTAGCATTACAGGACAACTGTCACTATTACCATTACAACTGCCACAACCACCACCATTATAGTCATCGTCATCACCATTTCGAATTTCATTATAATCATCATCACACCACCACCACCACCACCACCACCACCACCACCGTAAGCCGCCATTACCACTGTAATCATCATCATCATCATCATCATCATCATAATCATCATCACAGGCACTATCATTTCTTACACCAGCGCCATCAACACCAGCTTGATCGTTTACATCGTCATGATTATTGTCATTTTACAACGGCGTCAGTTCATCATTAAGTCAATCAACCAGCGAATCACTGATTCTCTCATTCTTCCTCTCCTCCTTGCCCCATTAATTTGACCTCAAATTGCTCTCGCATACATCAATTATTTATCAATTTTGTCACGGTTTCTTTCAACTCTGATGCTATTACAGAATTTATTCCACCGTCCGCTCGCATCGCTTGAGTGCGGCAATAGAATAATTAATTATACACATCTCCGTACCGAGCTCTAGGCGCGGCGGTAGAATCTGTATCCTAGTGTCACCTCGGGTATGTTTTTGGTTCTTTCATGATCGCCTCACTGGTCTCAGACAACCGATCAGCGGAGTCTAGAGGCTTAGTGGGCGATGCTTAGACATTAGTTAAGAGTTAGACAATGTACATTTATGCATCAATAGGGTTGCCAGACTTGACGCTTTCGGATTTTTGGCTCTTTTTAAAAGCCTTTGGCTCCCAAATAACTGACTGGCTGTTTTGCTCCTTTTTGGTTCCAACAGACTTTAAGTCAGAAATGACTACTTTTCTACTTTTCTATACAAAAAGTATCTGCACTTTTCTCTGACCTTTAGATATGCTTTGGTTTTTGTTTTTTTTTTTGTGTGTGTGTCTCTTTTTCATGTGCGTTCAGCACGAATAAAAGCCTGAAAATACTTTGATCGAAAGTTCACACAATGGCGGCATTCATTTGTAGTTTCAAATTTGCCGTTGGCAAAAGTTAACTTACATGCGATCTTCGAGGGATCCTTCTTGTGTCGCAGGAAGCAAGAATCAACGGTGATCTGTATGCAAATGAATGAGGCAGAGATATAAGTAAAGGAAAGGCCACTTGCAAGTCAGTGCATTGCCTGTTGTCGCTTCCGCATTAGTCGCATCCATCTTGGCTTGCCTAGAGATAACAACGTCCGTTGGCACATTTCAACTTTCTTTTACATGCGATATCCGAGGATCGGCCGCTTTCGTACTCAGAATGTGATCAGAGAAGACCTAACAAACGTACCCCTGACCGGTGGGGAGGCAATCCTTGCAACGGTCATTATCCATAATAATGATCACGCAGCCAGCTACGAGAGCTAAATAATAGTCTATCAAACACTGAATAAGTATCCTGCATCGAAGTCTAAAGCTCGGATCATACTGACCGAACTACCTCGTCAAAGAATAAATCAATGGAATCGAAGACGGATCACTTACGAATAAGAGAGTGAACAGTGCCAGGGAGTACTGTATATGGGCCCAAACACTGTTGGTCTCCACGAGGGTTTGTTCCGTACTGTGAGCTTGACAAGATCTAGGATTTCCTATTTTCTCGGGCTTTATTTGGATGAGCCTTCGTATAATTATTTGTTGTCCCAGGTAAATTAATTATATTCACGTTAGAATCGTTCCAGTTTGTACAACGTCTAACAGCTAACCTGCCGGGAAACTAAAGTTTAAACCTTTCTTGCTTATTATTTTTGTCTACATAGACAACTACTCTGGAATTTTTAATTAAACGACTGTATAGCTACATTGGGATAGAGGGATTGCATTAACTAAGCACGGGTTCAGGAACAACTGTTCATTATTTCCTATATAATTTACCTCCACATGGCGACATTCCGTCTAAAGGCGAAGATATACTGGATCCGTCCGCCTGTTGTCTGTAAAATGAAGACAGTTGAAGGATACAAAAATATAAGTATACTGCGTCCGCCATTTGTTGCCTTCATAATGAGCAAGCAACAATAACAATAACAACGAAAACAGTTATACTCTATAATTATTATGCTTATCTCCAGATTCAATTTCCTCCGCTACTTCCAACCACAGCTTTCCAACAACATCTCCGTTGCTATAGTTCTTATCAGCTTTATCATACAATGTAGGTCGAGATTCCACTGTGTTAATTAGGGCTTCTTCTTTTGATGGTGGAAACAAAGCCATTGTTTGAGATAAATGTGCACAATAAAAATTTATTAACTTTCCGGAAAAATTTAAAAAGCAGAACAGAACATTGCAATGTTCACGAAAGAGTTGGAATGAAGACACACCTTATTGCAACAGTATAATTTTTTTTTAAATACCCTGAAAATCATAAATCCTTCGCACCCGGGGGTTTTCGAGTGCGCTGGAATCAAATCTAGCCTTAAAAATAGGATTTAATGTATATTTTGACATTTTAGATTTTGCGATTTTATGTCCCGCCTACAGCGATTAGTCATTTCCGGTCGTCGGGTCGTCCGTCTTGAAGGATAGAATGCAACATGCGACACTTCAATCGGGCTGTCCTCAGACAGGTGTCTGCAAGCTGGAGTTAGTATACCATACTGTCCGTCATCTCCTCTATTTTATTTGTAATTAAGGCATGCTCCTTCATTTGTTGTCTTCAAACCGGACTTAGTATATCTTCGCCCTAATACGATCATGATCAGTCGTTTTCATGTCCCAGATAGTGTATTTCACAATTTAGGAAATACGCTGTATAAGGAGATCATCAGTCTGAATACGTGAAACCTTGTATGCTCTTTTCATGGGCGTCGAGGCCAAACAAAGGCCTAAATGATTTATTTTTTTTTCTAGTTTGAATATACGATTTGTCTTTGGAAGTGTTAAATGGCAACTCCAAGCCTGACTACATCTTATAATATTTTATCTTATCTTATCTTGTCTTTTATCTTTTAAGTGCATCTGAGACTTGAGGTACAGTGTAATTACTGTGATGTGGGAGTGCCCTTGTTTGTGGTAAAGCATCGTTAGGAAAAACAGAAGCTTTTCACGTTGAACTCCTGATAGCTGGAAATTTAAGCGAACATCCAATATATCTCATGTACATATGTCCGTATTCAGGCGCGAATTTTTCGATTATGTTTGTAAGGACAGACATGGGATGGGCCTCTGACCTTGCCTGCCCAAGGAACAGAGGTGAAACAAAAAAAAATAAGACAGAAAAAAAAAAGGGTGAACACCCAATATTCTAAGCAGCACTTTTGGTAAATAAAGCCAGAGGATTCGGGAAACAAAGAAGGCTGAACAGCTACGTTAAGTTCTCACAAAGAAAGCTGTAAACCTATATGAAATAATAATTATTTGTTGCCTCATAGAGACAGGGCGAAAAGGCTCTGTCAATCTGAAAAACACATCATAGAGTGTCGCCAGCCTGCAGGGAACACTAAAGGCATGAAGATGCCAGTAGGACCTGGCATAAAAATAGTCCCTATACTGGCCATTGGGAGGGAGGAAAGGGGTTACATTTTAATTTCAAAGGCTTAGATAGGTGCGAACACATGTGTAGACTCAGAATAGATGAGATTTAGCCACTTAATTATACACTTTGTGGTTGTTGCTAGATGGGTAAGGTTACCCTGTTTACTGAGTAAAAAGGCCTAAAATATTAGGTAGCCTGCTTCACTGCCTAAGTTCTCAAAATCTAACTGGTTTAGGGGGAGTTTTCTTTGTGTCAAAATTTGGAGAAAGAGCTAAACGACATGTTGGGAAGTATTTTGGCCTGGGACCCCTGGATGAATTAACGAGAGGTGTAAAACCTAATATAGCCAACGATGAAAAGAAAAACATTGGCAGCTTCATACCTTAAGGTTCCGCAGCTTAATTCGATTTGCCTCTTAGGCCCGACAAATTATTTCCTCAGTGGTCACTAACCTGAAATTCCACAATGACTATGACCTCTTTATGCCAGCAATCGGGAAGTGTGTCAGGTCACAGGTAAACACTAGGCTCTCACGTGACAGTTAATAATAATAATAATAACAATACAGTGCATTTATATGGCGCTTCATCCCCGGAGGGCTCCAAGCGCTTTCCAGCAACGTGCACATGCTAAAGCCTTGAAAGCTTTTAAGAAACACTATATAAAATAACACATTTTTGTTTCTCCTATTTCATCGTCTATTTTGTTTTCGAACTACGAACTACGACTGAATGGAGTAAACAAGTTAACTGGCTCCCATTACGATAAGTGCTCCCTACAGAAGACCTTACCCACATCGAAGTGAATCACCCAAATTTCAGATTTATTTTATAAAGTCAGGAAAGAAACAAAATAATATGTTCACAAATCAAAGACCCATTCTGCATAGTATGTCCGTCGGGACATATTTTGTACTTCTATAGATGATACCATTCTGTTTCATCTAATTAGGAGAATAGAAAGAACCTGGAGCTACAAACGACACTGTATTAAGTGCCGTTCAGGTAGATTTTAGTTTTTCTACACAAACTAGATCTTAGTAAACAATAGGGATTAGAAATTAAAAAGAAATGATATCGTCTCGCTTTAATTTCATCGTCTTTATGAAATAATTATGCTTCATGGCCTATAGTCTTGAAATTCTGGTACAAACTGATGGTGCACTGAAGTCAGTTCAGTTGAGTGACTTTTAATGCATGTGCGCATTGACGGATCTAGAATTCTCTGTGTGAGGGGTAGCAAGAGGAGGAAGGGGAGGGCACCATCTACGTTCCCTCCTTTGAGAAATGAATATCTATTCCCACTGGCCAGAGAGAGAGAGAGAGAGAGAGAGAGAGAGAGAGAGAGAGAGAGAGAGAGAGAGAGAGAGAGAGNGAGAGAGAGAGAGAGAGAGAGAGAGAGAGAGAGAGAAAGGTGTTTCTTGCAGAAAATCATAGGAAATATGGAAACTGGCGGGGACTAGGCCGAGGCCGAATGCCCCATTACGTCAAAGAAGTTTTTTTTTTGTATCATGTCGACATGGAACGTAACGTTAGAATTAAGCTCTGTTTTCATCAAGTAACCAGAACCATATTTAGAAGTTGAAATGATTGTAAAAATGCCCCGAAACTGAACTTTTTCGTGGGCAGTTTAAAAATACTGTCTTAACCGATATCTTGTACGGTAAGACAGATCACTCCTGAGTATCATGACTGGAGGTTACAGGCCTGTATTTGTACTTTTACTTTTGGTTGGCATGCCCTGCTTCCAGTAATAAGGGCTCCAGGAGGGGAATTTTAATATCATGGGAAACTGTGTCCATATTCCTTTATTTTGCCAGGCACTATTTAGCCCTGGGCTGGAACTGCCAGGTCAAGGGCGTGCACAGGCGGAAGAGGAGGGGTTTGGCGCTGACCAGTGAAAAATGTAGGCTCTGTTTACAAATAGCAATCAAGCTCAAAATTTCAATGGGCTTGCTAGGGTTGGGTAAGTCTTAAAATTTAGGCCACATAATGAGCTTCAATCTGGTATGGGTCTGGGTGAAAGCTAAAATTTTGGGTTCAGAGGGCAGCTCAAAATGTTAATATAGTCCATAGAGGAAAAAAGGGTCCAATCCCATTAAAATCTGTAACCTGGAAAGGGGGTGAAACCTCATGTCCATATTCAGGCGCGAGTTTTTCGATTGTTATTGTAAGGACAGACATGGGATGGGCCCCTGACTCATGCCTGCTTATAAAGAACAGAGGCGAATAAAATTACAAAAAA